>JAYEPQ010000017.1:30107781-30487781 GCA_036321105.1 Dracaena cambodiana
AAACAAAGCGGCCAAAAAAACCCTACTCTCACCACATATTCTACAACCCCGCTCCTAAATTACACCAAATGGAAAAAGAGAGGCGAGATGAAAGAAAATGAAAAATGAATTAACCAAAACCTCAGACTCGTAACGGTTAGTACCACCATCCACCAGCACACCTACAGAACCTCTTCATTCTCTTCCAACAGCCCCTAGGACACTTCTCAACAGTGGGGAACCTACCTGTAAGACTTACTAGCAGAGCAAATAAAGAGAAGGCAGAAAAAGGGACTACACTGAAAGACTCCTAAACTCCAGCAATGTGACAACCCCTATCAAAATTATATTTCAGTAACAGAGAAAAAGGCAAGCACCAGTTGTTCAAAAATATCAACGATGTGGTTAATCCCATGCACTGGGAACTCCAGCACCACCGCCGTAACCACCACCACTGCTGTAACCACCACCTCCACTACTGCCGCCACCATAACCACCAGCACCACCCCCATAACCACCACCCCCATAACCACCACCATAACCTGAGGATGCTCCACCCCCATATCCACCACCTCCTCCGTCCCTTCGAAAATCACGGCCACCAAAGCGGGCACCCCCACGCTTCCTGCCACCACCACCACCAAATGACGAGCGAGCAGCGAACCGAGATAGCCATGCAGGCACCTCCTGGTTCGATTCCTGCATGAGCTCAGCAAGTGGCCTAGCCAGATTGGAGTTGCCCTCATTAAAAAAGGCAGTGGCAAGACCAGATTTACCAGCTCTCCCTGTTCGTCCTATCCTGTGCACATAGTCATCAATGTCATTGGGAAGATCAAAATTAACGACATGAGCCACGTGGGGGATGTCAAGCCCACGTGCCGCCACATCTGTGGCCACCAATATAGGAGTTGCACCGCTCTTGAAGGATCTGAGCGCTTGTTCACGTTCCTGCAAATCAAATGTCATGGACAAGAATAACTGATTATAAATAATACAAAAAACTACCAATACTACCAATACAATAACAGGATTATGGATAAACTGCATTAAATTCTGACCTCATGATTTCCTACTGTAGAAATGATGCAGTAATTTGTCAATTAAAGTAGAACCAGAACAGTCAAACATGGCTACGTCAATTTCATTGCAAGGAGGCTTGAAAACAGTAACCAGCAAGAAAATAGAGATGCAAGCTGAATAAAGTGCAGCTATTAAAGTCCTATATGTGCATCAGTAGCCAGGCCCGGTCCTAACATTTTAGAGGCCCGGGGCGAAATGAGGAAGGGACCCTAACAAGTCTTATTAAAATTTTAAATAAATATTTTTATTACCAAAATTAAAATTTAGTACTCAGTTTTACCATTACAAAAACTAATCATAATTCATAAAAAGCAATTACTTCGGGCATTCCTAAATGCAAAATCCTCAATAATAATATCAAGATCAATAATGTCAAACACTTCCTTCTCAATACATAAAATCGCCAAACCATTCAATCTTTCTTGTAACATTGATGACCTCAAATAGGTTTTCAGCAATTTCAACTTTGAAAAACTTCTCTCTGCTGATACAACAGTCACAGGTACTGTCAATAAGATTCGATAAGTAATGGAAATATTAGGATAGCAATCTGCAATTTTGACATACTCAAGAATTTCAACTGATGGCATTGACATATTTAACATTGACATATACTCAAGGATACCAATCATTTTCGATCACTAGTCTCTCCATTACTTAACTTCCTAGTATAATAACCATATGAAAAATGCCTAGATGTATTATCTAAAAGAAACACAAGATTCGATTCTCTAATAGGCCCTTTTTTAACCAAAATGTCTCTTGATTTATTACCAAGATTATCCCAATTTCTAGGATCATAAATATCAAAAGAATGGGTTGGTTGTTCATCAACTATTACATTTTCAATAATAGATTCATTTGGTACATCATTATGCTCATTCAAATTATCAATATCCTTATTATTTTGATTTTGTTCATTTACATTTTCATTTGAATTTTCAACATTATCATCACTTAATCCATCCAAATTTTCATTAGAGAAACTTGCTATTTTAACAAATTTATCCATAGCTCCCATTTGTGATTGTATTAACTGCTCTATTTGTTTTCTTTTCTTTTTTTTCACTCGCAGACAAATATTTTTGAGAAAACATTTTTTTAAGAAAAAATATAACAAAATTATATAAGAAAAAAAAACAAAAGTACCCTGAAAAGAACCAAGCAGCAGAATGACAGGGTAGCTGGGAGCCAACACATTCGACAACCTAATAACAAGAAATATTTATAGAGATAAAGAGAGGGAGAGATGAGGAGATATTGGTTTAGTGTGATTTTGTTTTGGAATGGAGTTGTTGGGTTAAAAACAAGCCATTTGAAAAAAAAAGCATTCAAAATTAAAAAAAAAAACTAGCCGTTTGAAAATTTTGGGCCCCTTTAGATTGTGGGCCCTGGGCAGGTGCACAGCCCGCACCTGCCCAGGGCCGGCTCTGACAGTAGCAAGCCCAAGGTGGCAAGCAAAAATATAAGTATAGCTCTAATAGAAACCAGGAAATACAATAATACAGGTCAAATAGAAAGAAACCCTTCTTATTTTATGTGGTTTAGTTTTACAAGCTTATGTGTTGGTGTATACTCTGGTACTACTGTGGGCTAGCTTGACATTGTTGGTATGGTCACTTGAAGTAGTGGTCCTCTCTTTTCATAGTTAAGGTCCTTAAAGATTGGGTCAAAACAACAACTAAGCCTTTTATTCCCAGTACTTAGGGTAGGATTCATGAACCAAAATAGAGTTACGACGGATCGATCACATGGATTATCCTTCTCCTCCCATTCCTATTGAGCAATATGTCTTCATTAAGACTTGTTAAGCATAAAGACACGATAATAATTTCATTATATTCAACCACGTTAAGGATAGCAATAACAATTTCATTATATTCGACCATATTTTAATCTTAAAACATGTCAACCAATATAACTTTCGCCCTAACCACCAAAATATTTTACATAGTAAGAGGTTATTATTGTTTAGGTATGTAACCAGTCCCCTTACAGATCAAAAAACCAATTTACCCATTGCATGTCAAAATCCAATATAGATGCCAATATAACGCTGGCAAGGAAAGTCGTCAATTTCTTCAATTAAAATATGAATTGCAGGTTAATGGGCTTTTTAGTAGCTTTTGGTAATGTTTGATGAAAGTTCTAATCCCAAAAAGTAATGCTATTAGCTAGCAAAGAAGACCCAATTTAGGGTTTGTTGAGATCCCATTGAAGGCTTTGATCCTATTCTTTTAGATTATACCATCAAGTATTCAGCAGAAGCAATGATCGAGGATCAATGCCATCCAAATCTGAAGCACAGGACTGAGGCATAGGTATCAATTTCATTTTCATTTTTCCATTTCAATATTTCTTCTTGCCTTATTTTCTCTCTGCTGTTTCATTTCCATTTCCTTCTCTCCCTTCTTTCCAGCTTTTCTTGGTGCTACACTTCTCCTTTTTTTCTCTCTCTTCTTCCACTGATGCTCCTGTTTATCCCTGATTTGACTGCTATTTTGTTTTTAACTACGTAAGTTATTTCCCTCCCTTTCTCCTTTCCTGCTTATAACTTTACATTCAATTTTGCATTCATTCTAAAAAGAATTGAATATTAATTGGAATATTGAATATACATGTAACATGTTCTGCTTAATTACAGAAAAAGTGGGAATTCATTTTCTGCAATCTACATTAATATAATAGGCCTTTATCTTTGGTGATCTACAAAAAATAGTACTTTTGTTTATGGCCTCTTGTTTCTGAGCAGTCCTAAAATTATTTATTATGGTTTTGATTTGACATATAACATCAGAATATGAATGATCTTAATATTGTTGACGAATGGAATTATAGTTATTGCATTCATTAATGGAACTATTGATGGAAGGGAGATAGCAGCTTCTGTTATTATTCCTGTTTTGCCCCATTAATCTCACTTTAAAACTTACGTATCAAATTAAACGATTTTCCACTAGGAAGTGACATTAGCAAGTTGTACATAAGTGAGAATCATGTCGATTTATGAACTGAATATAAAATAAAATTCTTCCAAAAAACAACAATAAAATAGCAATTGCAACAATAACGATTTCAACTTTATTTATTTTCCTGCCACAACAAATCAACATGATATATCCCTCTTTTGCCTTTCTCCTTCGTTTATCTATAGCATCATTTCGTGTTTGCATCAAATTATCTGCAAAATAGAAAACTAAAACTCTCACTCTCACACTACAATAAATGGGTTGTGAACAAGCTAGGTGGGTTGAAAAAGTCCACAATCATGCAATTTTCCATGAGATGTAGACTCTCCAAATAAATAACATGAATGCTCCATAGTAACAATCTATACAATATTCTGCCCCACCCTGCAACCAACTAATTAGAAACATACAGAAACATTATTCAAGTTATTATTCCCCAACACAAAATGCAACCTGAGATCCAACAGAATACATATAAGTAGGCATGTATACACCACCGTAGTAAAGGAGGCATATGTCCACCATGTTTTCACAAAATGAATGACTTTTTTACACTGTTTGATGCTTTCCAAACAAAATACTTCGGCGGCAAAGGAACCAGAATTAAGGGTTAAAAGGAGCATAATACCAATCAGCCAGCATTTAGTGCAGAATACAATGACATATATTCCTATGGATCACACAATGTTTGAGGAAGAATATGATAAGGAAATGTCTAAGCAAAATTAAATAAAGCAAAAATAAACTACGTTTTCTACTTCATTCCTTTCCAGATTAAATGCGTCTTACAAAAGTACCATACAATATTAAACATTTATAAGACTGACAAGGTAATTTATTAGGGTAAAAGGATAAATCATACAACCACCACAATAAGTGGCAGGTGTGAATGGTCATCTTACCTGCTGTGATCTATCACCATGGATACTAGTTGCCGGAAACTGATTTTGGCATAGCCAATATTCTAAAGCATCAGCTCCTCTCTTAGTTTCCACAAATACCAATGTCAGAGATTGCTGCAGGACCAAAGTAGAATCAGTCATTTTATGCATAGAATAAGTGCAAGAACAAATCATAAGCAAAAAGGTTCAAACTCAGAGGAAATAAAAAATTAATATTTAAGCATGGCTGCAGACTCTATACAAAATATAATTGAAATAGCCAAGTAAGCAGAGAGAGAGTATACCCTCCCATGAGTTCCATTCGCTCTTTGTGCATGGAGAAGGTCCATAAGATGGCTTCTCTTGTCAGATTCAAGAACAAATTCTACTCTCTGAACAATTAGATCAGTACTAGAACCGACCCTTCCAACAGCAAGAAAGATGTAATTGGAAAGAAAATCAGAAGCCAATCTCTGCATAAAAAAAGTCAATAAGCATGTCAGAGGAAGTAGAGAAATAAATAATAAAACTTTTTTCTCTTAGGACAAGTAACAAACTCAAAAATTCAACATTAATGCAAAGAAATAACTTTTCAAGTAAGATAGAAAGTACACGTACAAGAAAGTAAAAATAATTTTCATATTGCTAAACCTTAGTGGCTACACTCTTCTGAAGTGAACCTATAATGCTGCATCCATCCAGCACATGCTTCTATAAACTAACCCTAAAAGGAAGTACTAGAAACCTCCAGCACTCCACCACGTGTACTTTGTTGGCAGTTCTTTTCATCTGGAGTTCCTAGCAAATAACTGGTATCTAGAATAATTGATCCAATCAAATTTAATATCCTATTTTGCATGATGTCACCCAGATAATGAAAATATATAACAGCAGTACAGGCCCTAAACTCATAGTGTCATACAGAAGAAAATATACAAAAGGCCAAAACCAATAAACAACATATTTAATTACAAAAAACTAGAGCTTGACCACTGGATGGCGACAAAATTACTCCAATGTAAACTATACAATCAAGTCCCATTACTTTCATGGTCAACCAGCTGCATAGGATATCGTTACTTTCATGGTCAACCAGCTGCATAAGCTTCCATTGGCACTTCCACCATAATTGCATCTATACATGGAAAGACCTTGCCTCCTACATTTTAACATAATCGTAAGAAACCCGGAGCCTGGAGGACTGTCATCCTAATTAGATAATTCAAAAATCCGGGCTTTCTTCTAAATGTCTAGGACTCTAGGTTTACACAACTGTAGGCCAGCTGGCAGCAGATGAGGTACAATTTAGCAACCCTATTTGTAGTAGACCTCCATCTAGTGCCATATGGCATGAGAGAAAACAACAGGTGATTGATTAATGTCTTGTTAATAGTTAAGGGCCAGAAGGATCAGTCTTTCTTCATGGCAAGCAGCTATTCTTTATTCCTCCCAATACTAAAACATATAACAAGATGTTAATCCCAGCCTTCATGCCAGAGCATAAAGATAAAATATAAATCTGCCATAGACATGTCACTCTAACCCAACCCAATGGATGAAGCTGGTTTCAAGTGCTTTGGATAGGATTCTCAAAGACATTGGTTAGTAATGAAGAGGCAGCAACAAGCCTGGTCATGAAAACACCAGACTATTTCGTAAAGACAATTTGAACTAGACAAGGAAAAGAGTCATAATACATCTGCTGCCATGGATACCCACCCATTGTTCACTGCCCGCTGCTTAGCTATCAATATCGTCTCAGTTTGAGAGAAGAAACTAGACAGTGATAGACAAGGAAAAGGAAAGAGTTTGATATCAAACTGCATCGAGCTCAACACATTTAAAGGCTGGAATTTGTAAGGACTCGAATAGATTTGATTTGACTGGGACTTCAGTGTTAGATTTGATAATGATTTTAATTTTATTTGATTTTATCTTGTTTGTACATACATATGGTGCACGTAGATACTTTCTATATATATATATATATATATATATATATATATATATATATATATATATATATATAGCCTTGTAAATATGTTAAAAGAATAATGATGATATGATAATTGATTCCCAAATCTTCGTTTATTGGCATATGACCATTATCATTTGGATAGGTGTGACCATTTGTAAACTGATCACCAGGCCCTTGAGATTTAAGACTCAGTTGTATCAGCCTAACCTCTTCTCCTCAACTCAATAACAGAATTGCAAGTGGCAGCGAAGCAGTAGCCACAAGGGCAAAGCATAAACAGTTCAGCAGCAAATATTGAGCATACATGGCAGAGGCAGTAGCAAAGGCAAAGAGTAAGCAGGTTCAGTGGCAAATATTCTTCATTACATGGCAGAGGATCAATAGGAAAAACGAGGAACACTCAAAGACAACACCAACTTTTTCCCTTCTGCCTCAACAGTTCAGCAGCAAATATTGAGCATACATGGCAGAGGCAGTAGCAAAGGCAAAGAGTAAGCAGGTTCAGTGGCAAATATTCTTCATTACATGGCAGAGGATCCATAGGAAAAACGAGGAACACTCAAAGACAACACCAACTTTTTCCCTTCTGCCTCTTCCATCCCCTTGATCCAAAGTGATGTTTTTGAGGTCCACTCAACCCAATCAACCACCCAGCCCTACTTTACAAAATGGTTTCTTAATCCCTCTTATCATATTGAGCTTGGTGAGCTCATGAAGTTAGCACTGAATTTATTCTCGTAGAAGTGGCAAGAACAAAATAGTTATTTTCATTGACGATCGGCAAGAACCAATCAAAAAAATTTTGGGGACAAATGGAACTCTATTAGTTTACCAAAACACATTGTTTTTATACCTCACTCATGTAGTTATTCAACAGTCACAATTAACGTATGAAAAATCTAACGGAAAAAAATATAATCGTGAATCCCAGTATGTAGCATGTGCAATTGTGAGTATGCCTTTCACATAATCAGAAACAGCAGGCAATAAATGTTATGTTTTAAAGCAGATGTTCTAAGCACAAACAAATTCAAGCATATAAAATATGGCCGTGCTCAGCAGGACTGCTCTTTGTCATTGTTGAGACTCCACCATGTGGTTATATACACTGGCTTAAAGATTAATGCCGTAACCCCATCAATTACTTTAGTACCCCCTTTCCTTGACAGATTGTTCTAGCCATAAGAAATCCGTCTAAACGAAATTAAAGCCAATAAGGAGTGTTCTTAGCAATGTATCAAATGTTCTACCTAGTTCAGTTCATCTCTTTACACCTATTGTTTAAATGTCCTCTATAAGAATGTAAATCCTCTGTCAATGCAATCAGATAGTAAAACATATGAGATAGTGCAACCTGACTCATGTACGCTTCAACTTACGCTTCATGCTTCAAATTTCCTTAATGGTGGAAGGTATGCTGGGAAACAAGCTATCATGCCTTTATTGTAATCTAGAGAGCTCTGTTGTAACTTAAAATCAGGAAAATAAGGTAAGCATGCTATGATGAAGACAAGGGATGAAATTTACAGTAGCATCCCTTCATAAAAAAAACTCCGCCAGTATTGTGCTTAAAAATTTATCTTTTCACCGCCTGTCCCAAGCCAGAATAAAAAAAGAGGGTTGTGGTAGGCTAGTGACAGCCAACATAAAATATTCACATATTATGACATGAGCCAAAATATGAATTTCGTTGGGGCGTTCCCTACTGAACGACGCGCTATATCGGAGCCGGGCATAGTGAAAAATGTGAGGGTTGCTAGGTCGTCGCCTAGAAGTAACGCGCCACGTCGGCGCCCAGATGTGGTGTCAAATGTAAGAGAGTTTTCACACCTTAATGAGCAGGTGAGAATAAAAAAGTTAGCTCATGAACATAGGATTCAATTGGCATTATGGAACATAGGTTGCCTTATAGGTAAATTAGTAAAGTTAGTTGATGCTATGATTAGAAAGAGAGTTAATATTTTGTGCACGCAGGAGACTAAGTGGATAGGTGAGAAAGCTAAAGTATAAGGCCTTGAGATTATAAACTTTGATATACGGATAGATATAGAAATCGTAATGGGGTAGGTGTAATTATAAATAGTCAGTTACTTGAGAATATAGTGGAGGTTAAGAAGAGCGATAAAATTTTATTAGTTAAACTTATTCTAGATAGAGAGATTCTTAATGTCATTAGTGCCTATGCACTATAAGTAGAACTTAATGAATCTAATAAACATCAATTTTGGGAGAATCTAAATGAGATAGTACGAGAAATACCCGCTATAGAAAAACTATTTATTGGTAGTGATCTCAATGTTCATGTAGGAACTAGTCGTAATAGGTTTGATAGTGTATATGGAAGCTTTGATTGTGGAGAAAGAAATGAAACAAGTAACTCAATTCTAAATTTTGCTTTATCTTATGATTTAATTTTAGTCAATATTTAATTTAAAATGAGAGTTTCACACTTGATTACTTTTAAAAGTGGATCAACTGCGAGCCAAATAGATTTCTTTTTAACTAGGAGGATAAATCAAGCTAGTTGCATCGATTGTAAGGTAGTGTCAGGTGAGTGTAGTTACCCAACATAAACTTTTAGTTTTAGATATTCAGATTAGAAAGAGACTTAGAAAGATTAAGCATAAATTACATCCTAAGATTAAGTGGTGGCGATTAGAATATAACCAAACAAATTTTGTAAATATAGTACAAGAAACAGATTGGAAGGACTATGATGATTCTAATATAATATGCAACAAAATGGCTAGATGTATTAAGAGGGTAACTAAAAATATATTTGGTGAGTCGAAGGGCAGTGCTCCACTATATAATGATATATCATGGTGGAATGAAGAGATAAAAATACTATTAAAATCAAGCGAGACCTTTATAGAGATTTGAAGAAAAATAATAATAATAATGGAACAAGCATTGAGAGT
Organism: Dracaena cambodiana; assembly: GCA_036321105.1. NCBI lineage: Eukaryota > Viridiplantae > Streptophyta > Magnoliopsida > Asparagales > Asparagaceae > Dracaena > Dracaena cambodiana. Next base: position 30,117,590 of record JAYEPQ010000017.1, read on the forward strand.
TATAACTAGCCAAGGAGGCTAAAATGCTGTTTGGGATGCAAAAACTAAATTATATAAACAAGTATACGAGAAGTTGGATAATAAAGAGGCAGAAAAGGATATATATAGAATTGATCGAATAAGAGAGAAAGTCTAGAGACCTATGTACTGTAAAAAAATGATGATCAGAAGATTCTAGTTCGAGACGAAGAGATTAAAAAAAGATGATAAGATTATTTTGATAGATTATATAGTGGTAGTTTTACTCAAGATTTGGGAGATCTTACTATTCAGCATGAGGATGTGAATCGTAACTTTATGCGCAGAATTAAAGAATATGAAGTAAAAGAGGCTTTGGAGAGAATGAACTCAAAAAAAACTATTAGTCCAGATGAGAATCCTATAAAGATATGGAGATATTTAGGGGGGATTGGTGTAAGATAGCTGATAAATTTTTTCAACAAGATTTGGCAAAGTAAGAAAATACGAAATGAATGGAGGAAGAGTACATAGTACCTCTGTATAAGAACAAGGGTGATATTCAGAGTTGTTCTAACTATCATGGAATAAAACTCATGTGTCACATTATGAACCTTTGGGAAAGGATAATTAAACATAGATTGAGACAAACTGTTAAAATATCGAAAAACCAGTTTGGATTTATGCCGAGGCGATCGACGACAAAAGTTATTCATTTACTTCGTTAACTTATAGAGCGATTACAAGAGAGAAATAGAGATTTGCATATGGTATTTATTGACATGGAGAAAGCCTATGATAAGGTACCACGAGAGGTACTTTGGTACATATTGATGAATAATAGAGTCTCCATCAAGTATATTGATATAATTAAGGACATGTATGATGGAGTAGTGGCCAATGCCAGAATATATTGTGGTCTAACAAGTGATTTTTCTATCACAGTTGGATTGCATCAAGGATCTGTATTGAGCCCATTCTTATTTGTTATAGTAATAGATGAACTTTACTAGAGCCATTCAGGATGAAATATCTTGGTGTATACTATTTACTGATGATATTGTCTTAATTGATGAGACAAAAATAGGGGTGAATGGCAAGTTAGAGTTATAGAGGCACACATTAGAATCTAGAGGTTTTAAATTGAGTAGGTCTAAAACAGAATATATGAAGCATAAATTTAGTAAACAACGGACCGTAAACTATAATGTTGTAATACTGGACGGATAAGATATATAAATGAGTAGTCAGTTTAGGTATTTGGGTTCTATTATCAGAATGATGGAGAGATTGATAATGATATTAACCATACGATACAAACTGGTTGGTTGAAATGGAGTGCGACGAGAGTTTTATGCGACCAGCATTCCATTAAGGTTGAAGGGAGAATTTTATAGGACTGTTATTGGACCAGCTTCATTATATGGCATGGAATGTTAGGCTTTAAAGAAACATCATTCCCAGAAGATAAGTGTAACAAAGATGCCATGCTCCACTGAATGTGGCAACACTAGGAAAGATAAAATGAGAAATGAAGATACTCGTGCTAAGCTAGGTATAACTCCCATCGATGAGAAGATACGAGAAAATCTTACGATGGTTTGATTATGTGCAACATAGGCCTAAAAATGCACCAGTTCGACGATGGGAGTTTATCAATGTAGGACAAGTTAAAATAACGAAGGGAAGACCGAAAAAACATGGATGGAGGTGATACAAAAATATATGGATTATAGAGGTCTAAATGAGGAGATATTACTTGATAGAAATGAATAGAGAAGAACTATCAACGTGATCGATCCAGCGTGATTCTTTTTTGGTTCATGTAGCCTACCCTAAGTACTTGGGATAAAAGGCTTAGTTGTTGTATCCCTCCATAAAAAAAAAGTTTTCGCATCGAGGTCTAGAGAAAAGCAGCCACATAAGCTTTTAGTTATCCAGATTGCTAAGCTTAACCCTCTCCTTAAATTACCTAAATCTTAAAGATGAGCATCATACAACACAATCATACTTTTAATTGTTCCAAAATCTTCCACCAATCAAACACAACTATCCTACCACTCCATTTATAAAATAAAAGGAATCATGCCAAGTGCCCAACTTGAAAAGCACTAAGCTAAATAACCACTAAAAGGAACTTTTACATATTCCCAATTGGCATAACCCTCGGAAAGGCTGTGAAATGGCACCTCTCAATTTTCTGCTAAGCAAACCCCATAGACCAAAATCAATCAACAACTAAGCCTTTTATCCCAAGTACTTGGGGTAGGCTACATGAACCAAAAGAGAATCATGCCAGATCAATCACGTCGGTAATCCTTCTCCATTCATTTCTACCCAGAAATCTCTCCATATTTAAACCTCTAGAATTCATATCCTTTCTTATCACCTCTATTCATATTTTCTTTGGTCTTCCCTTCACTCTTTTAACTTGTCCTACATTGATATTAAAAGAACGAAGAGAAGACCGAAGAAAACATGGATGGAGGTGATACGAAAAGATATGGATTTTAGAGGTTTAAATGAGGTGTTGATAGGAATGAATGGAGAAGGATTATCAACGTGATCGATCTGACATGATTCTCTTTTAGTTCATATAGCTTACCCCAAGTACTTGAGATAAAAAGCTTAGTTGTTGATTGATTTTGGTCTATGAGATTTGATCAGCATAAAATTGAGAGGTGCCATTTCACAGACTTTCTAAGGGTCATACCAATTGGGCATACGTAAAAGTTCCTTGGTTCATGTAGCAAATCCCATAGACCCAGTGTCAAAAACCCAATCCAGTTCTTGGCACATGATCCTTAATACACAATCTATTTCTCCCTACAAGAGACAACTTGTCTCCACAACAAATCTATCTGAATCCATGTAACCTAATCAAAGGAATAACAGAGGCCAACAACTCTAACCTTCACCAAGCTATGGGAAGATAATTTTGAACTCTTAGATTGTCCACAACAGAGCACAAAACCTAATACTATATTCTCTTAAAATCTCCTATTCCATAAAATTTTGAACCAACAAATAAGGTACTACTAGATAATACTATCACTTCAAAGCATCATTTCAGCATGCCTCTCTCTATGCATCATTACAACAGACCTACAAAAGCCAAAATGAAAGTTGAGATGTGGCAGGTGATGCAGAGCCATCACATGGTGACAAAATAACCAGAGAACAAGGAAAGATTAGCTAATTTAAAGAACACCAAAGGTATTTTCCAAAATGAATAGAAAATCCACCGACTATAAGGATTCAAATACTTTATAATCACCATAATCAAACTATAACAGTTTTTACTATGGAAATGACATTGTTGGATTCTACTGATAGACTAATCTGACTACATCCATAACATGGTACTGGTTAAGAAAAAGCTGAAAATGATTACAAGCAATGTAGAAAAAAACGCGCTCCGTAATAACACGTTACGGAGTGTAACGGATTTTCACTCCGTAGCAGGGCGAAATAACGCCCCACTGCGGAGCGCTGGTTTTTTTTGAAAAAACATACGTTATGTTACGTTTTTCGAAACGTTTTTTCACCCGATCGATTCCTATATAAATCCGACGGCAAAAAAAACCCTAACCCTAATCGATTGCTCTCCCTCAGCGATTTCTCTCCCGACCCTCTCCCTCTCCCTCTCCCGATCATTTTTCCGGCACCGATCTTACTCCAAAATGCCGACAAGAAACTCCGATCATCTTCGTCTCCCGACCCCCTCTCCCTCACCCGACCCTCTCTCCCTTTCTCCCGAGTCCCAACCCTCTCTCCCTCTCCTGACCCTCTCTTCGATGTCGTTACGGCTCATAAATGCCGGCAAAAAACTCCGATCAACCTCAAGTCCCGACCCTCTCTCCCTCTCCCGACCCTCTCTCCCGAGTCCCGACCTCTCTCCCTCTCCCGACACTCTTTCCACAGTCGTTCCAGCTCCGATCAACCTCGAAGCTCCCGATCCTCTTTCCGCCGCCGTCTCTGGTTCAGTTCCTCTTCGTTCCCTCTTCGGTTCAACAGAGGTAAGCATTCCAACCAATTTTTCTTAAGTTTTATTAAATTAGATGGTTAATTGCATTAAACATAGACTGTTGAATAACTTGGATAATTTGGATTATATGCATTCATGCAATTTTGCACTGTTGGAAACTTGGAATTATGTGATTTTGGAAATTTTGTGGATTAATACTGTTTTATGTGATTTGTGTGAATTTTTGTGAATTATGTGATTTATGCGTGTATTATTTGATTTGTGCAATTTTTTTTGTGAATTATGATGTGTGCCTGTGTGGACTGTGCGGCTGCTGCAGCTATGCAGTGTGCACTGTTGCAGCAGCAGTATGATGAAGCAGCAGCAGCATGTTAACATGCAGCAGCATGTTAACATGCAGCAGCATGTTAACATGCAGCAACAGCATGATGTTAACACGCAGCAGCAGCATGATGTTAACACGCAGCAGCAGCAGCAGCATGTTAATTGAATTAATGTTACTTGATATTTGATAATTGAATAAATTGTTGATTCTCGAATAATTGAATTATTGAATATTTGTGTAGATTGAATGATGTCAAAAAAAAGGATCCGGCCAGAGAATGAGGGATTCATAAGGAAGGGGACCCCCAATTATTTTTGTTGTAAATTCTGTAATCACCACATAACTGCGGGAATCACCTGGTTTAAGCATCATTTGGCTGGGACGAGACATGGGGTGAAAATGTGTGAACGAGTCCCGTCAGATGTTAAAAAAATATGTAAAGATGCTTGAAGTCTACTGAAGTATAAAAGAAGACATCACTAAGCCGGAAAATTGGAAAAATGGGGGAACCAGATACTTAAATTGTAAGCCAAGAGCTTGAAAGCGCTGTTGGTAGCAACACTCAATCTCGCACTTTGGGAGCGATGAACAAATTTATTAATTTTGAAGCCTGCCAATCGACGTTGGAGACGGTCCTAAAGAAGGAGGCAAGAGAGGACTATGTCAGGAAAATAGGCAGATGTATTTATGCAAACGGGCTGTCATTCAATATTTTGAATAGTCCATATTGTAAGGAGATGATCGAAGCAGTTAGGAATTTTGGATTTGGCTTGAAGCAACCATCTTCATACGAGATAAGGACGCGGATTCTGAAAACCGAGGATGAGAATATTGACAAGCTTAAAGAGAAGCACATGGTGACTTGAGAGAAATACAGTAGTACAGTGATGTCTGATGGGTGGACTGACAGAAAGAACAGAAGTTTAATAAACTTTCTTGTGAATTCACCAGAGAGGATTTTCTTTTATAAGTCCATTGATGCATCGAATCAGTTCAAGACAGGAGATTACTTATGCGAGTGTCTTGATAAAGTAGATGAGAAGATTTGAGAAAATAATGTTATACAAGTGATTACGGACAATCACGCTTCTTACGTCAATGCATGCACAAAACTTATGGACTCACGAAAGCGTCTTTACTGGACTCCTTTTGCAGCTCATTGTATTGATTTGATACTGGAGGATATAGCAAGATGAAAATCCATAAAGAAACTCTTGAAATAGCAAAGGGGATCATACAATTCATATATAATCATATAGCTAGATTTTGAGTTTGATGCGGATATACACGAAGGGAAAGAAACTACTAAGGTCGGCCATCACTCGATTTGCTACGTCATTCTTGACTCTACAAAAACTTTATAAATTATAGCCGCCATTGAGGAAAATATTTGTTTCTGATGAATTCACCAAGAGTGCTTGGAGCAAGAAACCAAATGCAGTGAAGGCAAAGAAAGCAGTGCTATCTAGCAAAATCTTCTAGGGCCAAGTTCTCTTTTACTTTAGCACCACACTACTCTATGTGCTGCGAGAGGTAGATTCAGATGTGAGGCCTTTCATGACTATTCTATATGAGTATCTCGACTGTTGCAAAGAGAAAATTGCCGATGTCTGTGGTGGCAATAAGAGAAAATACATGCCATACTGGAATTTGATTGATAAGAGGTGGACAGGCATATTGTATAGGCCCCTCTATGCAGCGGCTTACTTTCTAAATCCTAGATGCTTTTATAGTGATATATTCTCCAATGTACCTGCGGTTAGAAGAGGCCTTCGTGAATGCATACAACGAATGATCCCCGACCTCAATGAGTATGCACAAGCTGATGTGGAGCTGGATCAGTATAAACAAAAGCTTAGAGAATTTGGATCCCCACTAGCTCAAATGACTATGAACACTCGAAATCCTGGTATATCTTAATTCATTACCAACATGCTTAGGGTTCTATTTGTAGATATATCATTAAGTTATTTTTTTGCATTTTTTAACACCAAAATTAATTATCTTTTTGAGCTGCGTGGTAGAAAAAACTTGGAGAGGATGTTCCGACACTCCAAAAGTTTGCAATTCGAATCATCTCTCTTACGACTAGTGCTTCTGGATGCGAACGCAATTGAAGCACTTATGAGGAAGTATGAATTTAAAAATTTTAATATATTATTTTTTAAGTACTTTATTTATCATAGTGCTCATATAACAATTCACAACTTTGTTAAAAGTGCATTCAAAAAAAGATGTCGCTTAGAGTAAGAACGCCTACATTCTCTCGTATATGTGATGTACAATATTAAGCTTAGAGAGAGAAATATTCGGAGGAAGCGAATGAATTTAGATCTAATTTTGATTGATGAGGCGACACCAGAAGATGAATGGCTTGTTGAGAGTGAAGACTCTTGTCTCTCAGAAAATCTTGGATTGCTAGATGAGCCTACTGATGACGATTCTAATATAAGAACGAATGATTTCTTAGAAGTCACTGCAATTAATAGCAATCAAAATGTTCTTCCATCCATTGTGAATAAGAGAGACAAGCAAGATGAAACTGAAACCCAGCAAAGAAACAAAGAGTCGATACTTGTAAGTTATCCAATTTTTACAATTTAATATATTTAAATGAACACTTTACTATCATGATTTGAGTATATAATAACATCTTAATTTGTATATCTCTTGTGTAGCATTTTCTTCGGACAAAAGAAAAGCAATTGATGATAATTTTGATGAGATGGGGGATGATATCGATCCGGAAGATGCAAACTACAGTCTGAAGGAAGATGATCATATTATTGTAGATTAGATCATCACACGGGATTATCTTTATATTATAAGGAAAAACAATATTTTGTTGTGTATGACTTTAAAAATTGTTGTGATATTTGCTATGAAATTTTATAATTTTCATATGCCTTTATATTGATTTTACAGTATTTTATATGATTTTTTAGATTTATTTACTTATTTATGAAAATTATTAAATATAGTTTAATATTTATTTTAATTAAATAAATAGTTGCGTTACTTACGTTAAGCGTTACGTTATTTGCTACATAACCTAACAAAAAAAACGTTACGTTAACGTTATCTTAAACATTGATTACAAGTTTGACCTCTGTTAGATTACAAGTTTGTTATCTACTATTGCTTTTATGAAAGAAGTTTATCTACTAACTACTAATACTTCCAATAAGGAAGTTTATTTGCTACTATTGTTGATAGTACTCGAATACGAATGTGCTCTGATGATTCAAGTGATTTATCTACTATTGCTTCTAAGTAAGAAGTTTATCTACTGTTACTGTCACTACTGTTGCTACTGCTACCTATCAACTTTCGTTGGTAGAATAATAGTCTTTCATGGTAGTGACGGATATACTCTGATGATTCAAATGATTTATTTACTACTGCTATTGCTATTGCTATTGCTATTGCTCATCCGCTTCAAGTTAATATGTACTATTAACGAGAGAGACAGTATTTTCTAACAAGTTGAGTATAATTAATATTTGTACTCCAACTTGAAGGAGAGTGAGAATAGAAAACTATTTTGTATTTGGATTTAGTTTAGTTTTAGTCCGACATTGCCTATTAGATTGTTCGTATAATGTCAAGACACCTATAAATATATGCATCGCTTAAGTCATAATAAAATAGCTTGATTGGTTCAACAAACTCCAATAAAGATCTATTTTAGATATGCCATAGCAATGCGCTAAGAGTAAAATAAAGGGAGTATTGTTTGTTATACGATTGAAAACTGCCATCCCTTCCATGACAAAACCCAGAATATAATGAATGTGCATACAAAATACGATAAGTAAAAGAATAAAAGAAAATTTGCAAATCCTTATGCTCCAATATCAGTGAGAACTATAACACGATGTTGAAAATAACGCGTTATGGAACCCGTTATATTGCGTTACGTAACCTAACGGATTTCAGCGCTACGTAACAGCTGGAAATAACTCAATGCACTATAACAATACGTTTTTTATATTATTTTACATTATATTACATAACGTTACATTATTTTACGTTATGTTGCGTTATTTATAATTATTTTTTTAATCTATATATTGTTGTTGATTATTATTTTGATTATTAGCAAATTACTGTAATTTTCTTACTTGATTAGTTGTTGGCTTGTTTAATTGCTTGTGGAATTGCTAACTTATTAATTTGCGATTGATTTCTTACTCGCTTACTGTAATTCCTCTCCGATTGTTGAAATATCTTGTTGATTCTATTGAATTTTTAACTGAACTAAAATTAATAATTACAAATAAGATAAATTGAATATTACAAAATATAAATTACAACAATGATAATAACTGGAATTGAAATAAAAAATTAGAATCTTGTTTTCATGTTTAAATGATGACTGGAATTATGGTTGCAGACTTAATATAACTTGTGAAAATAAATGTGATAATTATTGTAAAACTTAATATAAAATTAAGATAGATTATGTATTATAAAATGGTTTTATATTCTTTTTTTAGATATTTTAAATTTATTTTTTAATTTATAAAAATTATTTTATATAGTTTTATATTTATTTTATTAAATAAATAAAAAATTATATAACCTACGTTATACGTTACGCTATATGCGATACAACCTAACAGAGGCAAAACATTTCGTTACTTTTATCGCTATTTTAAACATTGCTATAACATTATGGAACAATCATTATCATGTCACTCTAAGGACATCAGGCAGGAAACTAAGATCAAGTAAACACTCCAAAATAAAATGGGAAGCTTGAAAGTTGGTATTAAAAAAAAAATAAGATGTGTGGGTTCGGATGTAAAATGTGTGAATTACCTATCTTGTTCATTCAAAACCTATGAAAAGAAATTACTAAGCGATTCACATGTGAAAATTATCTAACATTAACTTCACTTCTAGTTAATGATAGTTTATAATATGAGAAACAGTGGGAAAATCTTGACCACACTAAAACAACGATGAAATAGGAAAATCAAATATGAAGAAATCAACTCACCTGTATTTCTTTAGGGAATGTAGCACTGAAGAGCATGGTCTGCCTTAGACCTCGTTGAGGCATGTCCATCTGTTCAACAATTTTTCTAATTTGAGGCTCAAAACCCATATCCAGCATTCTATCTGCCTCGTCAAGGGCCAAATATCTAATCATTTCTAATGAAACTCTGGCCCTCTCAAGTAAATCTACAAGACGGCCAGGAGTTGCGACAAGGATATCAACCCCCCTTTCCAGATCTCGCAACTGCAAAAAGTGCATCTACAGTGAGTAGCACAGCACATAACATGGTGACAAAATTAAATAATAAGAAGGATCTGGGCGAAATTATCTTGTGCTGGTCATTATTTATTCAGGTTTAGTTAAGGACTAACACGAAATTGAGCATAACAAAGAGGAAAATATAATGAAAAGTAACAACAAAAACAATAAAGAGATTTATGTTCCAGTTGGTTGATCCAGCTAGTTTCTGTTTCACAAAACAAGTGAACAAGCCCCTAGAAACACAGAAGAACTGGGCAGGGCTTACTAAATCATCAGATTAGAAAAGATTTTCTGACTGCTCATATTGGCTCCCTGAAAAGGCACATTAAAACATTTATATGTAAAGGAATATATATTTTTCAAGTACATAGGCTACATAACCTGCATTATCAAAACTAGAAAATGCATTATGTTTCAGTTTTATCAAAAAGGGACATATATCAAGTGCCTACTGAGTTTTATCAACAAAAACAGAAGGGAAATAAAGACAGAAGTAAACTAGCTAAATGTACAAGATAAAATAAAAAATTTGAAACTGCATAATGCCCTACCAAACTGCTATCAAAATCCCAGCAGACAGCAAAATAAATAAAAAGAACTATCAACACCCTAAGAGAATAATATTTTTTTACTGCAGTCCAATGCATTAAAGAAATGGAAATAAAACAAATGTAAGGAAACCTGTTGGTTAATTGGAGCGCCTCCATAAGCAACAACAACTCTTACTCCAGTCTGATAAGAGAACTTTCTAGCCTCCTCATGTATCTGCATCCCAATTGAACTGTATGTGAACAGCAAAGCTACCATAAGAAAAATCAAATATAACACATCAATGCATCAGCTTACTTGGACAGAAAGCTCCCGGGTGGGTGATAATATAAGAGCCAGCGGATACACAGTTCGGGAACCTCTTGGCCTTTGCGCAGGCGGACCCTTCATGATCCCACTTATAATCGGAAAGCAGAAAGCTGCTGTCTTGCCTGACCCAGTCTGAGCACAGGCCATGAGATCACGGCCCCCAAGTGATATAGGAATTGCATGGCGCTGGACTGGCGTCGGCTTCACATATTTGCACCGCCTTATATTCTCATTCAAAGCATCACCCAAGTCAATCTCAGCAAAAGTGTTCACAGGTGGCGGCACATTGTCACCACTAGTTTCAACAGGAATGTCCTCATAGGCGTCAAAATTGATACCGGTGTTTGCCTGATCAAAGGATGGATCAGGAGTCTCCTCATCATTGGCAAAAGGGTTCACTTCACGTTCCCTACTCCGATCCCAACCACCAGTGCGGTTATTCCATCCACCACCAGTGCCACGGCCTCCACCAAAGCCAGAGCGACCAACATTGCCACTGCCACCGCCACCCCCACCACCATAGCTGCTTCCACCCCACCGGTTACCACCTGAAGGACCAGAGTATGCAGCTTTTCGGGGACCATCAGCTTGAGCTGGGGCCGGCACAGGATCAGAGGACTGTGGACGGTTACGGAGGTGAGGAGGAACATAAGAGGAGCCAGTAGGGCGAGAGTCATTGCTGCCTCCTCCGGCAGCACCGGAGCTCTCAGCATTGGCAACGGAATCAGCCCAGGAAGTTCGCATAATGGGGTTGAGAGAATGCAAAGCCTAATGAATAAAACTTAATTACCTAGAAAAAAGAAAACTTGCGGTGCTAAGTACAAACAGCACTCTACCATCAACTTCAAATTACAACCTTCTGCATAAACACAAATACCATAACATGAATTCTCAAGGAAAAAGCCATCAAAATGGGAAATTTGAAACAAAGGAGAAAATTTTCTAAAATAATCCACATGATCTCTTCAATTTATCGATTAAAAAAACAGATTTTGCTGTGAGGTTATATCTAAGCTGGAAATAAAATAATTATGCAGAGGAAAAAGAAAAAGACTTTCACATCAAAACCTCCAATTTCCAATCCCCAGGAATCTAAACCTAACAAAACCAATATATTAACAAAAGCATCAAATTCGGGATCAGCAATGCAAAACATCCACAAATCCAAAAATCGAAGATCCGCCTCATCGGACAAATCGAAAGCAAACCCTAAACAATCAATCAAATCAACCCTCCAGAAATAAAAAAAAAAAAAAACCATCCCAACAGCGGACATTCGCAACGAAGACTCGTCATCTTTCGAATCAGATAGAACAAACAATGAAACCATAACTAGATCGAACGTTAGAGATCTAGGAGGAGATCAAACGAGAGAGAGAGAGAGAGAGAGAGTTACCAGAAGATTCGAAGAGAATCGGATGAAACCCTAGAATCGCTCGTTCGCGGCACGAAACCCTAATTTCCCAAAGAGGAAGAACATAAGAAGACCAGGACAGCGAGAAAATATCTCTCTCTCTCTCTCTCCCTTTTCTATCCTTTTTCTTTTTGTTTTTTTTTTTTTTTTTTTGGCTGCTTTTTGGTTTTCTACGCTAACGCAAATTCTTTTTCCCTGTTAGTTTTTCCTTTTTGGGTTGAAAATAAAAAAATTAGAAGGGAAATTAAAGGTGTCCGTACGAGCTGGGGCTGACGTCAGCTGACGAAACAAGCGGTCGAGAGGTGCCGTGATTCCCGGGAATTGGGCCGTCCGATGCATGGATTTGTGTGGGCTAGGCCGTATCAGCCGTCCGTTTTGTGCGGGCTGGAGAGTGTCGAGGCCCAAGCAATTTTGGCTAGAGATCCCTTTTTGAGATACTTCAATTTTTTTGAAAATAATGGATGATCCATTGACCCTAGATTCATGGGAAAATAATTTTAAAAAATTGTCATATAACATATAATTTTCTGAAACTATATAAGTCATTTTAGTGGTCGTTGAAAAAAAAAAAAAAACTGACACATTTAGATATGGAGATTTGGATCAATGTTTAAAATAGCAATAACGGTAATGTAACGTTTTGCCTTTGTTAGGTTATGTCGCAAATAGCGTAACGCATAACGTAGGTTATGCAATTTTCTATTTATTTAATAAAAATAAATATAAAACCATATAAAATAATTTTAATAAATTGAAAAATAAATTTAAAATATCTAAAAATATATAAAATTATTTTGTAATACATAATCTATTCAAATGTTATATTAAGTTTTACAATAATTTTCATATATCTTCATAAATTATATTAAGTCTGCAACCCTAATTCCAATCATCATTTAAATAAAAAAAAGCAAAATTTCAATTTTTTATTTTGATTCCAATTATTATCATTGTTGTAATTTACATTTTGTAATGTTCAATTTATCTTATTTATGATTGTTGATTTCAGTTCAATTAAAAATTCAATAAAATCAACAAGTAAAATATTTTAGCAACCGGACGAGAAATACAACAAGTGAATAAAGAAATAAACTTAAATTATCAAGTTAGAAATTCCAAAAGCAATCAAACAAGCCAACAATTAATTAAGAAAATTACAGCAATTCGCTAATAATCAAAATAATAATCAACAACAATATATGAATAACTAAAAAAAATAATTGTAAATAACGTAGCATAACGTAATTTAACGTAACGTTATGTAATATAACGTAAAATAACGTAAAAAACGTACTGTTACGGTGCACTGAGTTATTTCCAGTTGTTACGTAGCGTTGGGATTCCGTTAGGTTACGTAACGCAAATAACGGATTTCATAACGCGTTATTTTCAACAATGATTTGGATATAGAGATAAGTTGAACCAAAACGCTATCTTCTAGAGTTTTTTAGCAATATAGTTTCATGTTTAAATAAATAAATAAGTGGCGCAATTTAGATACGCTTTTAAGCAAAAGATCATTTGTTAAATTTAGATATATAATTTTGGATGTCATTCATATTTAAATGTTTCTCCTACAAATAATATATATTATTGTTGCCATTTAGCTTATTTACTGGATTTATATATTGTATGAATAAAAATAGTAAATATAATTTGAGTCCTTCCAAAGAACATGGACCCAAATCTTTCTGACAGCAACTCAATGATTTCACAATCCAAATCGAGAACAATAATGCACTAAGTTGGAATTAATCTAAAAACTATAAAGTGACTAAAAACCAAAAGTTAAGTTTTTTTTTAAAAAATATTTTTCCTTAAGTATCAAGCCGACACAAAAAGAATGGTCGTAGGCTACAAGTACACTGGTTATGATATAGAATAATAGAGATTTAGTGAAAATTGGTATGCAAGATATATAATTATTTCGGTCTATTTTACAATTTTACTTATTCGAAACAGTTATTTCAGTTTTAACTAAACTCTACTCACCTCTATATAATCACACATATACGGTTGGTTTATGTGAGTATGGTCATTAAAGCTCCAATGCACTCACTTAGTTGATGGATGCATATTGTTGAGTCTTTGCTAATATCTGGGAAAAGGGTTCAATTTGAGCCCTAGACCATTAGATTATTCAGGTTACAACAAATTATCACTAACTAGTTACCGATTGGGCACTGAATAAAATGAAGAAATTAAGTTAAGTAATACAAAATTAATGGTTTGGGCTTTGTATAAGTGGGGAATCTCGGCATAAGATTAAAAAGAAAAATATCTCCTTAAGGATTATGAATTCACTTAAATGATTTTTCTGGTGTGTCATAGAAATTCTAGAGGGTGTAAGAGCAAAAGAATTCTCTATAGTGTAAAGTCAAGTTTCTCCTTTACTAATTTAAAATTTGAAATGGCTTGTTGTTTTCATATTGATATTAATGATATTAGATTTTTGAAATTTAAATTTTGTAATGATATGAAAAATTTAAACATGAGGTTAATACATGATTTTATATAATGGTTTTTTTTGTTCATTTATAAATCGAACGAATGGGATGATGAAGAGAGCAAATGAATGCATCTTTTTTTCTTCTGTCACAATCTCTACCCATTCTTCATCATTTATTTTTGATATGTTGTTGGGTAAATGATGTGATCTAATTTGTGCACTACCAAGCTTGGGTGATCGACAAGTAATACTCGAAAGTTAACCCAAGATCGTTTTCTCAAGGATTCTGTAACTAATACAAATAAACTCCAATATAAAGAGTTGTGATTAAGCAAAAGTGAGAAGTTATTGAGGGCAAAGATATTTTTAAATAATTTGAAAATAATGAAGAGAAGTATCAACACTATGAGATAACTCTCCCAAAATCTTTTTATTGGTTGGTTAATTACTTATCATATCTCGACTAAATAAGTCACATGTTCTAATTAAATCGGAAAATAAAGTTTTTAAGCACATGATTCTAAATAGTAATCATGTTATAAGTTTAATCCAACAATTGAGTCCTATATGAAACTTGGAATTAGATCTAAAAATAATCTATAGATGATATGAAATAATTATTCAAAAGCTAAGCATATACCATGCCTTTAACGTCTATAATATATCGAAAGTCAAGTAATTATTTTACCATTAAAGAGTAGAATATCAAAAAACTAAGATCATACTTTTACCATATAATATAAATAAGAAAACTTTAACAAGATTATATAACAATGGAAAATCTAAAAAACAAGTTAAAACAAAATCAAATTAGAGATTTCATCTTCTCACCCAACACCGCAAAGAGGTTAGTTACTCATGGCTATCATGATCATCAAATAAAAATAAGGAAATCTTTTAGCATCAAACTTGCGAAGGAGGAAAAAATAACAATCTTTAATCTCTCAAAGAAGAAGAAGAAAAACACCAAAGAAAACTAACTCTTTATCAATTTATATCTCAATCTCTATATCTCTCTATACATGATACAATGGATATTTATAACTTCCTAGGTTGAGTTACCAAACATGGCATTTTGATTGTATGGAAACTCTGCTTTATCCCAATTTTGACGTCATATCCGTGTATCTAACATTGTATTATCGACAGTTACATTGACAACAACTTCGACAGTGAAGCGCAGGTTTCTAAGATAATTATATGACTTGTCAAACAATAATAGGACTATTATTATTATATTAATTTTTTAAGATAACAGACTTAAAAATTAGAATAATACAAAATATTATATAGATAAATACAAAAACATTGTATAGGAAAAAATGAGGTGTTACAATTTACCCACCTTAAAAAAAATGGTCCTCGAATTTTAGTTCAAGACGAAATAACTTTATGGATATCAATCAAAAATGTATATTAGGAAAATGATCCACAGTTTTCGATGCACAATTTGATATTAAATGATAAGGCGTAAATGATATGTTAAGTCTCAGAGAACAAAAATATAAGGAATTATAGTTTAGGTAAAGAGTCATAGTAATAATAGATGGAATAAATTTTTGGAATTAATGGATAGGCTAGAGATAAAATAAATAGAGATATATATATGTAACAGTAATCCTAAATAGATATAATGGACAAAGAGTAAAGCCAAGCCTGGGCTCTAATACCAACTGTAACACCCAGCATCTCAAGGTATGGATAACATTCGACGATGTAATATAGACAAATACACAAGTCTTAAAATACATGAAAATAAGTATATACTACTGTCACATGATTATACCCACAAAAAGAATAACATTAAAATAAATAAGCTCTTTATTCAAATAATAGAATAAATGAACTATTTATTCCAATAATACCTGCAAATCACTAGTGTCCATGCGTACCAAACTAGACGTAACAAGTGATACAAGAAGATGGACAAAAACATATAAGCATGCTATATATGGTGTATATGTATCACCCACTTTTTGAGGTGAAACTTTTTAATTTTATTATATTAAAAAAATAATATATTTTAAAAATATATCTTGACCCTATAAGATCTATCCTGCATCCAAACCTACTGATCAATCAAATAATCATGATTAAAAAAACTATTAGGATTTATTAATTTAGATTAATTCTTATCTAACAATTAAGATAAGAATATATTTGATTCTTTTTTACCAATAGGATTCTAAATTGAATAGATATTGGATCTAAATAGAAAACACAATTCAAATCTTAGTTGAGGTATAAATATATTAGCCTAATTAATGTAGGATTCAACTCTTATCCAATTAACTAAGTATAATTTAAATTTGGTTCCTATACCTATTAGGATTAAATCCAAATTTGGCTCCTATATTTTTTAGGATTCCTATTTAAATTTGGTTTCTATATCCTTTAGGATTCCTATTTAAATTTGGTTTGTATATCATTTAGAATTCCTATTTAAATTTGGTATCTTTTAGGATTCCTATTTAAAATTTAATTTTCATATCTTTTAGGATTGCTATTTAAATTTGGGATTCCATCTTTAATTAGGATAGTGAATCCAATTAGAATTCATATTAGACTTTCCTACTATGAGTATGAATAGGACTCTTAATTCCCTATAAGTAAGCCCCTCAAGCCCTCTTCTCCCAAAAAAAAAAGAGAAGTACAGAGAAAAAGAGAAAGGAGAGTGTTCAACTAAGGAGAGTTTTTGAGAATCTTAGATATTTCATCGCTCAGGCCACAAACTTCATCCAAAATCAAGGCCAAGGTGAGTACTTTGACTCACTATAAACATGCTAATGAATATAATTTATTTTCTATATATTCCTTTTCATTTAATTAAAGATTGCATTATGTATTTGAAACTCAATGAACAGTAAAACAACACATAATAAAATACTGACCAATATAATATGATTTAGTGATAGATCATTAACTATTGTACTGTTATATGTTACTTAATGTTACTGTTAATGAATATTGAATATTGAAGTTTAATGATTATTACCAATTCATATACTGAACTGAATTTACTAAAATAACCAATTGATATTGAAATTGACAATAGATATTGAAATTGACATACACCAGATTTATGAGAAAAATTGAGGATCCATATGATTTAATGGCTGAACGTAACTGCGCCACTGTTTCCCAGTTTTTGGAAAGATCGGGATAAGCTCCGATCAAAACTGCCACTGTTTTCCATACGAAAGGATCAGAATAGGCTCCGATCAAAACTACGCCACTGTTTTTCATTTTTTGGAGGATTGGGATAGGCTCCGATTAACTTGTTGTTCCGTTTTTTCTGGGGGTACACGGGGATGCGTTCAGACCAGTCAAGTTCATATTTTTCTATATTTCTAGATACCGTAATTAAAAGACATTAACTGAAAGATTAATGATAAACCATATAATATGTTAAGATTTGAGATTTCTTACTTATTTTAATTGTACTGACTTTTCTGTATTGCCGAGATATTTTCATATATTTCTATTATTTATTTTTGGATCGCTTTAATGACGATCCTGGTTATGCATGGCCAGATTCAGATTATTACGTACATGTAGACTTGCCAGAAAGAGTAGGACTCAATATATTTTCAAGAGTAGACGGCGCTACAAGATTGACGGACTTTTTAGTTTGTTATTTTTTTATTAAAGTTTATGTAAGAAGAAAAAATATTATTGTAATTAAAGAAATTATTTCTTATTTGTTGTCCATATTTCTGTTGTATTGTGACTGTAATGTTTACTGAGGCTTGTCGAGTTATCATTCAACTCCGAACGTTTCCAGCTTTTCACACTACGATAAGTAGGGCGTTACAGTATATATACATAATGTACAAAATGAATAACATTAGAAAATATATGAGAGTATCATAAAAACTATGTCTTGTAAAGTGAATCACGGATTTAATTATACTTGTCTTAAAGATGATAATGACCAACAGATAATATATGCATGTTACGAATCATATTGTTGCAAATAGAGAAAAATAGAAATAAACATTCATATAAAACATGATATGTCGCGCTAATATCTATCATAAATTAATTTGGAACTATCAGAAGGACATATGTTTTAAGAGGGTCTTATACATGTTCGAGACCAATATTTAAAATAGTGATAACAGTAACGTAACGTTTTCTCTCTATTAGATTATATCGCATATAGTATAACGCATAACGCAGGTTATGCAATTTTCTATTTATTCAATAAAAATAAACATAAAAATATATAAAATAATTTTTATAAATTATAAAATAATATTCCAATTTTGTATGGATATACATTTTGTAATACAAAAGAATATATCCTCATAAATATATTTTCTAAAGTTCTAAAAAAAGAATATTAAGTTTTATATTACATTTTGTAATACAAAATCTATTCCAATTTTATATTAAGTTTTACAATAATTTTCAAATTTATCCTCATAAATATATTAAGTCCACAACCGTAATTCAAGTCATCATCTAAACAAAAAAACAAGTTTCTAAATATTTTATTTTAAATTCAGCTATTATCATTGTTGTAATTTATATTTGTGATGTTTAATTTATTTTATTTGTAATTATTGATTTCTGTTCAGTTAAAAGTTTAATAAAATCAAAATTCCAACAACTAGAGATGAATTACAATCTAGCAACTAGAGATGAATTACAATAAGCAAAAAAGGAAACAATCACAAATTAGCAAGTTAGTAATTTCACAAGCAATCAAATAATCAACAACAACTAATCAAATAAGAAAATTGTAGCAATTCGTTAATAATCAAAACAATAATTAATAATTATATAAAAAATTCTAAAAATTAATAGTAAATAACGTAACATAACGTGATTTAACGTAACGTTATATAAAAAACATAAAACAAAATAAAAAACGTATTGTTATTATGCATTAAGTTATTTTCAATTGTTAGATAACATTGGAGTTTCGTTAGGTTATGAACTTTATAATGCGTTATTTTCAATATTGCTCGGGATCATGACCCCATATTCCTTCCACTACTAAAAATATTAGCTAAGTACTCACGAATGATGGAAGAGTATACGCGTTGGGTCCGAAGCCCTACAATATGACAGGATGCTGATCCAGTAACCACCCAGAATTTCCATAATTGATCCATAAAATTCGACTGCGTAACCTAAAAAAATTGTATCCCAAAATATGTGGTCAAGTTCCTCCATTTAGTCCCCCCCTCTTACCTTATTTATTTTATTTTTAAAGTTTTAAGTAAATAACGAAATCATGCTAATATTAAAAAGACAATAGAAAAAGTATACACATAAAATGATTTTCATTATAATTCACTAAATGCGTCAAAATGCTAATTTGCACAAAAGATTAAATAAGAGATTAAGAATTTAAGATAGCAAACTTATAATGCATTAAAGTAATTAGAGAATAAAATAAAAAATCTTCGTCATATGCTTACAAGAAAGCAAATCATGTATAGAAAGTACGTATATATACATAAACATAAACATATCCAGTACACCAAAATAATATCTCTTAATATGAAAAATGAAAATAAGAAAAGGAAAAATGCTATAATATTGATATAAGAAGAATGAGATGGGAAGATATACTAACTTTCGAGATATTAAAAAACAAATATATAAAATGTAGAATGTAAAATAAAGACTATAATATTCAGAAACTATATAAATATTTTTTTTCCTGATCTATAAAGTATAAATTAGTATTGCTATTGTTAAGTTGTAATACCCCAAATTTTGAGCTACTTGTATTGCTCTCTTGAGACCAGTGGTGCTGAATAAGTCCACCAAAGTCAATTTTGGACACTGAAATAACCTTCGGTTAATACAACTTTAAATCCACAAACCTAAATGACATTCGGTCTTTGCGATTATTAGTTTTGTAATATTTAGGATTTTTGGAGATTTTTCTTACGAGGCCGAAAAATACTCCCAAAATTATTAATTTAATAAAATTAAAATTATCCTTCTAATTATTTCGGAATTTCGATTCATTTATTCCGGACAATGAAACAACAAACGGTTAATTTTGTAGTGTTCCCCTCGTCGAGCACTATGTCTTGCATAAATTTGGTAGCATTTGGAAAACGATTATTGGAACCGTAAATAATAAAATATTAAATAAATTAGAAATTATTTTAATACTTTCATAACAAATTTCTAATTGCACAGTCTCAAAATAATTTTTGTTGTGCTATCGAATGGAGGGGTTGGTGAGGGGTTGGTGTGGCTGACAGGAGGATTACATGGTGAATGGAGGGTTGGTGTGGCAGACCGGGAGGATTAAGGATATAGGTAAGTTGTTAAATTACAAATTTACCCTCAAATTATTTCTTCTCTCACCCTTCCTCTCTTTTTCTCCCTCACTTCTCATCTCTTTTCCTCTCGGCCAAACCAGCAGCAGAGGGAAAAAAAAAGTAGTGGGCTTGGAATTGGTTTGGGCCAGAAAAAAATATATATATAGAAAAAATAATAAAAACACTGGGCCGGCCAGCCCAGTCCAGTAAAAGAAAAAGAAAAAGAAAATAAAAATGAGTGGGCTTAGGCCTGGGCTGGACAGAAAAGAAAAGGAAAATAAAATTAAAATAAAAATATGAAAAAGTAGGAATTTAGTAGGCTTGGGCTTGATGGATTAAATAATTGAGAGATTTAAATTGGACTTAGTTTGAATTAATTGGACATAATTAATAATAGTAATAAATTAGATTTCAATTAAAAGAGAAATGCATAATATATATGATTGAGTCTGGAAATATAATAAATACATATGTTGGGTATAAAAATAATGCAGGATTATTATATGATTTATTTGATTCCCGAATTGGGTTATTAATTGACACTGAGAATGAAACCAGATTATTGTAATAATTTTGATGATATGCATTGTGGTATAATTGTGCACTAATATTTATCATGCTACATGTCATGTGCTTTGATATTACAAGTCATGTGTTTTACATGTCATGTGCTTTGATATTACAAGTCACGTGTTTCAATATTACAAATCATGTGTTATGATACTACATGTCATGTATAGTCATGGAAATGCAAGCATATTATCATGAATTGAAAAATAATTAAAGAAGGGTTATAAAATTTTCATGTGCATAATTCATTATGAACACGGGGATGGGAGAAACTATATGATGGATAAGAGTCTTGCCGTTTAAGGATTGATTGTATTGTTAGGGCCGGGATTCTTTTACTGCAACGGTCTGGGTGATTACTTGATATTTATCCAGAGTGGTATGTCCGTACTGTAATACAGTACGCAACTTGATTGAGTGCCTAGCGGCATGTCATGGTTCAGCACCATGAATATTGGGGCCGGGTCCTGGGTATGCACGGGCACTTATACGACAATAGAAAATAGCGCTATCTTATCCATTAATACAGTTTCTATAATTAAATTGGACGATGACTTAAACTAATAGAATATATGATTAAATAGATAGAGTAGTTATTGTCATATTCATTTATTTATGCATTTATTTATGCTTGACTTTATGTTAATTTATATATTGTCTTCATGTTAATTTATATGCACACAAACAACACTGATATAAACATGCTCATGCGCACTGATATTTCTGTACTATAATAGTACACAATTTCTCTTTTTAAATGTATTACTTGCCGGGTTTAATCCTCTGGGTTTTGAACCCAGATTTGGAACGTGAAGAAAGGGGATCCAGTCCCAATTGAAGATCCGAACTTCGTTGGACAGATCGAGTGACAATAGGAAATCGAAGTACCCCTAGAGAACTTTTGTATATTTTGTTTATATTTCTTTTTGTCTTGGCACTGCTTTTCTCATTTGCTTTTTTTGTGTTCATATTTAGAGCAGTGTGTCATTTTATGTAATAAACTTTTTGTGTAAATAAAATTTTTCAGTTTCAGATATGTTATTTACTTATCTGATTGTGGCAGTAGTTACGGTTATTCCAAGATCCTATGACTGTTGGGTTATCTAGTGGAAATAATAAGTAACGTCCTCCGTTTTGGGAAGCAGCTGAAAAACGGGGGCGTTACAGGATGGTATCAGAGCTTAGGTTTAGGTGGAAGACCATATGACTACTGCCACATAAGAACATGTTTGTGACTTATTCGTAATAATTGTTTCTTATTTTTTGATACCTATCCGATCTAGTATCGTGCCTATCCTATTGTTTTCTATTCGTTTGAAGTATCTATCTTGAATTCTTTTATTTTATCTTATCTGGTCCATTGCAGAATAATGTCGACCCGATCTTCTTCGAGTATGAGTGTAAGTCCAATAGATGATACGTTTGATCTTAGGAGCCATGACAAATTGGCATGCGATCAAAATCGGTGTCTAAGATTTGGAATTTTCTGGGATGGCTGAGTATTATTAAATATTTGTATAGAACTTTACAAGACCTTATCATTTTAAATAAACAGATCAGAAAATGAGTTAGAATATGTCTGAACAAATGAATGTAATAAATCATTTGAGAAATTAAAAAGGAGTCTAACAACAGTATCAGTTCTAGCAATTCTTGATACTTCTGGAAAGGGCATATTCATTCTCTATTTTTATATCATTCGATAAGCAAAGTAATTCTGTAGGCCGTGCATTTAAGATTTAAATTTTCATCTATACTAAGAATTTCAGACGAAGTTTAAATGAATTTTTAAGTACAAATTTCTTTGGAGAAATATAGTTACGTTTGGACATAACTACTATGCCAATCTTAATCATGTGACATCTAATGTTTTATTGAGTTCCAGTGTTATTAATAGGAAAGAAGGATGAGAGTAAAAAGTTGTGTGTGGACTATAGAGGTTTAAATATAGTAACAATCAAAAAAAAATCTACTACTTATGATAACTAATCTATTTGATCAATTGAGAGAAGGAAGAGAATTCTCGAGGATAGATCTTTATTTGGGATTCTGTCAAATAAATGTCCGAGCAGAAAATATTTCAAAAACTGCATTAGAATCAAACATAGTCACTATGAATAATTGGTGATACCGTTTTCACTAACTAATGCTCCAATAATATTTATAAATTGATAATGAACTATAAAAAAAAAAATAACCTTTGGAAGAATAAGTGTAAAAATATAAAGAGATATTAGAACACTGAGAATTTTGTAAAATTAGTCAAGTTGAAAGTAAAGGATAAGAAATTAATAATAAAGTATAAATTTTATCATGACGGAACATGACATTGTATCTTGTTACTCAAGTTAGGCTTATCTTTCTAAATGATTGTCTTATCCATTACTTTTATTGATAATTTTCCATTTGATATTTTGTACCTTTCATCTGAATATTATCATAATATGATTCCTGTCTTAAACCTTTCATATCACAAGTCTTATTAAGTTGGCGAGGCAATTGTAGAGATGTATTCTCTAGCGCTAGCAATTGCAGTCGCTTGATAAGATCATCGTATGTAATTGAATTTTGTAGTCATGAATTCACTTTTATCTTATATCCCTACCATTTATAGTCTTGTTATTTTAGTATTGTAATAGTTCTGATTTATTCTCTCTTATAAAATTCATTACAATATGTAATAGGACCCTAGTAATAGACTCTATAAAAATATTTGTCACTTGTATCTTTTCCATTACTTAATCAAGATGGCGTGGCACACCGAATTGGTAGCAGCTATTCCTGATTAAATTATGTCTTACTTTTGTGTTCCTTCACCCAAATAAAACTTCAAGAATAAATTGGGAATCCTGACTATCCATTATCATTCCTATAAAAAACGAAACTCATTCATGATGTATTCTATATATTATAATTGAGAAAGCGCTTAATTAGAAGTACAAAATAGTGAATATATCAAAAATAGACTTGAGAAAAGGCTTAAAGTTTTTGTGATTGTTCCATAAGAAATGAAACAAAAATATGAGAAGCGATATGTAAGGATTATTAACCAATGGGAGAAGTCTTGAAGGATAAAGTAACATTATTAGTTTTTATTTTATGGGATATACAATCACTAAGAGATTCAGCTTGGGAGCTTGAAAAGGACATCAGGATAAAATATATATACTCTTTCTCATGATAAAAAATATCAATTAAATTTCAAGGAAAAATTTTTTTTATTAGGTGGGTAGAATGTAATACCCCAAATTTCGAGCTACTTGTATTACTCTCTTGAGACCAGTGGTGCTGAATAAGTCCACCGAAGTCAATTTTGGACACTGAAATAACTTTCGGTTAATATAACTTTAAATCCACAAACCCAAATGATATTCGGTCTTCGCGATTATTAGTTTTGTAATATTTAAAATTTTTGGAGATTTTTCTTACAAGAACAAAAAAATACTCCCAAAATTGTTAATTTAATAAAATTAAAATTATTCTTCTAATTATTTCGAAATTTCGATTCATTTATTCTGGACAACGAAACAACAAAGGGATAATTTTGTACTGTTCCCCTCGTCGAGCACTATGTCCTGCATAAATTTGGTAGCATTTGAAAAACGTTTGTCGGAACCGTAAATAATAAAATATTAAATAAATTAGAAATTATTTTAATACTTTCATAACAAATTTCTAATTGCACACTCTCAAAATAATTTTCGTTGTGCTATCGAATGGAGGGGTTGGTGAGGGGTTGGTGTGGCTGACAGGAGGATTACGTGGTGAATGGAGGGTTGGTGTGGCAGGCCGCGAGGATTAAGGATGTAGGTAAGTTGTTAAATTACAAATTTACCCTCAAATTATTTCTTCTCTTACTCTTCCTCTCCTTTTCTCCCTCACTTCTCATCTCTTTTCCTCTAGGCCAAACCAGCAGCGGAGGAAAAAAAAAGTAGTGGGCTTGGAATTGGTTTGGGCCAGAAAAAAATTATATATAGAAAAAATAATAAAAACACTGGGCCAGCCAGCCGAGTCCAGTAAAAGAAAAAGAAAAAGAAAATAAAAATGAGTTGGCTTGGGCCTGGGCTGGACAGAAAAGAGAAGGAAAATAAAATTAAAATAAAGATATGAAAAAGTAGGAATTTAGTAGGCTTGGGCTTGATGGATTAAATAATTGAGAGATTTAAATTGGACTTAGCTTGAATTAATTGGACATAATTAATAATAGTAATAAATTAGATTTCAATTAAAAGAGAAATGCATAATATATATGATTGAGTCTGGAAATGTAATAAATACATATGTTGGGTTTAAAAATAATGCAGGATTATTATATGATTTATTTGATTCCCAAATTGGGTTATTAATTGACACTGAGAATGAAACCAGATTATTGTAATAATTTTGATGATATGCATTATGGTACAATTGTGCACTAATATCTATCATGCTACATGTCATGTGCTTTGATATTACAAGTCATGTGTTTTACATGTCATGTGCTTTGATATTACAAGTCATGTGTTTTACATGTCATGTGCTTTGATATTACAAGTCATGTGTTTTACATGTCATGTGCTTTGATATTACAAGTCACGTGTTTCAATATTACAAATCATGTGTTATGATACTACATGTCATGTATAGTCATGGAAATGCAAGCATATTATCATGAATTGAAAACAATTAAAGAAGGGTTATAAAATTTTCATGTGCATAATTCATTATGAACACGGGGATGGGAGAAACTATATGATGGATAAGAGTCTTGCCGTATAAGAATTGATTGTATTGTTAGGGACGGGATTCTTTTACTGCAGCGGTCTGGGTGATTACTGGATCACCAATTGATATTTACCCAGAGTGGTATGTCCGTACTGTAATACAGTACGCAACTTGATTGAGTGCCTAGCGGCATGTCATGGTTCAGCGCCATGAATATTGGGGCCGGGTCCCGGGTATGCACGGGCACTTATACGACAATGGAGAATAGCGCTATCTTATCCATTAATACAGTTTCTATAATTAAATTGGACGATGATTTAGACCAATAGAATATATGATTAAATAAATAAAGTAGTTATTGTCATGTTCATTTATTTATGCATTTATTTATGCTTGACTTCATGTTAATTTATATGTTGTCTTCATGTTAATTTATATGCACACAAACAACACTGATATAAACATGCTCATGCGCACTGATATTTCTGTACTATGATAGTACACAATTTCTCTTTTTAAATGTATTACTTGCCGGATTTAATCCCCTAGGTTTTGAACCCAGATTTGGAACGTGAAGAAGGGGATTCAGCCCCAACTGAAGATCCGTACTTCGTTGGACAGATCGAGTGACAATAGGAAATCGAAGTAACCCTAGAGAACTTTTGTATATTTTGTTTATATTTCCTTTTATCTGGGCACTGCTTTTCTCATTTGCTTCTTTTGTGTTCATATTTAGAGCAGTGTGTCATTTTATGTAATAAACTTTTTGTATAAATAAAATCTTTTCAGTTTCAGATATGTTATTTACTTATCTGATTGTGGTAGTAGTTACGGTTATTCCAAAATCCTATGACTGTTGGGTTATCTAATGGAAATAATAAGTAACGTCCTCCGTTTTGAAAAGCAGCTGAAAAACGGGGGCGTTACATATGTTCTCGCATAAAATTATATGGATGCACTACACTTAAACTTGAACTTTAATGATATGATAATAAAGTGTATTTAAATATCTGAAACCTTTTATTTTTGCTATTTTTTTCTTAATTATTATTTTTTTATTTTTATCCTTCGTCATTTCTCTGAGCTGTAACATCACAGAGAAAGGGAAAGGTTTTTTTTTTAAGTTCATGCATTTTTCTTTTATTTTTATTTTTTGTATTACATGCAACTGTACATAAAACTAAAAGAAAGGGAGGAAAGTTATTTATTTATTTATATATATATTTACTTTTTGTTTTGACTCAAAATGAGAAAGAAATTTTTATTTTTATTTTTTACTTTTATTTTTCCTCATGCTGCTTAATACAGAGAATTGATAAGAGTTTTTTGTTTTCTTTTTTGTAAGTTTATTATCTTGGGATAAAAGTTTATTTCTTTTTTACATATATCTCCCTTATCTCTTTAAAAATTAGAATTTAGTCCCTCAAATCTTCATATTTATAATTTAATCCCCAAATCTTTTAAGTTACTGCAATTTAGTCCTTCAGCCATATTTTTTGCCCGAATTTTCCGTTATACCCCTGAGTTACTTCACTTTAGTCCTCCCTTCCCTCTTCCTCATCTTTTCTTCTTCTTATTGGATTCCCCTCTCCATTCTTCTCCTCTCTCTCTCTTCCCTCTTCTTAGTCGGTTTTCCTGAGTTACTTCACTTTAGAAATTAATTGGAAGGAAAGAGAGAGAGAGGAGAAGAATGGCGAGGAAAATCCAATAAAAAGAGGAAGAGAGGAGAAAGAACTAAATTCAAGTAACTCAGAAGTATAAAGGAAAATTCGGATAAAAAATATGGCTGTGGACTAAATTGTAATAACTTTAAAGATTTGGGGGACTAAATTCTAATTTTTAAAGATGTAAGGGACAGATATGTAAAAACCCCTAAAAAATATTTTATTATCTTTAGAAAAACCTCAACCATTGCATATGGAAATAAACAAATAAGTATACCATTTAACACTGCGCTCTAGAGTTGGTGTGAATTTGACATACAAATAAAATAAAAGAAAGGCTTGTCATTATTCTTAATTTAAGTTTAATACACATGAAAAGAAGATGAATGGAATTAAATTACACTTGTTTTTTGCTGTTCAAATAAAGTACAAATTTTTTTTTTAAATGAACAAAAGATGAGGATGGAGATAGTACGTGTGTTATTGCAACAAAAATATTTTAAAAAGAATAATATTGAGTTTCTATAACATAGAAGATTTATAAAATAAATACAAATCACTTGCCTTAATTTGACAAATAACCGTCAAAAAAAGGGGTGAGCATCGGTCGGTTCGGTTTTTTAAAAAAAAATCCAACCGAAAACCGAACCGAAGTTATAAAACCGAAACCGAACCGACCGAAAAAAAGTGAAAACCGAAAACCGAACCGAATTTTCGGTTCGGTTTTTGATTTTTAGGGTTTGAAACTAATTATGTGATAAACGCATGTTTTTTATAGGAAAAATAATAATTTTCTTTCTATTTTTTTCTTTTTCTACTTATTAAAATAACAATCACACGTTTTTCATTAAAAATTTAAAAGAAAAACACGATGAAAATAAATTAAAGAAAAAAAATAAGTTATAATTCTAAAAGTTCGGTTTTTTCGGTCGTTTTTTGTTGGAGCTAAAGCCACCGAAACCCGACCCGAAACCCGTAAATAATTTCGGTTTTTAAACCGAACCGAAAGCCGAATAAACCGAACCGATCGGTTTGGTTTGGTTTGATTTTACGATTCGGTTCGGTTTTTTCTGTTTTATGATCCGGCCTAGCAAAAACTTGGCAGTCCTTCACTTTGAAAATTGATCCCCAATGATTCAAATATTCTTTTTTCTCCCTTTCTCTACTTCTTATTTCTTTCTCTTTTTATTTATTTATTTATTTATTTTGTCTTCTCTTCTTCTTCTTCTTCTTTTTCTTCACTGTTCTTTTGTTGTTTTTTTCAGCTGTTGAATGTGAGGAGAAGAGGAGTTGGAGTTTTATTCCTATTTGTTTTTTTTTTCCTTACAAATATTTATAAATTTAGGTGAGTATAATTAGGATAAAGTTAGTTAGAGTTAATTTTTTTAACCCAAACCAAACTCCAGTAAATTTGTTATTATCCAACAAAATAGTATTTGAGATAAGCTCACACTATAAATTAGATAAAGATAAGATTTGTTAGACAATAATAAAATTATTATTATTTTATTTTTTAAGATAATAAGCTTAAAAATTAGATAAGTACAAAATATAATATAGATAAATACAAAAATATTGTATAGTAAAACTGAGGTGTTACAATTATGTAAGTTGATTTGGTAAAGAGTAGAAGAGCAAAGTTAATGGCTTAAATTCTGATATATATATTTTTTTTTAGTCCAACTCACACACACATATATTTTTTCGCAATATTTTCTAAATTAAACTCAGAATCTTTCGCAAATTGGAGAAGGGTGATGCTACTTGAGCCAAGACTTATTGGCGCTTAATTTCTGATTGATGAAATAAGGGAGACTTTGCACACCGTTTATGATAAAAACAGGTCAATAGCTGATGAAAAGGATACGGATTATTTCAGTTGTACAAAGTCACGGTCGGACCTTATTACAGGATGTAGCTCAATTTTAACTTTAATAGCTTAATGCCATGGGACTTCTAGTCTCCAACCATTTTGTCCGTAGATGCATGCATAATATTTTTTTATTCCATTTGCCCACATCTCATGTTCATTAGGATGTGTTTGTTTGTATAGAAGTAGAATATAAATAATGAAAGTAATGCATATTATTTCTACTGTTTCAAGTGTTTGTTTGGCCAAGAAATAAATACAAAGTTGCTTCTTATAGAGTGAATGAGTAATGTGGTGTCTATATGACACTTTATTTTAAAAAAAAATTTCTTCATACTTTTAGCTTAAAAGAGCTTAGCAAGTAGAGAATCAAGGCAAAAACTAATATTATATTTATATCCTTATTATCGTTGAAAAGTTGTACGTTTATACATAAAAACTAAATAGTTTTATTTAATCAATTAAATAATAATGTTTTACTTCCTAATTAATACACTTTCTTCTTTCAAACATTAACAAACAAGTACAAGAAAGAGTCTGTTCTTCTACTTCTATTTTGGAAACTACTTTTTAATTTGTTCTGTACTTCTAGTGTGTCAAACACGCTCCAAGACAAGTACTTATCAATCAAATTTGATTAACTAGTTAGTATATCATCATCTCTATCTTCCCAATATAATTATGTCTTTTCTTCTTTTATATTCTCCTTGGCTTTTGGTTGCAGGCTCTTTTAAGTTTTCATGCCCATATTTATCTTCTTTTTTCCTCCCCTAAATGAGGAACAACTCCCATCTATGCAACAAACCCAATCAAATCTCCCTATCTAAGCACTAAAAAAGTCCATCCTCCAGAATTTGCACATCAAAACCAAATGCACCATTACCTCACACTACAAACCACAACTAAAGTTGCTATCTCCTCACTTCCAAACTAGGGTGGAGAAAATGCAAATCTTATATCAACCCTGCCCCTCTTCCACACATAAGTGACAAGTTCAAATGCTCCAAACCATCCATCACTTTTTCTTTTTGCTAGACAAATTCACATTTACATATTTTTTTTAAATATTTTCTAAATTGAGTGCCTACCTAAAGTCAAAATCAAATCATCTCATAAATTGGAGAGAGGTGATACAATATCAAAGACGAGACATTCACAAAAAACCACTGATTACTTGAACTAGGGGTGAGTATAGTTCGGTTAAAACCGAAATAACCGACCGAAGCTAATATGAATAAGCAAAATCAAACTGAATCGAAATAATTTGGTTGGTTTTCGGTTTTGAGTTTCGAAACCCGAAATTGAACCGAACACACACACACACACACACATATATATATATATAGAGAGAGTAATGGAAATAAACTCACGTAAGTTACTTGAGCAAAAAGTTCATTTCCACTATCTCTAATAATTTTTTTTGCATTATGATCTCAACCCTTAAAGGTTCATTCATTCCAAATTTCATTGGCTTTAGTTTTGATTTGACATTCATCAAATATATATAAAATCAATCATTTAGTTGAATACAATATTTTGTATTCACTTGATGGAGTGACAAATAAACTCCAAAATCTATGAAATTTAATCCTTGAGAAGATATTGATGTGGAGATCATGATTCCAAAAAAAAAAAAAAATGATAAATGATAATGGGATCCTTAGTTTTTCACTGCTAACTCACATAACTTATTTTAGTTAGCGACTTATTTATAGTAATTGGTGCTGGGCGTCCCGTCAGGGCTGGCACTCCTGTTGCACGCCCGTCAAGATTGTGCGTGCCTGTTGCGCGCACCCATTAGAACTGTGCGCATGATTTTGTGTCATTCCCGTGCACACAGTTCTGGTGTGCGCAAGGCTATGCTTGCACATGGCTAGCATAGTATTCCCAGCGATAACACCTCATTTTTGTAGACAAGCAATAATGTCTTGTCTTTATTAATGGGCGATAACACCTTATATTTGTCGACAGACAATAATGCCTTATATTTTTCGAATATCACCCGACGATAATGCCTTGCGGGTTTGGAGCCAGAAGATCGACAATAACGGCAGATTACATCACCACTTTCTCTTAAGTAAAGAGAAGCTCCCACTGTGGTCACCAACTCCTATACATCCGAATCTGATGAATTTCCTTTTATTGTCATTGATGATTAAATTACACGCAAATAAAAGAAAATTACATTTACATTTTTTAAAACAGAAAAACGGGTTACAAGAGATCACTCACTTTCTCTTTTTAATTTTATGGGATATATATATATATATATATATATACACATACATACATGCAGACACACACATACATACATAAACATACACACACATGTGTGTGTATATATATGTGTGTGTGTTTGCGCGTGCGCACGTGCACATACACATGCACATATATATATAGAATCAACAAACTGTTGAAGAATCATATTCTCACCATTGCCCAAGAGAGAATGAATAATTTTGCAGATAAGAGAGGAGGGTGGAAAGGCAATTTGAAGATAGTGACTTCGTTCTTTTCAAGCTTCAACTGTACAGACAAATATCGGTGCTAAGAGCGCTGCCTCAAAAGCCTTCGTAACGTTTTCCATATATCACAACCTAAGAAGTACCACGATCTTGCACAGAATTGCCTTCCTTTTGGGAGGTCCATGACCAGGAACCGGACAGAGTCCTTGCTCGATCGGCGAACGGTGAAAAGGGACAAAGGAGGTTCAATGGAAAGGATTGCACGAGTCAGATGCCTCTCGGGAAGACTACTACTCTTTCGTTGCTCGGTATCTATATGTCTTTCAGTTCTGGTCTCTTTCAAGGCGGGAGGCCTGTCAGGGTCAAATCCTCGATCAACATCAGCAGGAGATGTAGGGGATAGAGTAGCAAGGAAGTAAAGTATTTTTTTAGAATAAACGATAGGTATAAGCCCGTGTTTCATTAATTAGAAATTAACAAAACTTACTGTATATATGTACATATATAGTCCATCTCACGTGAGTTGGACGGTAAAGCAAAATATAATTACAAAAGTGCCTAAAAAGAACCATTACAATGATTTTGTGGAACCAGGAGTTATCATATCTGCTAACATTATAATGTCATTAATGCTTGGAGCCTGAATTGAAATCCACGTCTGTTGTTCGCCTTGTTGTCCTGATAAATCTATCAATGGGGTAATTGATTATAATCACACTTCCTATCTATATTTTATAAACTCTCGGTACCCTCGGAGGCGTTATCGCAACCCAGACCACCAAACTTGGTTACGATTAAACAAACTTTTGTGGCTGACCTCCTATTACCGCATATGTACAGTCATTCCACAGCAGTTGGATTGTATATTTTTACCTTCCATCAGGTTGCACTACAGGATGTCAGTCCACAACATCGACAATTTCAAATAATTAAACTCTGTGACAGACTCCCTAAGTAAATAAGCAGTGTTAAATAGATCCATTGGCCTAGATTCCACATTCCACATGGATATTGCCCAACACTCACTACAAAGTCCAATTTCCCACTTTGGATCCAAGACCCTCAAACCCATTCAAATTTCAAAATTGTTTAGCATGTAATAAGTTCGATTAATTCCTAATCAATTAATTCAGTGTTAAAGTTGTTAGCAAGCAGGTATGGCTTATGGGTCAGCCCATTACAATAACCGGCCCAATCCACTTCAGCGTGATTGGCTGTTATTAATGTAGGAAGGAAGCATGTATCAGGAGGATAAGTACCAGTTGGTTCGGTTCAATTTTGGATAGAAAATATCCCACCGAAAATCAAACCGAACTAACAAAACGAAAACCAAATTGATCAAACTTCACAAATAACCAAAACTCGAACAGAAAGTTCGGTTCGGTTTCGGTCGGTTTTCGGTTTTCTGAGCTGCGGTCCAGAAACCCACTTGAGTTAAAAAAAATTGGCCTTTCTGGGTTAACTAAAGAATTCGGATTACGGGTCGGGTTGAATTACCGGTTATCGGGTCAGTTAGAGTTATTGTTCGGTTTTTTCGGTCGGTTTCGGTTGGCGATTACGCCACCGAAACCCGACCCGAAGGTCGAATTGAAGTTCGGTTTTGCAACCGATCCAACCTGATAACCGAATTAACCGAACCGATCGGTTCGGATCGGTTGAGCGGCTTTTTTCGATTAATTCAAAAATCTGCTCACCCCCCTGTGTATCAGTGTATCTTGTGGGCTATAAAAGGGTGTATTGGGCGCAATCAGATGTATGGAAAAGATGGTTGTTTTTTAAAATTTTAAATAAAAAAAAATAACGTTTTATTCTTGGTTTGGTTTTATTAATTTCTCATAACTATTGCATACCTGATGTAAACTGAAAAGAACACCGTCTCATATTGCAGATTACACAAGTTTACGGTTTCTACGAAGAATGCCTAGGTGTTAAAAGTTCATATGCAAGTCTAATCGCATATCGGATAGAATAAGAAAAGTTAATGAGTTTAAATATAAAGTTAGGACTTCTGTCCATCTGCTTAAACTTTTGAGTTAGATTGACTTTCGTCATGCTCGCAAAGAGCCCCCACTATTTAAGGCTGTATAATTTGGTGTAAAAAAAAAAAAATCAAGAAATGTAGAAGGAACAAATCCTTTTTTTAACACAACATTGCAGATAGCCTAGCAAACAATATATGCTATCAACCAATAGCTAGATCAATCATTCTCCCAACTGCTGCTAACTTTCTGCATCTTACATGTTCTTCTGAGAAATTACTGGGTAGGATGCATACTCTTTTGTACGCCACTATTTTTCAAGAATGTAGAGATTATAATTAACAGTTTAGATCATCTATATAGACTCTCTAATTGAGATTTAGGGGTGCATCAATAGGCAAATCACCAAGGAAACACCTTGGATATACTATATATGTTCAAATAATATTTTTTGTCAAATCCTTGTGACTTCAAAATTGAGCAGACATTTATTTACATCATTCATTCATTTTGAATAATAATTTAGGAAAACATGTCTTATACCATCTGTAACTTGACTTTTCTTAAAAAAAAAAAAAAATAATAATCCTTGAGAATTTTCAGTGCAACCTTGCTAAGCATGCTGTGTCAATGACACAAGGATCAATTTCACAATTTGTTTTCATTAATTCTTCAATTCCGATATACAAGATATACGAGACGTATTTATAGAAAATCCTAACAATAATAATAAGAATAAAATTTTATCCTAAATCAAAATCTAAACCTCTAACGATCCAATCAAAACTCTATAAGAACACAAACCCTATCTAAATCAAACTGTATACTATCAGTTTTCCATCAGCAGCTGGTCACAGGTAATTAATGTTGGTGTTTGTTAGGTTTAAGTTTTACACATGCCTAGTGCTTAAGCCCTTTTTTTTGTCCTTTCCTTTTCTTTTTTTTTTTTCCTTGCAACATTGAAAACTGCTTCTTACTGAAATGCATGTGTAACGCTCCGCATCCCAAGATACAGAAAACGTTCGGCGACGTATTATAAACAAATACGCCAAGCCTAAAGTATTTTTAATAAATTGAATATTACTGTCACTAAATCACATGCATATGCACTGAAAGAGAAATATGAAGACAATAGACAATCTCCTTTTATTCCAACAAAATATTAAATCGATCAATAATGTATCCAAAGAAGGGTAGGACTTTTACAAGTTTAAATTTTGAGTCTTGGAAATAACAAACTAAGTGGTTGAAGTAGTACAAAATAATAAAATAAATAAAAATTCCTCAAATGGGACCTTACAAGCGAAACACTACTGATTGTTTCCTAACTCCTCGAAAAGTTGTTCTACCTGTGGTGGGTCCTCTTTCTCAGTATTCTGCAAATTATCTGGATGTGCCAAATAAGGGTTGTTAGAACGACCTAGAAAATACAATAAAAGGAAAATAATAATACACAGGCACGCTATGTGTATATATAAAATAAAATATGAAACTGAGTAAAATACTAAAAATTATAATAGTAACAACAAAATGTATATCTTTGGGAAAAAATAGAACATGAGTTAAATTGCAGATGTCTTGAGGATGAAAATGGTTGGGGATACATCTGTTTACACATGTCATGGATAAACTTGTAACATATATATATATATATATATATATATATATATATATATATATATATATATATATATATATATATATATATATATATATATATATATATATATATATATATATATATATATAACAAAATGAAAATGCATATGAAATATGACATCATATTATGTTTTTTTTTTTGTTAATTTATTTGGAACTATCAGAAGTAACCTGGAGCTTAGGCTCATTAGAGTTCAGGTTTATTAGTACTTAGCGGTACGTCCTGAGGCAGTATCAGGAATCATGGTCGTAGTCCCGGGTATGCACGGGATACTCATAAAACATGTGGCACATTACTTCTGATAGTTCCAAATAAATTAATAAAAAAAATAACATAATATGATATCATATTTCATATGCATGTTCATTTTGTTTTATATATATATATATATGCGACAAGGTTATCCATGACATGTGTATACATATATATCCCCTAACCACTTTTATTCTCAAGACATTTGCAATTTAACTCAAATTCTATTTCTTCCTAAAAACATATATTTTGTTGTTATTATTATGATTTTTAGTATTTTACTTAGTTTCATGTTCTATTTTATATATACACATAGCGTGTCTATGTATTATTATTTTCCTTTTGTAGTACTTACTAGGTCATTCTAACAACCCTAGTTTGGCATACCTAGATAATTTGCAGGATACTTAAAAAAACGATCCACCACAGCTGGAACAACTTTCGAGGGGTTAGGAGACAATCATAGTGTTATCCTTGTAAGGTCCAATTTGAAGAATTTTTATTTATTTTATTCTTTCGTACTACTTCATGCACTTAGTTTGTTATTTTTAAAACTCTAAATTTAAAATTGTAATAAGTACTATCGTTCTTTGGATTCTTTATTGATCAATTTAATATTTTGGTGGAATAAAAAGAGATTGTCTATTGTCTTTCTATTTCTCTTTCAGTGCATATGTATGTGATTTAGTGACAGTAATATTCAATTTATTAAAAGTACTTTAAACTTGGCGTATTTGTTTATAATACATCGCTGAACGTTTCCTGTATCTTGGGATGCGGGGCGTTACAGCATGCTTGTTAAATGATGTGCCTCAAATGACATGTGAGTGTGGTTCTAATAAACAGTCGCCTGACAGTTTGAACCAACACCTAGATGAGAAGTTAAGTATGGTGATATTACAGATATCCTTGGACGATGGCACATTCAGATTTGTGTTTCTGCCGGAAGATCCAATACACGACGGGTTGGTTGGGGGTATAGAATTGCAATTTGTACTGCAAAGGAAAGGCTGTTGGAAATAAACTATAATCATACTAGATTATCAAGGATATATAGACAAATACCTGGATCCATCTGTTAGTTGATCACCTTTTGTGATGCGGAATTGGTTGGCAATTTACTGAAAACAAATAAGAAATAACCGGGTGGTTTGTGGTCTTCCTCAACTAAATCTCCTTAATTTCTCAATGGGACAACAGTCTCTCTTCCTGATGGGGAGAAGAGAAACTTTACGTGGTTTAATATGTTGGGGACCATAACCTATAGAGTCTACATATACTGCTCAAGTAGGGTTCCCATAATCCCCTTGCTTGGTCAATATGCGGTATCTACTCATTCATCCCATATCAATTATAGCTTATTAAACATCATATATTGCATTGACCCATTACATTCCATAACGGTTCATTTAAATAGCTAATATAATTGTATAATAAATATGTTGACCCACTATTATAGGAAATAAATATTTCCTAACAATCTCCCACTTGGGCTACATATTGTTCTTGAAACAATTATATCACAAATTCCTTAAGCGCGCATCCATATTCTATTTAGCCTTAGTCTTTTCCTTAAACAATCTAGTCCATCTCATGTATAAATAATGGAACCAACGCGGCTTTTATCACAGTAGAATCGTGACTAAACCACAATAATCACCATATTAATACACTTAATGACATAGATCAAATATGGATGAGTAGCATGGAAATTACATGTAAAGTGATCTTAAGCATGTCTATTTCCAACTGGTCCTTCTTTAGTCTTTAGTAAGATCAAAGTTCTTTATGCAACATAAACATTGCACATATAAAACACACTTAAGTTTAGAAATAAAATCAAAATACCATCAATTTATTCTGCAGAAAATCAAATAGTTCAATATCTATATCAAAACATAAAACATATAAAAAAGGACTCCCACTAAACCAAGGCATCCTCAGAAATAACACCCATACG
The DNA here is from genome assembly GCA_036321105.1 of Dracaena cambodiana. Lineage (NCBI taxonomy): Eukaryota > Viridiplantae > Streptophyta > Magnoliopsida > Asparagales > Asparagaceae > Dracaena > Dracaena cambodiana. The sequence goes on from JAYEPQ010000017.1 coordinate 30,155,265, forward strand.
AGTAGTGTGCTCGTGAAAAACTTTAGGTGTTAAGCTCTTGGTTAATAGGTCTGCTAGCATAGATTCTGTCATTATATGTTCTATAGAAATCTGTCTATCCTGAACTCTCTCCTTGACAACTAGAAACTTGATATCGATAAACTTCGACTTTGTTGAACTCATGTTGTTGTTGGAGTAAAGCACAGCCGAGGTATTGTCACAGTAAATCTTTAATGGCCTATCAATACCATCTACCACACCAGCCCAATGACAAAATTTCGAAGCTATATTGTGTGATTGGACGCCTCATAACAAGCTATGAACTCTGCAGCCATGGTCGAAGGAGCTAATAAAGTCTGTTTAACAGACTTCCATGAGATAGCTCCTCCAGCCAATATAAAAATGTATCCTGATGTAGAGCGCCTGCTATCATGACATCCTGTAAAATCAGAGTCAGAGTACCCGATGACCTCTAAATTGTCTGATCTCCGATAAGTGAGCATGTAGTCTTTTGTTCTCTTTAAATAACGCATCACACGTTTGGCTGCCTTCCAATGTTGCAAGCCTGGATCACTCAAATTCTGCCCAGAACTCCCACTATAAATGCTATATCGGGACGAGTACAAACTTGAGCATACATTAGACTCCTTATTGCAGATGCATAAGGAACCTTCTGCATCTCTTTTCTTTGAAAATCATTATTGGGGCATTGTTTGAGACTAAACTTGTCTCCTTTAGCTACGGGTGTATCTCTTGGTTTAGTATCTTTCATGCTGAATCTACTTAAAACCTTATCGATATAGCTCTTTTGTGATAATTTAAGAATACCTTGAGAGCGATCTCTTAGTATCTCAATACCTAATACAAAAGAGGCTTCTCCAAGATCCTTCATCTCGAAATTTTTCGTCAGAAATCCCTTGGTTTCATGTAGAAGGCCTATATCGCTACTAGCAAGTAGAATGTCATCAACATATAACACCAGGAAAATATATTTACTCCCACTGAATTTATGATATACACAATCATTAACAACATTTGTCTCAAAACCATACAAGCAAATTACTTGATGAAACTTGTGATACCATTGACGAGAAGCCTATTTGAGACCATAGATGAATTTCTTCAACTTACAAACCATAGACTTTGGATCTTCCGAAACAAAGTTTTTTGGTTGAACCATATAAATTGTCTCATCAATGTCTCCATTGAGAAACGCAGTCTTGACATCCATCTGATGTAACTCTAAATCAAAATGAGCCACTATTGTCATTATTGTTCTAAAAGAGTCTTTCGAAGACACTGGAGAGAAAATCTCTTTAAAATCTATACCTTCTTTCTGAGTGAAACCTTTTGCAACTAGACGAGTCTTATATCTCTCAACATTGCCATTTGAATCCCTTTTGGTTTTAAATATCCATTTACAACCAATGGGCTTCGTACCTTCAGGCAACTTAACGAGATCCCAAACGTCATTGTCTTTCATAGACTTCATCTCATCATTCATGGCATCAATCCAATTTTGAGAGTTAGAACCACGCATGGCTTGACAAAAGTTGTTTGGTTCATCCTCTGTCAAGCCAATGCCATCCTCATGTTCTTGAAGAAAGATGATATAATCATCTGGAATCGCACTTCTTCTCTCTCTAGTGGATCTCCTTAATGGCACTTCTTGAGTTTGTACAGCAGGTTGTTCTTGAGAAAGAATCTCATTGTTGTCTTGGTCCGGAACAATGTCAGGAATAGGAGCATGTACACTGTTATCTTGTATTGGAACCATGTCATGAACAGCGATAGGTATAGTGACATGATCACCTTCAGTGACAGATTCTTCTTCAAAGACAACATTCCTTTTGTTTCCTTCCTCCAAAAACTCAACATCCTCAAGAAATCTCGCATTTCCCGTTTCAAAGAAGGATCTTGATGTGGGATTGTAGAATTTGCAGTCTCGAGAGCGTTCAGAGTAACCAACGAAATAACAGCTAACTGTCCTTGAGTCCAGTTTTCTTTCTTATGGCTTATAAGGTTTAGCCTCAGCTGGACACCCCCAAATATGCAAGTGCCTTATGCTAGGCCTTTTGCCTGTCCACAGCTCATAAGGGGTTTTGGTAACTGCTTTACTTGGTACTCTATTAAGGATATATACAGCAGTTTTTAAAGCTTCTCCCCAAAGTGATTCTGGTAAGGAGGAATGACTAATCATACTCCTCACCATATCCTTAAGAATCCTGTTTCATCGCTCTGCAACACCATTCATGCTAGGTATTTCTGGCATGGTGTACTGCGGAACAATTCCACACTCTTTGAGGAAAATTGTGAAGGGTCCTGGACGTTGTTATTCTGATCCGTCATATCGTCCGTAGTACTCACCACTACGGTCAGATCTGACAGTCTTTATTTTCTTTTCAAGTTGAAGTTCAACTTCAGCCTTAAAAGATTTGAACACGTCCAAGGATTGTGACTTCTCATGTATTAAATATAGGTAATCATATATAGAGTAATCGTCTATGAACGTAATGAAATACTGTTGTCCATTCCAAGAAGTTGTAGGGAATGGACCACATATATCAGTATGTATTAGTTCTAAGACATCTGTAGCTCTTTCAGCACCTAATTTCTTAACGTTTGTTCTTTTTCCCTTGATGCACTCAATACAAACTTCAAAGTCTGTTAAATCTAGGGGTTCAAGAATTTTATCGGACATGAGTCTCTGAATTCTCTGTTTAGATATATGACCTAAACGCTTGTGCCATAAGGCAGCAAAATTCTCATTTAATTTTCGCTTTGTACCACGTAAACTTGTTTGCAGTATTTCGTTATAGGAACTAACCACATCAAGCATTTATAGATTATCAATTATAGGACCGGAACCAATAAAACTTGAATTTTGATAGAGACTAACTTTGTTATTTCCAAATGAACAAGAAAAACCTGATTTGTCCAAAGTAGAAATAGAAATTAAATTCCGTCTAAAAGACGGTACAATAAAAGTCTCAAATAAATCCAAATAAATTCCAGTCTTTAATCGTAATCTGAAAGTCCCTATGGCTTTCACTGCAACTTTATTATCATTGCCAACAAAGATGTATCTTTCACCATCAGTTGGAGGTTGGCTCCACAGGCAACCCTGCATAGTCATACTTATGTGAGTAGCAGCACCAGAATCTACCCACCAAGTATCTTTAGGTACAACAGCTAAAAACTTCAGAACAAACTAAAGTTAGAAGTTAACCCTTCTTTACACGCCATGCAGCATACTTGGGACACTCCTTCTTCATGTGTCCCTTCTTCTTGCAGAAGTAGCAAGTAAATTCCTCATCTTGCTTCTTTTGTTTTTTTTGCTGAGAAGATTTTTCTGCAACATCCTTAACTCTTTTCTTTATCCTTTTCTGAGAAGTTGAAACTAAGTGAGCACTTTCAGTCTTATCCCGCATTTGCCTTTCTTCTTCTTGGACACAATGAGATATAAGCTCATTGAGAGACCATTTGTCCCTCTGAGTATTATAACTCACTTTAAATTGCCCAAAGTGTGCAGGAAGAGAGATCAAAACCAAGTGCACGAGTAAGTCCTCAGACAACTTTACCTTAAGTGACTTAAGTTTTGATGCGAGATGAGACATCTCCATGATGTACTCCCTTATGTTCCCTTTGCCTTTATACTTCATGGAAACCAGTTTAGCCAAAAGGTTACTCGCTTCCGACTTTTCTTTCTTGGCAAAATATTGCTCAATTTCCTCAAGGAACCTCTTAGCATTTTCATTCTCAGAAATAGAGCTCCGAAACGCTTCTGGAATGGAGCGTTTCATGATCATCAAACACATTCGATTGGAGCGATCCCACTTCTCAATTTTAACCTCATTGAGATTTTCCGTAGTAGAAGTGGGTCGATCCGTTCGAAGTGTCAGATCTAAATCCATACAACCGAGGACAATCTCCACGGTTTCTTTCTAGACTTTGAAATTCGTCCCGCTCAATATTGGGATATTGCTGACTTGGGTAAAAACATTTGAAGCAGTAGCAGCAGAGACTGATAAAGAGAAAAAATAAAAAAAATACTCACATTTTAAATAAAACAAGATATGGAAAATTAATCCAAATTTGGAGACCCATCACAAGATACCTAGCACAACATTAATTCCTAGTCTTTGGACAAGAAAATTAACTGTAAGTGGTACTCTCAATGCAATAATCAAATATTAACGATCAATTATGTTAAACAATAGCTTTTCTTTGGATCGACTATTGTTCACATGAAAATATTTACAATCATCACATCTTTATCATCGCGGTGTGTCGTTATTTGGTCAAACTGTGACTTCCTTTGGGTCGAGCACAGTTCGCATAAATAACAACACAAATAACATCTATGTTTATTATTATTATTATTATTATTATTATTTTATTAGATAAATTAATTTTCCACAATAGAGGTTACTTTGGTAACATATTGCTTGAATTAATTCAATAATAATAATAAAAAATACTAAACAAGAAAATAACAATAATTCCCCTTCAAATTTATTGTTCAGGTGAAAAGAGTATGAACTATACCTGACAATAGCTATTAAATAAACAATTAAAAGAGACACCAAAATTCCATAAACTTGAAATATTTCTTTATTTGTCTCTCTTTCTCCTTATTTGTCTATTTTTCCTTATTTCTTCATTATATTTCCTTAAATGAGTCATCCATGAATATTTATTTTCTATAAATAGATCTTTATGAATATATATATTTATATATTCCATAAATATACACATAATTATTATTATGTAACCACAACTTTAAATTACATATTTACTACGTAATAAATGTTTATACAAATATTAACTAAATGTGATACATATCACCCAAATATATATTTTTATATCTCAAATATTAAATATTCCAAACAATCAAATTTTTAATTATATATTTTAAAAAAATATATACATATATGAACCGATTGTAGAAATATTTATTATTATTACATTATATTATATATTCTAAAACGTAGTCATATGCGTATAATTTAACAAAACTGGATCAAATCCAACCAAAATTCAGAACTGTATACAAACGCATACCGAATAATTTTAAAAAAACAAGCCATATGCGTTCATGTCATATAAACAGAAATTCACAAATCATTCCAATAATCTAACTACGATGACTGCTTTGATACCACTTGTTGGAAATAAACCATAATCATGCTAGATTATCAAGGATATATAGACAAATATCTGGATCCATCTGTTAGTTGATCACCTTTTGTGATGCGGAATTGGTTGGCAATCTACTGAAAACAGATAAGAAATAACCGGGTGGTTTGTGGTCTTCCTCAACTAAATCTCCTTAATTCCTCAATGGGACAACAACCTCTCTTCCTGATGGGGAGAAGAGAAACTTTACGTGATTTAATATGTTGGGGACCATAACCTATAGGGTCTATATATACTGCTCAAGTAGGGTTCCTATAATTCCCTTATTTGGTCAATATGCGGTATCTACTCATTCATCCCATATCAATTACAGCTCATTAAGCTTCATAAATTGCATTGACCCATTACATTCCATAACGGTTCATTTAAATAGCTAATATAATTGTATAATAAATATGTTGACCACTATTATAGAGGAAATAAATATTTCCTAACAAAGCCACCCACCTGAAGCCTTTTCGTAAGTTATGGATTTCGTAATTGGTTTTGTTAGGGAGAAGTAGAAATCATAGCATTTAGAGCAACAGCAATAGATAGCCAAATTGTAACATTTTTACGCCTTTGTGGCTTTCTTATTTCTTTTGGTTGCTGTTATTATTATGATTTTGTAGTGTAAACTGGTAATGGCTCTAAATTTTTTGCTTCTCTGATCCATATGATCAAAATCTTCAGCATGACATGTTCTCCTATCAATGGTACATTTCAAACTAAACTGTTCCTTTGGATGGTGGATCTCCTCCACCATAAATTCCGATGTTCTCTTAATATTGATGGTTTATTTAGTTATTGACTGAACTTATTGGATAGTTATTGTATTTGGTTATGTTTTTGTTTCTGGGAAAGCCTATTTGAGCAAACCACTTTGCTCAGTGAGCCCACCTTTCCAAGCTGGGTACACTCCCCGAACGGTTTTCACACTGTTCGGAGGTTTAACATTGTTCGGGGATTAATTTCCAACCAAGGGAAAAGACAAAGTCACATAAAAAATGGCAAACTCAATAACATTTTACAACTTTGTGAGGTGGGCTCCCAAAGCAAAATGGTGTGCTCAAATAGAATTTCCCTTTTTCAGAGTTATTATCAGAATTTATTTTAGACAACAATCTTGAAGTCTTGCATCAAAAAAGAAAAAAAAAGGGAAGAAGGTTGGGGGAGGGGTTGGGGAGCACAGTTTTTTTAAGTCTAATAGTCAATTCTTCAAATTGTAACTTCTGCTTGTTTCCTTGTTTTGGCTATAAATTCTATTTAGGTCGTATGAAATAAACAAGGATCATGCTCGGAAACGTAGCACCAGATTTCTTCTTGTATGACTGTATTTTCATTTGTCAGGAAAAAATAAATCACAAAATAAATGTCTATAGAAGCAATGGTTGTCGATGTCTTGTTTCTCATTTTGCAAAAGGAGAGGGATAAAAACTTCTTTTATTTATACTTATCTGACAAATGTTCTTTTGACACAGAATCGCAAGTGTTTTAGGCTTTTGTGCTGGGGATTTAGATACTTGACACAGAGGATAGAATTCGGGTCTCACACCCAAACAAATCATACACCGACTCTTACATCCAATTCTTACTGATAAAGAATATCCAAGACTTCGCACTGCCACATACCGAAGTTGTTATTGCCATCAAACTTCTCAACTTCGAACTTTACATTAGTCACAGTAACTTTAGCCGGTGTAAACGAAGAACCTTCTGTCATTTTTCAATAATTTGCCAAGGTCGAACCTTCGGCTCTAACTAATACCACTTGTTGCAAAAAACAGATATCTTACCTATACAAATAGGCATCCAAAATAATGTCACACAAGAACTAATACAAAATCAGAAAAGATACAAAATTTAACGAGATTCGGTAAATATTACATATGTCCTCGGGCGCCAACGATCAATCTATTATCACCAAAGTTTCAGATTACAAAGATCTCTGACAAATTGAAAAGTTCCCCAAGAATATGAGAATTTTTTCCAAAATCCAAAAATTCAAAATCACAACTTGAAAATTTTTAAATTTGAAAACTTTTTAAAATAAAATATGTCTTTTTAGAACAGTTTTATATAATAACTAATTATTTTTGGGATACTCAAAACCAAACACACAAGACCCTATTTATAGGACCCATGTGTGGTGTCTCTTTAGCGCCCAGCCAATGTGGGACTACAAGAGCCACACCCAAAATTCAACAATTGATTGTTAAATTAGTTTATATGTGAGTATAGTCCCACATCGAATATGACAAAGAAAATCTATGGGTTTAAATACAAAGTTGGGGTCTTGACCTAATGGCTTAAGTTTTTGGGTCAAACTGGTTCTCAGTTTTGTGTTTAGGCCCATCATGCAGAACTTAGGTTCAGACTAAATTGTCCTCAATGAGCTAGGTTATGGCCTAAGGGGGAGTGAAACTGAAGTTTGAAGCCCGAATTGGTCGAGTTAATTTTGGGTTTGATTTTCTACGTGTCGGCTCTCCACGTGGATGGTTGCCAAAGTTAAGTTGGTATACTCACAATGAAGGGAGAGATTGTTAAGTTAGTTCATATGTGATTATAGTCCCACACCAGATAGGACAAACTGGTTCTCAGTTTTGCTTTTAGGCCCATCATGCTCCCTGTTGGACCCGACGTTCTCCCCAATAATTCTTAGTTCACTTCATCCTTAACTCATTTCCATCTGAGTATGGACCTTTCAAGATCTCTTATAACACACATAAGGAAAATTGGTCAATTACAGATCTTTTGACAATGTGTGTGCAAGAAGAGGAAATGATGGAGCATGACCGACTTGAAAGTGCTAATATGTTTGTCTATGATAAGACTAGAACTAAGAAAAAGGGAAATGTTTCTCAAAACAAAGGGAAGCATAAGGTGTCATCAAAATCAAATGGCAGTCAGAAAGTTTGTAAATTGAAAAAGTTTATATATGGGCTAAATTAAATAGGCTTCACGACAATGGTATTTAAAGTTTCATAAGATTATATCTTCATATGGTTTTGTTGAGAATCTTGTTCATCAACGTATATACCTTAAGGTCAGTGGGAGCAAGTAAAATTTTCTACTCCTTTATGTACATGATATTCTTTTTGCTAAGCAAACAATTGTTGCTACATCTATTATGGAGGTAGAATTTATTGCGTGCTATGAGATTATGACACACACCATTTGCTTGAATAACTTTATTGGTGGTCTTCAAGTTGTCGATTCTATTGAAAGACTAATAAAAATTCTTTGTGATAATACTGCTACAATGTTCTTTTCGAAGAACAATAAAGTAGGAGCAGAAGTAAGTATATCAACATTAAGTATCTAAGTGTGAGAGAGAACATAAAAAACTATGCAGTGTCTATTGAGTACACCAGGATAGATTTGATGATAGCAGATCCCATGACCAAAGATTTACCGGTAAAACAGTTTCAGAGTCATGTGGATAATATGGGCCTATTTAAAGTGTAATCTCTCTCATGTTGCTAGATAAAACACAAAGAATAAAATATTTATTCAGTTTTAATTTTTGCGCATAAAGTGATGAATTCATTATATCCATATGAGTGATTAAATTGGACCCGAATGATTTTTATTAGTCATTCATAAAATTTATCTATAGAACTCTTTTAAGAGATGTTATGCATTGTGATGCATGGAAGGGAAAGCTCGCTATCATGAGCAATACCGCCATTATTCATGTGTAATATATCTTGATTGGGTAAAAGTGTGTATATTCACATTAAAGGGGATCATTTGGTCATTCTAGTTTTCTCTATCTCATTAAGTTGATAATAAGTAAACCAAGTGGGAGAATGTATGAAAAACTTTTGGTTTTCTTCACGTGGTAATTCACATGCTAATCCTTGGTTTTCCTAATGTGCTGATTCAAGTATCTAAGACTATTGGGTTGCACTTTATGGAGATAAAACAATTACCTTTAATTGTGAATGAGTTACAAATTATATTATTATTCTTTGATCGATGGAATAATGATAGTAGCTTAAAAGATTTTTTGGGAGTTACAAACGAGGGTCCCTAGTCTTTTGCATATAAGTGATTGTGTTTCTATCAACATTACCCATAAGTTCAAAAACAAGGCTAAAAATCCCTCACCCATAATAGTTCTCTACACAAAATCTTTTTGTTTTACAGGTGATAGATTTCAACAAAGTTCAAGTACAAATGGTCGGAGTTATTACGATTCTCTTCCGCTGTTTGTTTTCTTTTCCACTTGTATTTTACCCCAATTCCTCACCTTTGTCGAACAAAACGATACCAAGAATACCATCTATAAATAGACGGTACTTGCCCACATCGAAACTGGTAAAATACCATCTGCATCTGAAAATATTCTATTGCTATTCGGGAGAAGACAGGTTTCGAAAGCATCACTGTCTAGGAATCGGAACCCATGCTACTCTATTCTGGTTGAAGTATCTTCTGACACTATCGATTCTATCTTTCGATAGTTCGATTCCGCTTGTTGGTCGAGCCCAGCTCTTGTTCTCTTTCCCTTTCTTTGATCGAGCGCAGCATCCATTGTATTATCGAGCCTACTCGTAAATCTTTCTATTTCACTGAATTTTTATAGTTCTACTACGGTAAAACAGTTCTTTGAAAATAGAGAGCCAGAAGGAGCTTGAGGAGAGTTGATAAGACATGTGAAGTGCAGATGCTATCTTTACTTGCAGGGGAATAAGAATCAGTTTTAGATTTTATTTTAAAAACTAGAAATTAAAAAGAGAAACCAAGAATTAGTTTTCAGAGAAATAAGCTTAAAGCCCACTTAGTCAAATTAATCCTGGCCCTCTTAGGTTTAGCCCAATTCTTGATATCAAAATTGTAAAACTGAGCCTTAACTAGTTTTTTTCATTTCATGTGAACAATATTGAAGTCCAATTGAAAAATAACTAAATAGTTAATACGCTTTGCTCACTTAGAGGTAGATTAGTGAATATTGAGTAAACAATTAGAGAAAAATTAATAAAATATATTATTAATGTTGCAATTATCGAGGATGCTCTATCTTTATTTTTTGTAACATTCAGCTAAAAAAGGGCTTTTCATCAGACTTTAAAAGCCTCATTTACATAGTGTGATGGAGAGGTTAGAAAAAAAAGACTACCATGCTAGGATTTGGATGCTGTAAAGTTGTCTTGAGAATCGACATGTTACTTAATTCTATATTAAAATTGTCACTCTCTTTTTATTTTATTTATTTTTAAAATTATATTAACAGCTTGCCTAGTCCGATATCGGAATTTTTAAAATTGTTACTATATTTGTTCTTATTTTCAAAATAAATTGTAGCATCTTTTTGTTAATAAATATTGAAGGTAATTATATGACAAATTTTAGTATATATGTTTTGATTGGTAGAAACTGAAGTTCTATTATATGACATCTTTTTATTAGTAAACATAGCTTGTGTATGACCTTTAACCACTTACTAAACATAGCTTTTAGACTTTTAGAGCCAAACTTGTCTGATGAAATAATAAGTGCAGTACAAGAATAAGAAAATAAGTAAAAAGTTACCTTGTTCTTTTTATTCATAGCAAAAAGTACAACAAGAGTAAGAATTTTTTGGAAAATATTTTTATGCGATTTACTCCAAAATATTGAAACAAACTAGTGCCTTCTTCTAAGTGGAGCAGTGGCTTTTGATGATGGAGGAGGAGTCGGCTAAAGCGATAAACTCCCAAGATACAGACAAAGGTAATTTTCCACACTGCACTCCAACTGTTCGATGAAATTCCTGACTGAACTCTACTGTATATTGTTTCTACTGAAATGCGTTTAGAATTAGATATAGATGATCACACACAGGAGAAGACTCTTGGGCACTCTCAAATACACACTAGGTGGAAGCTTGGATGCCGGTTTGCGGTGGCACGAAAGTCCCGGGAACTAGGCTTAGCATGTAGGAACAGAACACAGAGAGAGTATATACTGCTTGTAGCTGCCATGCTGAGGTCATTCGGCTAACATTGAAGCATCCACTGATGAGAGCGGGTTAGGGGAGAAGTGGATTGAGAAATTCAAAATGAGGTCGGACGCAAAGAATGATTAAGGTTGGAGAAACATCCAGACATATCATTTTGATGTTGCTCCTTTACTATGAGGAAGTTGGATAATTTTAGCATATTATAGTGATCCAATTCGAGATCCTATGTGAAAAATATAACCTACGGCGGAAGTTAATAGGATCTTAGTCATTTCAAGTATTTGTATATTGGAGTTTGTGATAATGCCAATTACTGGACAAGCAAGAGATACAAATGAGCAATTAATTTAGCTACTTGGATTTTATTATTTCAAGACCGATGGAGATGTCAAACATAGGATCCAAATTGGCTGGTTGAAATGGATGAGCGTAATACGAGTTTTATGCGACTGTAACATTTCGTTAAAACACAATGAACAAGAAATTTAAACATAAGCTTAATGCATATTACATTGATGTCTTGAACATGGGAAGGGATGGCAAAATCACCTTAGGATAATAAACCTTAAAGGTTAATAAGGGAAGTATATAATCAAAACAACTATGAATTACAATATTTTGGAAAGTAAGAGGGATAGGGTCCGGAGCAAAAAGACAAATAGTTGTAGAAGTCGGTACGTAATAACCAATCGGATTTGATATACTTGGTTGAAACAAAAATCTGTCAAGTATCACCAGGTGTCATTAGACAATTAGGGTACAGATGTACGATGGATTGAGTCGAGAAGAAGAGAACAGGAGCAGCCGGCGGGGTCCTGATAGGAATTAGCACAAGTAGATTTTTAAAGTTTGACTCATAAGAAGGAGAATTCTCATTATCTATTCGCATAGCTGGGGGTGAAGGAGAAAACTTAACAGATTGTCACTGTGGTATGTAGGCCAAACAACAGGGAATGTTGGTTGGCATTTTGGAAAGAGATAAGATCCTTAAGCACAAAATGAGACCTATCCTGAGTTAATGGAGGATATTTCAACTAGATTAGATATCAAGATGAGAGAAAAGGTGGAGATAGTAATAGCAAAGATAGAGATGGTTTCAATCAATGAATCCAGTAATTAGAGTTGATTAATGTTCCAATTATGAATAAGAGATACACATGGTCAAATCTTCAGGAGCATCCATGCTTAGTAAGATTGGACAGAACCATGGTGTCCTCTGAATGGGAGTCGAAGTATCCGTTTGCCTTGGCCGGAATATATACAAGATTGACATCTGATCATGTCCCCTTATACCTTGATACTGGAGAAGAAGTTGACAGGCCCAAAAGAAGGTTTCAGTTTGAAAAAAATGTGGCTACAATCATCAGGAATAGACCGTGTGGTTAAAGAAAGTTGGGAAAGACCCTCAAACACAGGAGACGCAGTCGCACACATGTACAATAGTTAAGTAGACTGAGGAAGAACCTAAGAAAGTGAGCAAAAATAAATTTGGAAACATTCAAATCAGAAAGAAATAAATAATAAAGAGATACTCCGCTTAGAGCTAAAAAAGGTGAAAACAATCTTGAGTAGCGCTAAGAGGAACATCTTGCTTACCTTGAGGAAAGAGTTGGAGGATACCTACTTAAAAGAAGAGATTATGTGGCAGTAAAAAACCGAAGCCATTTGGATGAAGGAAAGAGATCATGATACCACTTTATTTCACAAATTGGCCAATTTTAGGAAGAGACAGGGCAGTTAGAAATCAATTAAAATAAATGACATTATGTGCTATTAGAGAATAAAGAAATTAGAGACAATCTTGATATACATTTCGAGAAACTGCTTGGAGCAAAAATAGAACATAAGGTATGACTGAAACCGGAAACATGAGGATAGTCGATCGACCTGTCCTCTTGGAAAGAGATATCTTGAAAGAAGAAGTTAATTTAGCCATCTAGATTTTTCTTTCTGAAAAGGCACTAGAACCGGATGAGTTCCCTATACTTTTCTTTAAAAACTACTGGGAGGTTGTCAAAGAGGATCTCATAGACATTATACAGGAAATGAACAATGAAACGGCTAGGTTGAATTGGTTGAATTATGCAAACATAGTACCCATCTCAAAGAAAAATATAGTAGAGAATGTGTGGGATTTGCGCCCTATATCACTCCTGAACAGTATATTCAAAATAATATCCAAGGTGCTGGTTAATTGACTAGGTCATGTGTTGAACTTTAAATGATTGGGGAATATCTAACTTGATTCATCAAAGGGCGTAACATTTTGGATGGAATTGTAACTGTCCATGAAGCCTTGCATCATATGAAGAAAAAGAAGAAGAAGGGGAAGAAGAAAAAAAAAAAGAGGTTTCATTTTAAAATTGGATTTTGAAAAGACATATGACATGATTAATTGAGATTGCTTGATGGAGACGATAGAAAACAGAGAATTCAGTATCAAATGGAGAGGATGAATCAGAATTAGCTATCATCAGCAAAAACTAATATACTGCACAATGGAGTGCAATGTAAGAAGATAAGATGCCAAAAAGGGTTTAGAGAGGCTGATGCCACCTCTACTATTTACACTAGTAACGGATGGTCTCAATGTATAAATAAAGCAATGAAGAAAGGATTAATCAAGGGGTTACCAGCATCTAACAGAAGTTGAACAATTTGCAGTATATATATGATACGATAATATTTAGAAAAATAAAGATTAAGCAAGCTATTATGTTTAAATGGATCCTGTGGACCTTCTGCGAAGTAAAGTGATATTCATAGGAAAAGAGACGATGATGGCAATAATAACAGAAGCTATTATCGGATGTCCTAGGGACGAATTTATGATTGAGCATTTGGGAATCCCTAGCATACGAAAAAGAAACAAGACTGAAATGTATTAATAGAAAGAATGTATAGGAAATTGGAGGGTTGGTAAGAGAAATTCTTATCTTTGGGAGGAAAGATATGCTAAATTTAACTCTATCTGCAACCTTCCTATATTTTCTATCGATATTCAAATCACCTGAATGGGTAAAAAGAAAGAGAGATAAAATACGAAGAACTTTTCTCTGGACTGGACCAGGAATTGACAAGAAAGCATACAATCTGGTGACGTGACAAAAGGTTAGCATAATAAAAAATAAAGGCGAATTAGATATTACAATTGGATGCAATGAACAAAACTCTTTTAACAAAATGATGGTGGAGATTAGTTTCTGAACAAGGTAGCTTAGTTTACAATATTATCAAAAATAAATATAGTCCAAAAAGGGAACTATGAACCACTGTTATGCGGAAGACGACAAATGCGTCAGCCTTTAGGAAGGGACTGTCTAAAATTAAGGATGCATTCCAAGTGGGGTTAAAGTATCAATTGGGAGGAGGGAAAAGAAAATCAGTTTTTAGAAAGACAAATGGGAGGGAATTTCGAAATTACAAGAAAATGACCCAAACTTGTACAACATAGCAAATACCTTCAAGGTCGTCAAAGTATCCATTTGCCTCGGTTGGAATATGTACAAGATTGACATTTGATCCCGTCCCCTTACATCTTGATACTGGAGAAGAAGTTGATAAGCCTAAAAGAAGGTTTCAGTTTGAAAAAAATATGGCTACAATCATCAGGGATAGACAGTATGGTTAAAGAAAATTGGGAAAGACTCACAAACACAGGAGATACATTGGTACACGTGTACAAAAGTTAAGTAGACTAAGGAAGAATCTAAGAAATTGGACAAAAACAAATTCGGAAACATTCAAATCATAAAAAAAGAAATAAACAAAGAGATACTCCGCCTGGAGTTAAAAGAGGAGGAAACAATCTTGAGTAGCGGTGAGAGGAACGTCTTGCTTACCTTGAGGAAAGAGCTGGAGGATACCTACTTAAAAGAAGACATTATGTGACATTAAAAAACCGAAGCCATTTGGATGAAGGAAGGAGATCATGATATGACTTTATTTCACAAATTGGCCAGCTTTAGGAAGAGACAGGGCAGCTGGAAATCAATTAAAATACATTATGTGCTATGAGAATAAAGAAATTAAAGACAATCTTGATATATATTTCGAGAAACTGCTTGGAGCAAAAATAGAACATAAGGTATGACTGAAAACGAAAATATGAGGATAGTCGATCGACCTGTCCTCTTGGAAAGAGATATCTTGAAAGAAGAAGTTAAGTTAGCCATTTAGATTTTTCTTTCTGAAAAAGCACTAGAACCAAATGGGTTTCCTATGTTTTTCTTTAAAAAATACTGGGAGGTCGTCAAAGGGGATCTCATAGACATTATATAGGAAATGAACAATGAAATCCTAGGTTGGATTGTCTGAATTATGCATACATAGTACTCATCTCAAAGAAAAATATAATAGAGAATGTAGGGGATTTGCACCCTATATCACCCTTGAACAGTATACTCAAAATAATATCCAAGGTGCTGGCTAATCTACTAGGTCCTGTGCTGAACTTTAAATGATTGGAGAATATCTAACTGGATTCATCAAAGGGCGTAATATTTTGGATGGAATTGTAACTGTCCATGAAGCCTTGCATCATATGAAGAAGAAGAAGAAGAAGAAGAAGAAAAAGAGGAAGGGAAAAAAAAAAGAGGTTTCATTTTAAAATTATATTTTGAAAAAGACATATGACATGGTTAATTGAGATTGCTTGATGGAGGCGATAGAAAATAGAGAATTCAGTTTTAAATGGAGGGGATGGATTCAAAATTAGCTGTCATGAGAAAAAACCAACATACTACACAATGGAGTGCAATGTAAGAAGATAAGATGCCAAAGAGGATTTAGAGAGGGAGATCCAATGTCACCTCTACTATTTATACTAGTAACGGATGGCCTCAATGCTATTATAAACAAAGCAACGGAGAAATGATTAATCAAGGAGTTACCGGTATCTAACAGAAGTTGAACAATTTGCAGTATATATATATATATATATATATATATATATATATATATATATATATGATACGATAATCTTTAGAAAAATAAAAATTAAGCAAGCTATTATGTTTAAATGGATACTGCGGAACTCCAGCGAAGTAAAGGGTCTTTCAACAACCCCAAGTCATCCTGGTGCCCCGCTGAAGCAGGTGCATGCAGGGTTCGTACCTTACTCCGTTCCCTAGCTCTAGTCCGTGTGCTGTTAGCTTCATCCTAGGGTTTTGCCATCATGTCTTAAAAGTCTTTATCCTATCCTGAGGGGGTACTCTTAGCAACAACCTCCATCGCGGTCGTGGATTCACAGTACTAAATTGGATTATTATCTTCAAGTTGGGCCTTATGTGAAAGGCCCAAAGCTTCATTATTTAAAACAAAGCAACTCCATGATCCTGGGATATCACATAAGGCCCAAAGCTTCATTATTTAAAACAAAGCAACTCCATGATCCTGGGATATTAGATCCACGTTGGAGCCCATTTGATTGAGGATGTACCTCTCTTTCTCACTGTTCCTTGCTCCAAACCCTAACTATTTAGTAGTGCATGGCGAAAGCTTTCTCTTCTCCATACCTCGACCTCTTCCAAATCGAGCTTCCCCTCCAAATCAACTCCTGTCTATGTCTATCTCGATTGTTGGTTTTCCTTGATTTGCAGCGTCGCCATGCGCTTTATGTTTTACATAAGACAGTAGTTACTTCTGATTAATAATACGTGGGGGTAGTATCTACTATTTATGCAAAAATTAAAAAAATAAAAAAAAATGTAGCAGCTACATGAAAAATTGTCTTGTGCTCACTATGCCAATAACCAACTTGACTTGGTACCAACAAATACACAACTGATATTAGGAAACTAAACATGGGTCTTAAATGCTCATCCAATGCTTTGAGTATGCAATTTATTTGTCTTCACAAACATTTAATTCATGAAATTTGTTTATTTATTCATAGTTTCCTGCTGACATGGTTGTGAATGCTACCTTGGCTGCCATGACAAATTAAGCACGGGCAGATCAACAAGGAACCGGGATGCACATATATCACATTGCTTCATCAATTGCAAACCCGCGGGAGTTTCCAAAGAAGCACACCATTTTTCCTAGTGAGCCAACTTTATAACTGTCCGGACTTTGAGTCTAGACAAATAAAAAATACATAAAAGTGAGCTCACTAGGAAAATTAGTGTGCTCCTTTGGAAACTCCCTTGTTTTCCAAGACTTGGCAAGGCTTCTCTACGAGCACTTTAGAGAGGTGGGAAAGTACTCAACCGTGCTTCACATGAGAACCCATCTCAAAGACTTGAGAATATTTGCATGAATTAATCTTGGGAAGCAAGGCAAATACTTAGCTAACATATGTGAGCCCTACACTTTCTATGGTGGAAGGTGAGTTCTCTTCGGTTCTTCCTTCTGTATGCAATGAATATGCTGATTCGATAAAGCAAACACTAGAGTGCTTGTCGGAAAATGAGATGGTGAGCTTTGGATTCGATGTGAAAGGAATCGGATGGGACGATTATATTTCGAACGTTCTCATTTCTTGGATTAAGGAGACGTGTCATGAAATACTTGATAGGGGTGTATATCGGTCGGTTCGGTTCGGTTTTGGGAGAAAAACTCCTACCGAAAATCGAACCGAACCAGTAGAACCGAAAGCTAAACCGACTGAACTTCCAAAAAAACCGAAACACGAAATCGAATTTTTGGTCCAGTCAGTTTTCGGTTATTTGGGTTTGAAACTAAATATGTGATAAATATTTGTATTTCATAGGAAAGATAATAATTTTTTTTCTATTTTTTTCTTTTTCCACCTATTAAAATAACAATAACATGTTTTTCATCGAAAATTTAAAAGAAAACATATTAAAAATAAATAAAAAAAAGAATAAACTACAATTGTAAAATTTCGGTTTTTTCGGTCGATTTCGGTTGGAGCTAAAACTACCGAAATCCGAAATTAATTTCGGTTTTTAAACCGAAGCGAACCGAAAACCGAATAAACCGAACCGATCGGTTCGGTTCGGTTTGGTTTTGCGGTTCAGTTCGGTTTTCTCGGTTTTCTGCTCAGCCCTAGTTCTGGACGCATCCATGGATTAATTTTTGATCTATTCTACACAAAATTTTGAATTAAAAATGAGTATTTTATTTTTTTAATTCAAAATTTTGTTTAATACGAGCCAAAAATTAACCTATAAATGCGTTCATTATCATTGCTTGAGAAGAGACATGTGTACTACTAATTCAGAGCTTGTGTCGTCTGGAGTATGAATAGGTCTTACTAAAATGCGGAGTCTGCAACCTTGAACAATTTCTGATCTCATCATCGGCTTCTCATTGACTAGATGAGGGGCTCTTTATGGATTGTGTTATTTGTTTGAAATTAAAGGAATAGTTCAGTTTCATTCTGTAAGGAGTTACTGTTTGCTTGGAAGTATAGGGAACAAGAAAAATCATGTGAAAAAAAAAAAAAAATCAACTGGTTAATGCGAGAAAAAAAAATAATACTGTAACCAAAAAGTTTTAAATAATAATGCGTCTGCCGGGAGTCGAACCCGGATCTATTGCTTGGAAGGCAATTATCCTAACCGTTGGACTACAAACGCTTTAATAACTTAACAAGCATTTTCCCTATACCATCATATCTTGCTGGGTTGGTTTACGATCCATGTTCCCCAGAGAGTTGAAAAGAGTACAGGTGGTTTATACTTGACATCGGACTTCATTTGTGATCTTTGACATTTCAATAAGCTTTGCAATCAGGCACATCCATTTATTTACAGGATATATATATGGATGGTAATAGATGCGTCTATACGTCAGTTTTTTGGCCCACCATATACAAAATTTTAAACTAAAACTGAAATTTTTATTTTTCTAATTCAAAATTTTATATAAGAAAGACCAAAAATTAGCCCGTAAATTCCTCCATTACCATCTCTAAAGATATACAGGACTATTCCTCCAGCAACCACTGCACAACTCACTGCAACTCTAGCAAATTCGCCTTCTTATCTACCTTTGCTGTGTCGAAATTGGCTGTAGTAAGAGTTTCCAACCCAAATCTGTATCATCATCTGTGACCGTTTTACCAACAATAGATTTATGAATTTTGCTACATTGTAGCATACCAAACAGTAGGAATGTTGCTTGAGTTGCAGTAATTCACACTGCAACCTTTAAGCATTATTTGCATGCAGTTAGAGATGATAATCGACAAGTCCAAGGGTCATCTTTTAACTTGTCCTATTAAAAAATTTTGAATTAAAAATTAAATTTTTATTTTTCTAATTTTTTGAATAGGATGGGCCAAACGTTGAGCCTTTGACCAGTTTATTCTCAACCCTACATAATGCAGGATTTGAGCATCATGTGCATGAATATAAACAGCTAAGCAAGACCATTTGCAGTTGAAACGCAATTTGCAAAGAGAGAAATCACTTGCAAGAGGAGCAACTGAAGGAAACATAATCGCAATAACTTTACCTACAGCGAAACGAAAGCATCAGAGTCGAATTTGCAACATAATAAACTAGCAAAGCAGGAAGAACATTCTTTTTAGTATAAGCAATAGGTAATTCCCCGTGTTCCATTAATCAGATGTTTGTGAAATAGGTTACACATAGCCTACACATATATAGTCCCTTACTCGTGAGTGGATAGTACAATAATATAAATTAAAATTAAAATAATGCCCAAAGAGAGTCACTAAAACAAATATAAGGAATATAGAGATGTTGGATTTATATGCAATACAATGATATGTTGCTTGTCATGCTGCCCAGGGTTGTAGAATGATCTCTGGACAGAGATTCTTTTATGCCGTCTAATTTTTTATCCCGAACGTGATGTAAACTAGTTGTTTTGATAAAGTAGTCATTTAGCATCGAACTACACTTCACAGATCCAATAATTTTTCGGTACTCCTGCACGATTCTGTCACAACCTGACTACCATACTCACTTGTGAGTTTCAGCATCTCCCACGGGGGCTTGAACTCTCTTACAAACCAAACTCCTTCGACTAGTCTCCTCTTACACTATGACCCATATCTGTACATTCTAGTTAGTGATAGCTTGGTTGCCTCTCTTTCAGGGAACTTCTAAAGGGGCACAACTTTTTTCCTAGTGAGCCCAGATTTCCTAGTGAGCCCAGTAAGTTTTTTATTGTAAGGAAAATTTCTTAGTGGGCACATATGGTATTACCAAAATACCCTTCCTCCTATATCTCCTCTCCTCTTCCTCTTCCTCTTTTCTCCTCATTTCTCCTCCAAACTCTAACCCAAACTTCCACTCTTTCTCTCCCACTTCCACTCATCCTCTCCATACTTGTTCTCTTCTCATTTCTCCTTCCAAATCTCTCTCTCTCTCTCCCATTCGTAGACCCCTGCTACTCTCCCTGTCGCCGCTGCCGCAGGCTGCCCTGCCGCCGCCGCCGGTGTTCTCCCGCCGCCGCCTTCCCGCCATTACTAGGTGAGTTTTCCTAATTTAGTAATATTTATTTTAAAATTTAGTTTTTATTATTTTTGGATTAAACAACTCTTGAATATTAGGGTTTGGTGATTTTGTTGGGTTTGGAAGGAGGATGAGGGGATGAGCTAGCAAGTTTAGTTGTAGCATTTTTTTGTTAATTTTAATTTTTAATATTTAGATTATAATTATTAAGAAAATTTAATATTATAATTCCAATTGTAAAATATGCGAAATTTAGTTATTCTTTATAATCATGAACGTTAGTATTAAAATTTATTAGTTAATTATGAAGTTTGATCGTATTGTCCTAATGGTTGATTAAGTTGCAAAAGACGGTTTTAGTGTCTTTAAAATTTAATATTATACTATCTTACAAAAAAAAAATTAGACAAAAAATTATATTTGTAGCAAATTTTACTTTGTAAGTTCATACTTACATGTACAGAAGTTAGTGTTATGAAAAATAATATCTAAAAATGAAATATCTTTGTATTCCATAGATGGATCCGGCGGAATCTTCTCGCGTACGACCAATTGCCTCGTTAAGGAGGAAGAAAGTAGCATTTCGACCACAAATTCGTCGTCCGATACGAGAGCGAGAAATCGAAGTTGGAGGTGGAAGGTTTTTAATAATATATGAAATTTTTTTATGTAATGTTGTTTATAATTGGGATGGTGCATTGGGGTCTTGTATATATTTTTTTATGTAATGTTGTTTCTAATTATGGCCTAATTTGCTCATAATTCTCATTGTATGAATTTACATTGTTATTTGAATTTGAATTTCGTATTTATGTGTTATTGATGTAATATGTAGTTGGAAAGAACTAAACTGTGTACAAATTTGAGAGATGAATGAATTTTTTGTGTTTGTTGCATAGAATGAACTAAACTTTGTGTTTTTTTTATTTTTTGCAATGGATTGTAAAGTATTTAATTCTATTTTCCGTATTGATAATAGAAGTTACACGGATTTTAAAAGGGTACATAAAAAAGGAAAGGAAAAATTTGTTTATAAAGTAAAAGAGTTTGTTTTATACGTGAAAAGGGTAATGACAAATTAGTCATCAAAGAAGGACCTGAACTAAATTTACCACTATTTGAAAAAATAGATAAAAATCTAAAATAAATGCTGTTATCAGGGATTGAACCAGGGCCACTAGCATAATAGGTGAGACTACTCACCGATATACTACAATGACTTTGTAGATAATGGGCAAACAAAATCCTATTTAACTCCCTGTCCGGACTGGCAGTCTGGACAGGGAGATCCGGTCCGGACTGGCAGTCCGGATAGGGTATTTCCTATCCGGACTGTCAGTCCGGACCGGAGATATCTGTCCGGAATCTTTTATTCTCTTCCAAAAAAATCATCTCTAACCCAAATACCCAATTACTCCTTCCTCTTCTCTTATATAAAACCAACACTATCAAATCTTTCTTCTCACACTTTTACCCGCTATCACCGCCTTTGCTGCGGATTTTAGGAGTTTTTTTTTTTTTTGGTTAACTGAACTCAGGAAAAGGGAAGAAGGAAGATAAGGGCAAGTTAGTTCAAAAAATTCGATGGCAAAATTGTAATATTATAGAAGTTTTTAACTGGGCTCATTAGGAAAAAAAGTTGCGTCCCTTTAGAAGTTCCCCTCTTTCACTATGACCAACATGTAGGCCTACGGCGCAAAGTAGGCCACGTGGGACCGAGCCCACATGGTCCACAGTGCCCACCCCAACAAAGGCACATTTGAAATTAGCCCTTGATATACTCGCCGTACACACGCGCCCTATGCCGGGCTTCGTACCCCGTGCCCAGCTCCGCTGCTAGAGATTCGCAATCACTGAGATTCCACCAGCTCGATGTCGCCGGCAGTCGTTTCCTTGTCGTCAGCACTCGTTAACTTTTCACCAACGCTCCTTTCCTCGTCTCCGGCGGCTTAGGTTTTGGGTGGGTTTGAGCGCCGATTAGACATATATAGCTTGAGAGCTTGCCAACTGCTGCAGATGCCCGTATCGGCATTCCATTCCGGCCGCACAACATCAACCCACCTGGTCGAGGCTTGCAGCGCTGCTCCACCTCAGAGAGCGAACGCAACTATCAATGCAGTTGAACCCACCGAAGCCAGTTCACGGCACTCTAAAGCCCATTGACGTCGTTCTTACCACGTCTCTGTCGCGATGACCCATGCAACGACGACGACGATCTCGTGAAGAAAGTCACTCTCCTTGGTCGAAGGAGGGAGCTGTTGTTGGGTGTCAGGAGCCGCGCCTATGAATCAAATTTGATCTGTAATACACAAAATTTTAAATTAATAATAAAATTTTTATTTTTTTAATATAAAATTTTGTAAATGAAAGGCTTATAGGAGAGTTTCCAAAAGTGCACAACCTTTTTCCCAGTAAATCCAGTTTTCCTATTTAGCCCGTTCTCTCTTTTGAAAAGAAAGAATTTTCCTAGTGAACATATCAAAAAATCTAATTTTGTCCTTCCTTCTTTTCTCTCCCCTTCTCTTCCCGTTAAACAGTTCATTCTCTCTCTCTTATCTCCATTTCTCCTCTTCTCTTCCTCTTCCTCCTTCCTCTTCTTTTTTTCTCTTTGAAAAAATCTTCTTTAACTCAAATACCAAACTCCTCCTTTCTCTAAACCCAACACTATCCAATCTCTCTTCTCTCTCTTTTGTCTGCCGCTGCCGTCTTCGCCGCCACCGGTTAAGACAACGCCGTCGCTGGTCCTTTTCCATCAATTAAGTATTTAGAGTTTTTTTTTTTTTTTTTTTTAACTGAACTCTCGTTTGAGAAGAGAAGAAGAAGGAAGATATGGATATTTTGATCCAAAAAATTCGATGACAAGATTATAATATGATAGAAGTTTTTAAGTAGACTCACTAGAAAAAATGGTGTGCCCATCTAGAAACTCCCCTTACCATCCTTGATTAAAAGGTTTGCTCTTCGTCGGCCCTATTTTGCTCTCTGGTTTGTACCCAACAGGTGGGGGTGGGGTGCATCACCAACTCTCTTCCCTCCAACCTAAATTGCTATAAGCAAACCACTCCTCTACAAATAGCCACTCTCCTTCGGCTTTGGATTATGGAGAGATTTGTACCCAAGGGATGGGTTTGGGTGCCGAGCTAAGCTTCTGCCCGTGAAGTTTATTGTGGGCCGGGGGGGAGATTTGACGAAGGCGAGAAGGCTGAGAGAGAAATTTTATGCCAAACCACCTCTTTGCTGGGACTTCTCAATATAACGAGTCACGTGTATATGTATAAAAAGAGAAAAAAAAAGAATAATATTAGCAGGGACTATATATGTTTCGCTCTCGTTAATAACAATACAAGCTAACATCCATTTTATTCCCCTCTAACAAAATCTGACAAAAGGTAACAAACCTCTCAATGCTAGAATTAACCTAAAGCCAGTGCCGAAACATAAGAAATGCAACTCGATCGATCGCTACAAAAATTACAAGAGACTTTCTCCGCTTTCCTCAACATCTCTCCGGCTAATTAATTCTGTGTTGGATTCGACTTGCTCCGTGGAATCCTCCTCAAGTCTGCGCCGAATGCAGCTTTCTCAGGCTTCTTAGCTGCTGCACGAACATGCATCCGATCAGAATCCATAGGTCGAAGCATTCTTCTTGCGGGCTGGATTGTTTCTCTGAAGTCTCCCTCAAAAGCCGAAGGTGATGGGTAACACTTAAAAAGATGGACAAGAACCAAGAAAGAGATGACAGCCAGAGCTTTGGAAATGGCCTTCATGGTGATAAGAGGAAGTGAGTGAGAGAGGAAGGAGCTATGGGACTGTTGAGAGAGTGGGTGTGTGAGATCTTCGAGAGCCCACCTACACACCTTACTTGTAGGGAAATTTTATAATACATAATCACATGCAGCATCACAAATATGTACAGAGTTATCATGGTCTAGATCAGCACACAGTCAACACTTGTTCTAAATATTTCAGTAAATTTAGTAGCAATGTAGGTTTAAAAAATCTAATATGTAGATCTACGTTGCCAACTATAGCCGATCATGTTTGTTATCAGAATCATTTTGCATTCCATAAGGCAACCTACATTCTTGCAGAACTACATACTACACGTTTGTGGGAAGTAAATGGTTTAAATTTTAATGGACAGAGCACGATCTTGCTGACATAAAGGTCACCTTTACATTGTCTTTTTAATATAGACTGCAACTTGGAAGTTTGGCTGATCATGTGCTGTTCAATTGACTAACCATTTTTTCTGACTCCATAACAGTCCCTATGTTATTAGTTTACAGAGTCATGTGACCAGGCACCTGACTCCTGAAACTAGTCTGCTACTAGACTCCATAATTTCTAATCGCAATTAGCTTGAATTGGATAGCTTAAACCAATGTTAAAAATAATACGTATAAAACCCGTTATATTGCATTATGTAACCTAACGGAACCCCGACGCTACATAATAACTAAAAATAACTTAGTACACCGTAATAGTATGTTTTTATATTATTTTACGTAATATAAGTAATATAAGCGAATTGTTGTAATTTTTTGATTAGTTATTGACTTGTTTGGTTGCTAACTTGTTAATATTCGATTATTTTTTTGTTTGCTTGTAGTAATTCCTCTCCGATTGTTAAATATTCTACTTGTTGATTTTATTGAATTTTTAACTGAACTGAAATCAATAATTACAAATAAAATAAACTGAACATTATGAAATATAAATTACAAAAATGATAATAACTGGAATTGAAATAAAAAATTAAAATTTCGTTTTCTTGTTTTGATTATTGGAATTGTGGTTGGAGACTTAATATAATTTATGAAGATAAATGTGAAAATTATTATAAAACTTAATATAACACTAGAATATATTATGTATTATAAAATGGTTTTATATTCATTTTTTAGATATTTTAATTTTTTTTTGAATTTATAAAAATTATTATATATAGTTTTATATTTATTTTTATTTAAATAAATAGGAAATTATTTAATTTACGTTATGCGTTACGCTATATGCGACATAACCTAATAGTGACAAAATATTATGTTATCGTCATTGCTATTTTAAACATTGGCTTAAACTTCTAGTCGGCCATTGAAAATCAAAACGGAAATGTGAATCAGTCACTAGCTACGACACATTCAGATTTTGATAAATGGCTTGTTATCTCCTGTTATCTACGACTATGAAAAAGTATTCTACAGTTGAACTCATTGCCATTTATTTGTCTAAAAACACTAAAGTATGCATGATGCTTTCTTTAATCCTTTGTAAGATCCATATCATATTTCTTTAATCCTTCGTATGATCCTACTAACAGAAGCATATGATACTTTAATCCTTTGTAAGATCCATAGGATGGTTTCTTTAATCCTTTGTAAAAGATCCATATGACACTTATTTAATCCTTTGTATTGTTATTATATGGACTCTAAATCTTCCTTGAGCCTATAAACCGAAGGCATCTAAAGAAGAACAGCACAGCAAGATCTGAAATGTTCTATGGTTTGGTAAGAACTCCATATAAAAACATAGACTAGGAGCTGCACTATATCACGTTGATTCAGCTACTTCCAGATTTAAATCCAAGGCGATGAGCACTCCAGTCCAGCAGCGAGGGGCTGTTTGGTCAGAGGTTACAACTCATAAAGTGGGTCTCAACTCGTAAAGTGAGCTGCAAGTGAGACCTTTCTACTATTTGGTTGCAGTTACAATTTTAAGATTTTGTCACTGCAATTGCAACCACTAATGCACTTGCGACAATTATACTTACGGAAAATAAAAATGTGTATAACGAACTTACGGTCCTCATTTACAAATAGTAATTGTATTATTAATAAATGCAATAGTTCCGATAACTCTTGAAAGTAAGAAATGAAAATTTGAAAATTTTTGCAACTCTATTTACCACTTATAACCCCTAATCCAAACACAGTAATATAAGTTATAGTAACTATTATTACTATAGTTTCTCTTTTTATATTTTGGGGTGTTTTCAAAATACCCCAAAACACTTGTATATGTATTTTGAAGTGTTTTTCATAATATTCCAAATCGGAATGTTTTTGAGTGTTTAGAATTCCCCGTCTTTTTTTTTTTCCATTTTTTTTTTGTGTTGCCTCCTAAACGTCTCCCATGACCTTATCTTTTCCGACTTCTTTTCACGTTGCATTCTCTTAAAAAAAAAGATTGCTATTTATTTGTGCAAAAAGAAAAAAAAAACTATTTTTTTATTTTCTTTAAAAATAAAGTTTATGATTTCACATTACAACTCGATTCTAATCCGATCTCCTCTTCTATTGGAGAAATTATGATTTTTTTCTCAATTCAGATGAAAATGATTTATTACCTTTCTATTTTTAATATTTCAATTAAATTCTCCAAATTATCATATCATTGTTTTTTTTGTTTATTTAATTTTTCAATCAAAATCTCATAAAATTATAATGTAAATCTCCAATGAACTTAGTAATATTCCGAAAGATAATTTTTCTATATTAAGGGGAAAAAATTAATTCGATTGCAGAATAAACAAGTAAGAGATAATATAATGAAATATTTTACCAGTCCAAAAGGACAATATTTTATTTAAGGTAAAATTATATTAATTTAAACATAATTTGTGTAGGATATTCTTGTCTTTTATATATTTATGAAACCTATGAAAATCCATAAGAAACTAAACTCGCAAGCATATACTTAAACACTCCAAAACTCATGGTAAAAGCACTCCAAAATACGTATCACCAAAACACACTTTAAAAACACCCTAAAATACTTTATCTTTTACATCCAAGCACAGCCCTTAACGTATGCACACCACTAGCACTTTTCGTTCTCATATCCCCCTTGGAAAAATGTCTTCAAGGAACCAGCTCCAAAACCAACTTTCCAAAGGATAGCAATAAGGAATCAGCTCCAAAACTTATTCTTCCTCTTGGAAACGTACAATACTCAATAGCCTCCTACCTATATTTTTCAAATACGCAAGATAGTAGTCAAGTTCCTTCAGCAATGAAGCTATGTGCCCATAAAACTAGCTTGGTGACGAGGAAGTCACATGTAACCTCACTAGATTTCACCTAGATTTCACAATTATACAAAGAGAATAGCCTGTCTCCATTGGATACACCAAAACATAGAGCTTTGGCCAAACAATTAACAAGCTGTTCATGGTGTCTGGAATTTTACCAGTTTTTCAATCAGAAATTATACAACCTGACCTCTCCTGGAGGTATAGTTGATCATTCCCATTTACCAGACCCCAAGTGTCTTCTGCGGTGTCATTTTCCTTTGAGAGTATCAATATGTTTTTCAACCAGATGCCACTAGTTACTAGGAAGGTTCGCCTGCCTGTACTTTCATCTGAATTTTCAATTATTCTCATAAAAAAAGAGAGTACATGTTACCAAGGTTTCAAAATTTTGCACAAAACTAATCGAATAGCAAAGATGACAAACTTATTTGTCACTTTTTGAGCTAAAAGTAAGGTTAAAAGAATTGTAGAATATAATAATTTTTTTTCTAAAAAAAACAAAACCTGCAATTAAATGTGCATCCGATGGGATATGAACCTAAATTATTTTGATACCATTTTAAAACTTCCACTAATATACCAAAACTCTAAAACGGAAGCAAGAGCTGAAGATAGATGTTCTGTATTCTAACAATGATTCTCAGGGAAAACAACATGGAGACGGAAAAGCAAATCAACAAAAACATGGTTATCTCAATCGAAAAAAGATTTACTTATTTTTGTTATTAAATTAAAATATGATTTATTTCTTAATAATACACACGTAGAGCAAAAAAATTCCAACATTAATGGAGATTCAATAACTTAGGAAGTGAGTTATCAATCTTAAATTATACTAAGTATAGAAAAGTTCCAGAAAAAAAAAATCAAAATTGGGATTAAAGAAAAATTATCTAGTGCTTTTAATCAGTTAAAATAATGCCTATATTATGCATTCAGAACAAATTTAATTCTGATCCGGCAAGGAATTAGACAACGCGGAAGCAAGTTCCTAAGCCTGTTACTATTAAGTAAATCACCCCTCTTCAATTTGTAGGAGTTTCTAAGTTTGACTCCAAGTGAAAATTCAATTCGACTCATATTACAAAAATTATATATGTCAATTTGACAAGCGAAAAAAAAAAAAAAAAAACTAGCTAAGCGTTTGTTGTTGTCTTTGATGGTAAGCAGTAACTCCTTGAAAAAGTATAAGGAGCAAGTATCCTCTCAATCTTTCAACCATCAAGAATTTTACCCCTTGGGTTTAAAGAAAGAGACTTTGACCCTCGGTTGGACTAAATTGGAAGAGAGCTCAGTTTTCAACTGAAAGAAGACCAACGGGGAAGAGAGGCTCAGAGAAGTGCATGGAGGCCTTCGCTTGTCGGTTGATCAGACGGTCATAGGAGGTCAGATATTTGCTCAAATTCCAGGAACATGTTCCCAACAACAAAATCTACATATCCAACTGTCTGGATCTTGGTTTCGGTCTCTATATAACTTGTGATCTATCATTAATTTATTCTTGTCGAAATCCACTTTGAAGGTGTTGACAATTAATTGCTTATTTAGCCATGATTGAGTTTGTGATGTTGTAATTCTCGAGTGTTATCTAGAGAGTGAATAATTATATATCCCATTTTTCATATATTTGAAGAAGAAAGGTGCCGGCTGTGGTTTTTCCTACAAGGATTTTCCATATAAATACCACGAGTTTGCGATTGCTTAATAATTTGGTTATAATTGCATCTTGTGGTTGTTAATAGTTAGTGATCTTACCCATAAGTTGTTCAAGTTATTCTTGTTTTATTGCCTCTCTGCTAATCTTACTTTTTCTATACAACAACAACAACAACTAAGCCTTTCATCCCAAGTATTTGGGGTAGGCTACATGAACCAAAAAAGAATCACGCCGGATCGATCACTTTGATAGTCCTTCTCCATTCATTTCTATCAAGTAATATCTCCTCATTTAAACCTCTAGAATCCATATCTTTTCGTATCACCTCCATCCATATTTTTTTCGGTTTTCCCTTCGTTCTTTTAACTTGTCATATATTGATAAACTCCCCTCTTCGAACTGGTGCATTTGTAGGCCTACGTTGCACATGACCAAACCATCGTAATCGGTTTTCTCGCATCTTCTCATCAATGTGAGCTACACCTATCTTAGCACGAATATCTTTATTTCTCACTTTATCTCTTCTAGTGTTGTCGCACCTCCAGCGGAGCATGCGTATCTCTACTATATTATTTTCTGTGAATGACGTTTCTTTATAACCCAACATTCCATACCATATAACAAAGCTGGCATAATAGCAGTCCTATAAAGTTTTCTCTGCAGTCTTAACGGAATGTTACGGTCTCATAAAACTCCCGCTGCCCTCGTATCCTATGATTAACATCATTATCGATCTCTCCATCATTCTGAATAATATAACCCAAATACTTAAACTAACTGCTCATTTGTATCTCTTGCACATACAGTTTTACAGCATTATAGTCTATGATCCACCGTAACCATACTTTTTCTATATAAAAGTTAAAACTTATCTTTAGGTAACGTCTTAGTCATCAATATCTGATCCACTCTTATCGTTATGGATTTTCACAAGGTGTAACAACTTTATCTCTATCACATTACGAATCCAATAATATCTAATATCAATGGCATAGTCCTAGATTCTTGTTGATGATGGATAGCACTATGACTGTCATAATACACACAAACGTCTTTCGCCTTGAACCCAGTCGTCTTGGAAAACTTTTTAAACACAAAGCTTCCTTGCAAGCTTCAACTATTGTGATGTACTCTACCTCTACGGTGCACAAAGAAACATATTTATGCAACTTTGAATTGCCATGAGATTGCTCTCTCCCTACAAAAAAATTATCATATATCCAGAGTTACATTTTCTGGATCAACATTGTTGACCATATTAAGAAGCCAACTAACTTAAGTTTGTCATTGCTACAACACAAACACAAGGTTGAAATGCCTTTGAGATAACTGAATATCCACTTTACTGTAACTCAATATTCATTTCCCGGATAAGAGAGAAATTGATTGAGAATACCAATGGCATGAATAGCCACCGCATGAGCGATATCTGGCCTCATGCATACCATAGCCATACACGAAGCTACCAAATGCAGGTACATAAGGCACATCTTCATCTCTTGTTTCTCTTTCCTACTCGGTAGAATACCGTTTGAAACCAAGCTTGAAATAACTTGCAAGTGGAGAACTAACTGCCTTCGTCATACTCATGTCAAACCCCTTCAAATCCTTTTCAATATACTTTTCTTACGACAACTAAAGCTTTCTAATCTGCATACAGTGAGAAATATTTATACGAAGAATTAGCCTTGTTAGTCCCAAGTCCTTTATAGGAAAAACTATTTTGAGCTCTCTCTTTAAGATTTTACTAACATCATGACCAATAATTAATAATATTATCTATATAAAGTAATAAGATAATAAAGTTATCATCAAAAACATTTCTTAATGAACACACAACGATCATCATTAATCATGTCCTAAATATGATTCAACGTGAAAGAGTCAAACTTCTTATACTATTTTCCCGGCTGCCTAAACCTATACAAGCTCTTCTTCAATATGCATACAAGGTTTCTCTATTTTTTCCTCTAAAACCATCTATATATATATCTCTTCTTCCTAATAACCATGAAGAATTGCAGTCTTCATGTCTTGAAATCTCTAGATTCAAACTAGCAATTGAACCCAAAATCTCTGTAAGAACATATCTTTGCATCGACATATGATTTTTTTAACTAAAACTAAAATTAGCCGGGTTAAAGAAATTAGAGCATTTAACTCGGATAATATAAGGATCTAGGAATCCTATAGCTGGTTGGTTAAGAGAGCTCAGATTTTCCTTCAAACCAATATGTTTTTTTATTTTCTATGAAATCATTATCCAAGCGTTTCAAAATGAAGAGTCCATGTCCTTTTTTGTTAATCTGAATCAGTATGCAGCCTCGATCCCCTACCAAACAGAGCCTAAATTGTTCAAATTTACATAAACCAGCTATAGTTTAAAAATGTCTTCAACCCTTCAAATTTGTATCCTTTACTTTCTCAGCTATTTGTGGAATCAATTGGCTTATCAGTTCTAATTTTCCATTTTCTACCTAACTTGAATAAACCATTTGTTCCTTAACACTACCTGGAACTAGCTATACAGGGAGCAATCACGCAGCAAGCATAAGCTCACCTTTCTTCAGCTCTCCTGCATCGCAAGGATGTTTTGACATTCACAAGCTAGAATCAAGAACTTGGGAAACAAACAAACCATCCTTATCACAAGTTAAAAAGCATGACACAGCTAAGATTACTGTTATGTTCACAGAGCTAACACGACCCTTTGAAGTCCATAGTTTCACCAAAAGCATGTTATCACGCATGCCACGGCTTATGTACTCTATCAACGCTAAAAATAATGATTTCAGCACCTTGCTGTAAGCAGTTTTATCTCGTAGAGTTAGCTAGTTCTAGAATAAGTAAACATTAAAATTCAACACATTGTTTGCCAGCTCTATGAACATACCGATATCCAATCCTTCCTGGATATGCTCGTCTCTGTGAGGAAACACCGTCCTCATCATTTGAGGTCAGAGAGAGTGCAGTTTCAGAGAGGTTGTGATTTCAAATGTAACCTGCATTGGCACCAGATATTAGTACTCATTTCTTCCTAGTTCCGTTCTATTGAAAGGTTCCTGGCTAATGATAGGAGGAAAGTTACCACTTTTTAGAGCTGACGGCATAATGGGAAAGTATGTTGCTGGAATATGAAAATTCCAAACAATATTTTGTCAACAATGCAATGGCAACAAAGAGGATAAAATGCTTTTCTTCAATCACCAGAAGCGCACCGGAGACATTGACAGTGGAATCCATATCCTTGGGTGAGGATATTCTGCCGAGCCTCAACATCCATGCTTGCATCGATATAGCAGATGCATAGTTCCTCACCTGGAACCAACCCAAAACTGTTACCAACCTACCAAATGATCTGTACTTCCATTTTCAATTCGATGAGTAATATAGTAGTTTTTTTTACCATATTTCTACCCAAGAAAATGTATTCCGTACAACTCAAACCATCAAGAATTAACCAGTTTCCAGACTCTCGGTCTTAAAATTACCTGCTTCAATGTCACGAAGGGCCTTCAATCTTGCTTCCACATTGTCAATCCATATTATATGTGTATTTGGATCTAGAATTGCAAATATGTCAGCAATGTTGTGTTTCAGTAGCACATAACCGGTATAAAGTATTGGCATGATAGGTTAACCTGAAAAAGGAAATCTACTAACTAGCATAATATGAGCTGAAATAGAACATCAATCAATAGTATATCTAAAATCTTACTGTTTTGCCCAATGTTTAATTGGTATCAGTATCGGCCAAGCATTTATGCAGGTGCACCATATCACGATATCGGAAATATCGGCTTTATCGGACTGATATTAATATCGTGTATCAAGTACCTCATAATCCGAAGAGATACATGCGATTTATATCAGTATCAGCCGATACTTAAAACCTTGGTTTCGCGATTCTCAAGTTGTAAATCCTTTTGCATCTTAAGCATGCTCAAATTAAATGGTTCATATTGCAGATGCTTACCATTAAGCTTAAGAAACAATGTAGGTAACGGAGCATGCATCATATTTAAATCGTGTAGTTCCCAGCTGTGCTTCAGTCTCTACCAAGTATAATAATTAAATTTCTAGGATATAAAGATCTCTATATTAGCTTTCTATCTATTTAATAATAAATCAAATATGTGCTCTTTAATTGAAGTCAAATTCGATTACCTTTCTTTCTTATGAGAAACTTTAGAATTAACTTTTAATCACAATCAATTAAAAATTCACAATTGCCAACACCGTTTGGGTTTTTCTCAATAAGAAAATTAAGAACTCAATTCTAATTAATTAAGAATTTATAACTGAAACTTAATTCGATTGTCTTTGTTGTCATAAGAAATCTTAAGAGTTAATTAGTTCATCTTAATTGGTTAATCTCAATCAACCAAAGACTCATAATTCACCTCTAATTCGAAGAAGAGAAGCTCTAGGAAATGAGGTGGCGCTATGTGGTGTGAAAGAGGCCAAAAATTCTTTAAGTTCATCAACAATCCCAAAAAAGCTTGGGGGAAAAATCTTCACTTACCACTGTGTAATCATCATTGTGTGTTTGCATACCTAAAAATATATATACACATACGGCAAGCGGAGAACTACTCCATTCAGGTTCCAAACCTGCACCTATAAAATGAAGTGAATGTATATAATGAGAGAAAAAAAAGTTGGGCACAGCCACATCATAAAAGCGGGTGTTTGTTTTTTTTTTTGCAAGGCGGGGCTGGGGGGGCATGGGTGGGGGGCCTTGTTTAGGATGCACGCCGTTACTAACAACCAAGAAGAAAGATATTTATAAGGCAGGGGATAGTGGGCTTCCTTGCGGTATACCAGGTACACACACGCATGCCCGCGCACACACATACACACAAGGTTTTAAATATCGGTTATTGTGAATCTATCGGATTGAAAAATTTTGTAGTGGTTATCGTTATAGAGGAAATATCAGGATATTTTTCAAATATCGGATGTCAATACCGGAATGTAAATATATATACATATATCATAGAAGATAAATATGAATAAGGTAATTCATGCATAAATTATAAAAAAAAAACTACATAAAATATTATATAGTTTCCTTTCAAATATAAAATTAGGTTTTATATTATACATCTACGACAATATAAAATGAACATTAGAAAAAGGGAATTGTGATTACATGGCTGATAGTTTCCTTTCCAATAGAAAATAAAAACAATTACCAAGCAAAAACTGAAGCAAAAATAGCGAGAAAAAAATTTCATACATTCTTTATATATATATATATATATATATATATATATATATATATATATAGTAAATAGATTACAAAACTGAGAAAAAAATCAAAACCAAAGCAAAAAAAGTGAAAAAAACAAAATTGAAGCAAAAATCAGTGAAAATAAATCAAAACTGAAGCAAAAAAATAGTGAAAAAATCAAAGAGAAAAAAATTAAAATTGAAGCAAAAAATAGTGAGAAAAAAAAATCAAAACTGAACCAAAATATGGAATTCTAGGCAAGTTTCGAAAACTAAAGCAAAAAATTCTGATCCAATGCACAAGAATCAAAATTGGCCGCAATTTAGGATCCGATATATTGGCCGCAATGTTGGCTTGGACCCGATATTACGGTGCAATATTTCTGGAAATGACAAATGCTTTGAAACTCTATATATCGTTGTGTTTTGTATTCAAAAACGCAATATCGGCCGCAATATCGATATTCCGACCGATATTTAAAATATTACATACACATATATATGTATAAATATGTAACATATATATATATATATATATATATATATATATATATATATGTATATATATATGTATATATGTATGTGTGTGTGAAAAAGTGTACCTAAGGTGTCGTCATAGGGAGTTGCATATGGAGGCGCCTCTAAATTTCAATATAGAGAGTGTTTGTGGTTAATCCAATCTATGAATTGTGATCTCTATATCCAAAAATTGTGGTATACATAAAAACATGCATTTTCAATACATTTTGACTGCATATTGATTACTTACAAAATGAAAGGTTTTTTAACAATAGAACAAATATAATCTCTTGATCGATAATAAAAAAAAAAAGTGTATAAATCACATAATTTTGTATATATATCACATATTTAAAGCATAGAGATTAAAATTAATAGTTTAGATTATCCACGTACACCCTTTATGTTGTGATATAAGGCGTTTCCATAGACAACTTTCCTAGTTAGGGATAGTAATGGATGCGATGCGTTCATAAATCAATTTTTGGCCTGCTCTATACAAAATTTTGAATTAGAAAAAAAAACTTTTATTTTAATTCAAAATTTTGTATAGGAATGGCCAAAAATTGGTCCGTGGACGCATCTATTACCATCCCTACCTATAGAGTCCCCTTAGGTACACCATTCCCATACACACATAGACAACGTTGGACTATAAACTTTCCATTAACTAAAAAGTTAGATTTAACATATCTCTCACTATCTATTTGCCTTGAGATATATATGGGTCAAAATTTCAAAAGGTAATAGTAAAAAGAGAATAAGGTAATGTCAGGCCACTATTAAATATGTGGTGAAAAAGGTGTTGAAACTAACCTTTAGATTTAATAAAACATTTGTAGTATAACCCCAATACATATATTTTTATATATATACTCACATATATACATTTGTATTTATGTATATATTTACATATGTATTTTACCCATATACGTGTGTGTATATGTATACATATATACATATGTAAGTACATACATATCTAAGCATACGGACATATCTATGCTTGCATGCATTTTCCTGTGTCAAATACAGTTTATTTCAAGTACAAAAAATGTTGCTGCTAAACAAAATAGAAAATGTGTACCGCAATCATGATTATAGAAGGACGGAAGCATATACACAGCACTCCCAACTGCTGCTTCAGCTTCAACAGAAGCAGCTGCAGATGCAAGTAGATCGCCATATGATCCGGCAACCAGTTCGATGCGAAATGCATTTATACGAATTCGTGCTAGCACATTGACATACCACTTCTTGGTAAGGACTATTGTTGGTCAAAGAAAACTAATATGAACAGAAAAAGTGAAAGCTTCATTTGAGCAATGACTTGACACTGGCACAAAGTAATACCAAATCTTTGTCAAGGATACATGCCATCTGTTCTTCCTCAACCTGTGCTTTCACAAAGGTTTGTTTCAGCAGTTCAAACTCTTCTTCCATCTAATGGTTTTGATGTCCAAAAGAATACATATGAAACCACAGAATACCAAGAAACTGACGAATCCTTTTCCGTGAAAGCATGAGGATACAAGAAGTCAAACTCACCTGTAGAACTGTCCCAGGAAGTAAACTGGCTGGTTGGAGTATGTCGAGACTGTCCACAGCTGTTTCTCCTGATATAACCATGCAAGCCAACCTCTTCACCATGAGAGGATACTTCAACCCTCTGGCTCTGTAGAAGCACTAAACAGAACTATGACAACTTATCATGAACTTTATCTATAAAATTACATGTGAAGATCTATTAGAATTCAGAAGAATTGTAAACAATAATATTTGATAGATATAGATAGCACCTAGATTATAATTGTCACAATTGGACACCTACTTTATTGGCATAGGCTTGAAAGTCGCAACAATATGTGGGTTGGTATAGGTGGAGAGTTTAGTTATAGCAGGTACCGAACCGTCTTGGCTGCTGTGCACTGGTTTTGGCTCCTGGAAGAGTTTAATAGACTTGATATATGGTCATGTTCGTTTTTCGTGGTGATTGCCCTCCATGCCTTATAAACAGATTTCCTAATTCCCCTACTACTAAGATTAGCAATCACTGAACTAGTCTTAAAACCTCTTGGATCGCTGCAAATTCTAGAGAGTTGGAGCTTAATCCGTGTGTATGAGACAAGAGAGTTGTACTGAAGAACGAACAGTTATGAAATTGGCTTGTCATCTTATCTACTTGCATGCTTCTCCCGTTTACCTTGGATATCCATATTTGACCAATGTTAAATATTTAGTCCAAACCTTATTAATGAAGATATATGTTGATGTTTCAGCTAGGAACATAGTTCTACTAGGTTGTGAAAGAGGATGCTGAAATGACTACCTATGTAGACGGTTTTCAGTATGAGATCATGTCAATTGATAAATGATTATTATCCCATTTATGAGGAAGATTCCCCCTTAATTTATTTCTAGCAAGTTTTAAAACCCTGCCAGAAACTAAGAGCTAATATGACTCTACCCTTGAACTCCATATAGCATCTGCCTATGAACCGCGAACACTTCAAAGTGAGTATCGTACCCATACTGGACATGTATCTGACAGTTATGACGCT
This sequence comes from Dracaena cambodiana, assembly GCA_036321105.1. Taxonomy (NCBI): domain Eukaryota; kingdom Viridiplantae; phylum Streptophyta; class Magnoliopsida; order Asparagales; family Asparagaceae; genus Dracaena; species Dracaena cambodiana. Next base: position 30,192,772 of record JAYEPQ010000017.1, read on the forward strand.
TGGCGATAGGCATTGCACACACTGAAACCGTATCGAATTTTAAGAACCCAAAGACTTAAGTGTTGAAACCATGTGACTTACAAAAATGCACAAAGATCTTTTTCAAAAAGTCTTAAAAGATTGCATGTGGGGATCATGTTCACTTTTAAAAAGCATTATAGATGGCTTATTGAGCACCATGAAATCATACATTTCTTAAAAAGTAGGAATGAGAATGGGTGGGTCCATGGGCCAATCCTTGGTCCGCCTTATTCAAAATTTTAAATTAGAATAACGAAACTTTCATTTTTTTTTTAATTCAAAATTTTTGAACAGGACAGGGCCCTTCTACTAAAAAGACATAAAAAAAAACAAAAAACTTAACATAAAGGATACTAAGCTAACAAGCCACAAATATCTTGCAAAGATGGAGCCTATATATATTTTATTAAACGTACTGATTCATTGGATTTAATTCAAATTCTTCTCATTAATATAGTTATTTAACTAGAATATATATTTAAATTATTAAGATTTTTTCTTTTCTTTTAATTCAAATAAAACATGTCCTAATGATAATGAATTTTGATGCGCATTGTATATATCACGTGCACAAATACATACATATTTATGTCATCGTGTCCTTGTGGCCCTGTGACCTACTTTTTAGGATTTATCGTGTCTCGTATCCGTGTCCCATATCCGTATCCATGCTTCATAAACCGTCAAACACAAGGCATATGTCATCCAGACTAATGTTTAAAATAACAAATGTTTAAAATAACAACAATAACGTGACGTTTTGCCTCTATTAGTTTATTTAGCACATAGCATAACGCGTAAAATAGGTTCTCAATTTCCTATTTATTTAATAAAAGACAAATATAAACTATATAATAATTTTTATAAATTAGAAAATAAAATTTAAAAATTCTAAAAGAAGAATATAAAAACATTATCTATCACATAGAAACTATTCTAACTTTCCCACAAGTTTTACGATAATTTTCATATTATCTTCATAAATTATATTAAATTCACAACTCTAATTTCAGTCATCACCAAATAAGAAAATAAGATTTTAAATTTATTTATTTAAATTTCAGTCATCACTGATACTGTATTTTATATTTCTCAATTCATCTTATTTATAAATGTTCATTTCAATTTAGTACAGAATTTAATAGAATCAACAACTAAAATATTTCAGTAATCAGAATGGAATTATAACAAGCAAACAACCAAGCAACCGCAAGTTAGCAATTCCGCAAGAAATCAAACAAGCAAATAACGAGAAATCAAGAAAAAATCACTACAATCGGCTAATAATGAAAGCAAATATTAACAACAATCTGGAAATTACTCAAAAAATAATAGCAAATAACGTAACATAATGTAAAATAACATAAACGTAAAAAAGCATACTGCTATGGAGTTATTTTCAACTGTTTGATCGTGCTAAGTTCATGTTAGATTGTGTAACGCAATATAATGAGTTCCATAATGCATTATTTTCAACATTGATCCATATTTCAACTATTTGTCTCGCTCGTCCAATCTCTTTTCTTGCCTAATAATGTTGCTCATCCATTCTCTGGATAAAAACATTGACATGCTGTAAAAAAATCCTAAGTATAATACATCCTGAAGTACCAAAGCTATACTCATCCAGGAACATCAGAGTTGCTGCTTATCTAAAATACAATGGCTCTCACGTTCTCGGTAAACTATGACCTTTGCAATTACGCTCCAATATCATTCTTTATTTTGTTCTCGAAAGGTGACTGGTTGTTCTTGTATTGCTTCTCTAACCATAGTTGTGCAATCTTCAATTAGGAACACTATTTAAACTTATCTTGGGTTAATATAACACCTGGAGCTAACCCCCCCCCCCCCCCCCCCCCGCCTTCTAAAAAAAAAACAAACAAAAAACTCCTGAACGAAAGGGAAGAGTGCACAATCACCTTGTTCAAGTGTAGCTAATTACTCCGCCTCCATAAAGGAGTATGTTAGAGATTGGTTTCCTCAGGTCCATTGATTATTTTAAGTTGATTCTTCATTAGGGTTGCAGTTCCTCTCATATTCAATGTAGATGACGCTCTGACTTTGACGAACCTATGGTTTAAAAAATAAAGATGCAAGCACAAACTAAATTCATCATAAGTTTTAACTTTAGCCTTTAATGCTTTTTTGGGGTTGGATAAGAACCAATGTGCCCATGAGCTTCATCTACATAACGGTATAAGGCCTGCTTCGGCAACCAACCAGCAAAATTGATTCTTGTCAAAAAATTATGCTCAATGATGATTATCATTCTGTAAGGACAAGCTACATGAAAAAAATTCTACCTTAATGTGGTATAGTAATCTCAGACAACCAAAGCATAGAAAAACTAAATTTTTCAGAGGGATAACTCTAACTCTAACAGTGAGATTCAAAAGACCAAAACAGTTCCATTAACATACATACATACATACATACATACATATACATATACATATATATACATACATATATATATATATATATATATATATATATATATATATATATATATATATATATATAAAGAAATGCAGATAATATTGCATGATGCAATCATTATTAAGAATGTATTAACAAAGGTCTAGTGAATCTTAAAACGTCGTCGAACGTAGAACAATAGAAGAAATGCAATCATATTTTTTCTTGGAAGTGATAAACAAGGTTTACAGGAGTACTAGTATGCAATAGAAGAAAAAAGATGAGCCATAAAAAGTTGATTAAGGAACTTAATAGAAGAAAGAGCAGAAAGAACAAATCTCTCAAGACCGAAGTGATAAACAAGGTTTACAGGAATGGCAGTCCTGCTGATGTAGTTGAATAAGTTCACTTTTGAAGCAAATTGCATAAAATGGATTTACCATAAAATGGGATTTATAGAGACATTTAGCTGATGGTGCCTTGCAACTACTATATAAGGATATGAGCTAACTGGCAGCCCAGAGCTAACTGGCAGCCCAAAGCATAAGGCACAAAAGGGGGTGTCACCAAATTTTAACTTAAGGATATAAGTAACACATTAATCAGTGAGAACTAGGGTATACAACCAAATTATATCATTGGATGATAATACTAAGAAGCACAAATGGATTTCACAAAAGGAAAAGTTTTAGCATTACTGTGTGACAAGATCTTCAAGATAATGCCAAGAAATATTTTAAAATAAACACAAAAAAAAATAAAAACTAAAAAGAGAATACAATGCAGCACTGGAATTAATCTTATTTGGAGAGCTCTTGCATACCTGCAATGGTGGTCAAAATGTGACCAATTTGCCTTTCGCTCAATTCCAAAAAAGACCTTGAAACATAATAAACAAACAAATCAATAAAAAGATAATGAGATGATTCAACCACATTGGTTGGAGTTTAAAAAGGGAAAGCCAAAAAGCTGCTGCATGTCTTTTTCAATGCAAGTGTGAATAAAGAGCAGTAACGGACAACTCAGAAGAGTGAGATTGCCATATGGAATATTTAATTATGAGAGAACTGGATTAGGCTACGTAAATCTCCAGCTAGCAGTGACACAGTTATTATTTGCTCAAAGAATCCAATTCATAAAGAACAAAAAAGATTAACACTCTTAACATGTGAACCATTTCTAAGGTGGACACCAATGTTGACACAACACAAACAGAAAAATTACGCCAAATGACAAATTTAAGGAAGAACAGAGAGATTCAGGCCTCTCACTCAGGTGCCACTTTACAAATCCCTCACAAGAGATTCAAGTGTTAGCAAATCATCATACCAACACTAGAATAATCAAAAGTTCAATATCTCAATGACTAAAATAATAAATCTGTCATATATATGAACATAATCAACATGCACAACACATGTAACTAAATATAAAACTCAACTCAATTAAACATAGCTGGAAGCAAATAAAAGGACCACACTAGGGGTGAGAAGAGTTCAGTTAAAACCCAAAAAACTGACCAAAACCAACCTCAAAACTGAACGAAACTGACCAAAAAATCTGACCAAAACTGAACCAAATAGAAATAATTCAGTCGGTTTTCAATTTCGAGCTTTGAAACTCGAAACCGAACAGAACCAACCGAATTATTTATATCTTATATATTTATACACAAACATATATACATATAAATATACGTCTACATATAAATACATATATCTACATATATATACATATATATTATATATAATAAATTCAATGCCAATTGGATATTTTGAAGAGAAATGCTTACTAAAATGACAAAAAATTATAATTGTTAAATAACTTTATTCAAACTTTGATTTCTAACCAAGCCGAACCAAACAGAATTAGTTCAATTCAATTTCAGTTCCCATTCCTAATCGGTTCGGTATGGTTTTGTCAAAATTGGCAAAAATCAAATGAAACCGACCGATGCTCACCCCTAATCCACACATGGACTCGAACTCAAACTTTGCATTTTTAGAGAAAATAGGTCTTCCTATAGAATCCCCATCAACTCTCTTTAATTTCGAACCATTCACCACTAGTGAATGGTGAAAATAATAATTGTCAAGCAAATCCGAATTGAATAACATGATCTTCTGGGCCTATAACCAAGTACAATAAGACTCGAGCCATCCAAACCACGGACAACTCTATGTTTGGACAATGGGGGGCCATGCCTCCCCCAACCGCCCCCATGTAGGACACTTGCCTTCTCATACTCAATACTGAAAGTAACAAGAAATGTCAAGAAAATTTGCAGTATAGATAATAGAGTTCTTAAAACTTATCTAAGAGGCATTAGGTTGAAAACCCAGCTTCTTCTTTTATATAATTGTATTAAAATGTTCAAAAAAATATTATTATATTATTATATTTGTTCTTTTTTTAATGGAACTATATATATTTTTATTAAAAGAAGTTGTAATTTTGTTTGTTCCCCATAAAAATGTCCAAAAAATCATTATTTTATTACTAAATTTGTTCTTTATTTTGTTAGATTGTGATATATTTTTATTAAATGTTCATAAAAGTATTATTTTATTAGTATATTTGTTCCTTTTTTTAATGAAGTGTACTATATATATTTTTATTAATAGAACTTGTAATTTTTTTGTTACCCATAAAATGTCCAAAAATTTTGTTAATAAATTGTTCTTATTTTTTGGATTGTGATATATTTTTATTAATAGAATATGAAGTTAATTTTGTGACAAATTGCAGTATATTTTTATTAATATAATTCAAAACTCTTATATTGGCCCCTCCCATTCTAAAGTCCTAGTTCCGTCCCCGATCCAAACCAACTAACTATATCGTTGGTAACCTCCATCGGCAGTTGAGATGACCTTATCCTCCAAAATACCCTCAACCTCCTCAATGTGCTATCTCTACAGTGTGTGTTGGTGGATGAACTGGAAAGATTGTGGACCTACAAAAATCGATAAAGATGGATACAGAATAACGACATATTAATCAACTTGAGTGGGGTAAGATTCTCGACACTAAAAAAAGATTGATTCTAACCTCTTCGAAAACTTCTAATCTCAAGCTCATAAGTATTGGAACCAAGTTCCAAAACTCTATACAAACCCACACATTGAGCATGAAACTTCTTCAACGTTTGTAGAGGGAATCTCTCTGAACGCACTTTAACCATTACTCCATTTCCAACTACAAATTTCTATAACCTCTTGTGCCAATCTTAGACAAACTTATAGTTATCATTGCTAACTGATAATTGTCAATAAATGGCATCATGCAAATTTTGTGCAAATTACTCACTTGAAACACTAGGCTGATCATCTACGGGAAGGGGAAGGTCCTATAGTTTTTCTAGATTTAAATCTTGAATGGGCTCAAACTAGTATACTTATTGACTAAACTGTTATATGCAGATTGTAGACTCTACCGCATGTAAAACTGTATCCCATGTAGTCAAAGATTTACCACTAGACACTAAAGCAAACCTTCAAAATTCTAATTCACTATTTCAGTATGACCGTCAATTGCACATGACAAGCCATAGAAAAGTTGAGCACATCACTTATTTTCTTCCAAAACGTTCGCCAAAAATGACATGTGAATCAAATGTCTCTGTTAGATCAATCAACTTAGGAGCATGCAATTGAACTACCTCTCTAAAAAAAATATATGCACGTGTGAGGTATCCACAGTCTTGCTGCAGGGAATAAAATGTGTCATTTTAGAAAATCTATCAACCACAACTAAGATGGAATTTTGTTTCCTAAGTGTGGGAGGTCTAAAATGAAGTTCATGTTGATGTACTCCTAAAGTGAAAGAGTGCAGGTAAACGTAGCTTTGTGTATAAAAATTTTTTGATTGGTTTTTGGCTTTGTGTATAAAAATTTAGCTCTTTTATTGGAAATAATTATGAAAAGAAGTTTAAGTATATGTAGCATTTGCGAGGAAATAAGCATTGAAACTAGAACTTCAGAAAATCTTCTTCGAGTGGATTTCCCAAATCCTATTTTTTGTGTTAACATGCGGTCAGCCAAGCTCCATTTTTTCTTCGAAACCAAGGTTAGGTTCACGTTGTATAAAAACATGAGCTAAATACCTTGACAAAATCTGTTAGATTAGAAAATTATCTTGTATTTGGGTTTAACTTAAGTTTGGTTCCACATTGCCTGTTGGATTGTTTGTATAGTGTTGAGATACCTATAAATATATATATATACTCATAATAAACCAATTGGTTGGTTCTAATTATTTCATAACATGGTATCAGAGCACGTTATAAAATAAATCTCAACCATCAATCTCAACCATTATAATCGATGGTCGACTCCGATTTCGACTCTAATTCCAGTTCCGACTCCGATTTCAATTCTGACTCCGCAATAGCATCGCCAATTTGATTCCGTGTCTGCTTCAGTTTTTGTTTCTTCTTTCCTTCATGACTGCAGGGCCTCCGACAGGTCCCTCCTCGACTACAAGGGTGTAATATAGGCTTGATATAACCCTTTGCTCATTCCTTTGTCTACTACTATTTCTAAAAAAAAAAAGTTTATCAGCTACCTACTATAGCTTCAAAGAAAGAAATTTATCTGCTGCCTACTACCGCTTCTAAAAAAGAAATTTATCTATTATTCAAATACGGATGTGCTCTGATGATTCAAATGATTCATCTACTGTTGTTGCTGCTACTACTACTGTCTATTGCTGCTACTGCTAGTGTTGCCCATTCACTTTATGTTAATATATACTATTGAAGAGAGAAACAATGTTTTCTGATTTGTGTAACAAGTTGGGTATAATTGATATTTATACTCCAATTTTAGATGAATATTAGATTAGAAAATTATCTTGTATTTGAGTTTAGTTCCACATCGCCTATTAGAATATTTGTATGGTGTTGAAACACCTATAAATATATGTATCTCTTGACTCATATAAACAGATTGGTTGGTTCTGTTTATTTCATAACAGAATCTAAGATTTAATGGATTATAGGTTTTTTTTTTACGAAGAAAGAGTCCACAAAAATTGATCTATATCAACTTATACTCCGTTGGTTTCAAAGGACCCTAACTAACCTTGAAGAGTTTGAAGCCAAAATTTCTCCACGTCCTTTGTCCTTCAAAGAGAGAATGAAGAATCTCTCACATTTTCCTAGAGATGGTTGCTCTCGCAACCTCTCTCCTACAACTCTACATCCAATCCCTTGAAATAAGATATATGAAATTTTATGTCTTCCCTTAGATCTCGACAATTATCTCCATTTAGAATTTTAGATTCAGCATTTTATATGCATCGTTTGAAAGTATTTGTATTGCACTGGTTATATCACATATCTTCAACTCAAATCTTTAGAAAATCTATAATTAACCATCGAATGAAAAATAAAGACTAAAGACTTCGGTTTCCACTTTCTTTCCAACTCGCAAACTTTATCACATACATTTGCACTACAAAATATGAGCAATCTAATTAAAATAAAAAAAAAACAGAAGAAAGTAACTAAAATAATTAAACAAATTGCAAACCTTGGAATGCTCTCTACAATCCTCACTGCAGAAATAGCAAGAACTCTATGAAGTCCCCTCACCTCCCGGCAAGGCCCCCCTCCCCAACCATCGCAAGCAATTGTAGCAAACCTGCAACAAGATTCTTTTTTTTTTTTTTTTTTTTTTTTGTTTAATTTTGAAGAATTTAGCTAAAAAGGATAAACTTTATTGCAAAAGATTCTTACTTTGTGCAAAAGGAAAGGGCTGGGGTAGGAGACGAGTGGCTTGGCGGTGTGGATGAGCTCGCCGGCGGCGATCGGACGGGCGGCGAACACGCCCCTGCCTGCTGACTCGGTGAGCGCGACTCGGATCGGCGGAGGACCGTGTCCCTTGGCGTGGTTCTCCGCCGTGGTGGACGTAGCGGTGGTGTTGGTGGTGAAAGAGAATGAGCGTAAGGGGCGGAGGAGCAGAACCGTGCGGCTGTGGCCCGTAAACGCCGCTCGGGCTCCGGCAAGCATGGTCGGGTTTGGGTTTGGGTTTGGGTTTGGGTTTGGGGTGAGAGCTGGGAGCTTCCAAAGGAGCACAACATTTTTCCCAGTGAGCCAAGATTTCCCAGTGAGCCCATATAGTATTTACTTAAGAGAGAAATTTCCTAGTGAGCACACTAGAAATTTCAAAAATACTCTTCTCCCTATTTATCATCTCCCTCTCCCTCTTCTCTCCCGTTTTCCTCTCTAACCCCTAAACTCAAAAAAAAAACTCAAATCCTAACTCTCCCATTTCCCTCTTCTCTCCCATCTCTCTCTCTCCCCCGTTCCTGAGCCATCGCCACCGCCACCGATCGGACACCGCCGCCGCCGTCGCCAACCTCTGGTCATTATCGTCGCCATTCTCCTGCCGCCGCCGCTGCCTTCTAGCAACCACCGCCGCTGCCTTTTCGCCATTGCTAGATGAGATTTGTTAATTTAGTAATATTTTTTTAAATTTAGATTTTTTTTATTTTTGGATCAAACAACTCTTCAATATTAGGGTTTGGTGATTTTGTTGAGTTGGAGAGGAGGAAAAGGGGAAGAGGTAACAAATTTGGTTGTAGTATTTTTTTGTTAATTTTTTTTAATATTTAGATTATAATTATTAAGAAAAATTAATATTGTAATCCTAGTTGTAAAATATGTGAAATTTAGTTATTTTTCTAATCATGGACATTAATATTAAATTTTATTAGTTAATTTAATATATTGTCTTTCCAGGACGATTCATCTACACACAGAGGCTAAAAGGCGCCAATGTAAACGATAAGGTAGCTTGCTAATTCTATTTTTTGTTAAAATTTATGGTTATATTTGGGTTCGTAAGCTCTGATTAGATATGGACATCTTATTTATTGAATGTAAAATTGAATACGATGTCTATTATCGGTTACTGAAGTAGGGATTTGTTCAAGAGGAGTGAATTAAAATTCAAGCATGCAACTTACTTATGTTCATGGCTGTGTTAAGATTTTATTTTATATTAATATTGGTACTACATTTCAAGTTTTTCTTTTTTGGACTTTGGACTGATGTTGAAAGGGAACTTGAAGGAGACTTAGTATTGGGGATGTCACATTGTAAATATTAATATTGATATTATATGGTCTATATTGTATCATAATTTGATACAATGTTCGTGATGCATATCAGTAATGACTGATATTTAAAACCTTGGTTTATTTATAATATGTATTTTTTAAAAATTTCATTAGTTAGAGTACTACACATGGAACAAGAAACACAAACTACAGAAAAACAAAATTATATAGTGTAAGTTCCAATCTTGGTCTACTTTTTTGTGAGTTCATGTATTTTTTTAAAGTCTGATACTGCAGTGTCTTGATTGTTATAATATTATTTTAACTGTCATGCTTAGATTAGTGAAACGCTAATTTCACAATCGTGTTTACATATGTATACTGTCAATTTGCAATTCAGTTTGTCTAGTGCGATTATTATGTTAGTGGCTTAATTGTAAAGCATAATGTGTTTACTGATATGAATTTTATTTTGTATTGACAGAATAAATGTCGGAGTGGTTAAAATAATTTTACACCATTAACAACCTCGCATGCACATGGAAGAAATTAGAGCACAACTTCAGAATATAGATGAAGTCATGGCTTATCTCTAGCAACCTAGCAATCTCAAACGACCGGTCTCCCTCAAACTTGCAAAGATTAAAACCGTGCAAACTGGTTGCACTCAACCAGAGGAACAACCAAAGGAACAAGTAGAGGAACATGCCACTCTTGATGCACCCGATACAATGAGAACGACTTGAACCACAAGTCAACATCAACCCCCAAGGAAGACACAGAGACAGTGATTAGTTTAGATTCTAGGTGCAATGATATCTCTAAATTTTTATTAGAGCCCGTAAATTTAATGTTCAACTTTTATCATGTATCTTTATGGATATTGTAAGAAACTCGAAGACAATGTTAACTGACTTTCAAGAAGTTGAGTGACAGTATTTTTTGTCATACTTTATGATATTTTGACAATGTTAACTGATATTTTGATACTTTATGACAATATTTATCAATTTCGAAAAAACCTAATCGAATAGAAATAGAAACTAAATTGAATAAATTCTGTTTAGTTGGGAAAAAATTTCATTTATTTTGGGAAAAATAAAATAAAGTAAAATGTGATTAGATATCATAGTGGCGGTCTAATAAGAAGAAAAATTTATAGCGGTATGTTTTTGTCACAACAACCAAAATGTTAAAAAAAATTGCAAACCAATTTTTTAAAAAAATTAAAAATTTGCTTGTTATTTATTGCCAGGAATTGAACTTAGGTCACCCATGTGACATTGCAAGACTACTAACCACTATGCCACAACAACTTTGTAGATAATAAAACAAAACAATACTACTCACCTCCTGTCCAGGGTATACACCCGGACAAAATTTATTTATCCGGACTGGCAGTCCGGACAAATAATTTTTTGCCCGGACTGCCAGTCCGGACAGCAGATTGCTGTCCGGATTGCCAGTCCGGACAAAATACTGCTATCCGGACTATGAGTTTTTTTTGGGTTATTAATTTTTATCAATTTGCAATATTTTTAGGATTTTAAAGTAAGCAAAAATCTAATAAACTCAATTTTCGAAATTTAATTTGTGAGATTATTTAATATGGAAAAAGATTTGAATAGTTATAGGATTTAGGTTTTTGTTTTTTTTTTTTTGGGTTCACTGAATTGCAGTTTGATTTGAGAAGAGGAAGAGAAAGAGGTTGAAGACAAGGGCAATTCAGTCCAAAAAAAATTAATGGCAAACTTGTAATAAAATTGAAATTTTTAATTGGGCTCACTAGGAAAAATGTTGTGCCCCTTTAGAAACTCCCGTGAGAGCTGGGTCTGTTCGTTTCAATTTTACGGAGTTAAATAAGGAAATTTGAGGCCCATTCGGCCTGAAAAGAACTGCCTCCTGGGAGTTTCTAAAGGTACACCCAAGTTCTCTAAGGGCACCCCACTCTTGGGAATTTACAAATTGAAATTTTGATTTTAAATTCAAAATTTTAAATATGAGAGTCAAAAATTGAGCTGTGTACGTAATCATTATCATCTCTGTGGCTGGAGGTGCGGGGGCAGAAGAAGGAGGATGGGAAGAGGAGCAAATTTTTTCTGATAGGAAATGACATTTTCAGAAAATAGATGTGTACCCTCTATTCAAAATTTATGAGATGTGTCCTTAGAAAGAGTGTGCCTTTAGAGAGAATCATGGTGTGTCTTTATACGGCTCCGCTTCATCATGTATGTACCTGGCCCTTTGGGCTTCGGCAGATTTGCCAAGATGCATTGGTATAAAATAGAAATATCTAAAAAAAATTATAAGAAGATTTCTGTCTCCTAATGAAATGTTTTTTTTTTTTATTTGGCTAATCCTCCTAAAGAATTTCATCATGTCAAATAAATAATATGCTTCCATATTTTGCATAAAAAAAAAAAAACTAAATAGGCAACAAAATTGTGATTTCAGCTCCACATCTTCGCATCAACTTTTCCATTTTACTCATATCTCCCTCTCAAATCCTTTTTGATAACTTTAGCAAAACTTACTTGTCCATTGAGTCTATCTCTTTACCATTTAGTCAGAACTCGAGAGCCCAGTGATTATTATAAAAAGAATCAAAAAATTTAGAAAAATAAATTTGATAACGATTTCTCTCTGTCACTGCACTGAAACTTTGAAGTTGTGGTGAAGATTGAGAGATATTATTTTGTATTCTTACGAATACTGGTTTGCAACTAAAACTTCCAAAACAAAATGTCAAAAAATACTCGCATTGGAAAATAGTATGTGCCATACAAACGAGTTGTTCCTATAACAACAATTAAGCCTTTTATCCTAAGTATTTGGGACTTGTTACATGAACCAAATGAGAACTATACTGGATCAATCACATTGATGATTCTTCTATACTCATTCTCATCAAGTAATGTCTTCATTTATGTATTTAAGATACATATCTTTTTGTAACATCTTCGTCCATATACTCTTCGATTGTCCTACATTGATAATCTCCACTCGTCAAATTAGTGCTACATAATAAGCTCCACTTATTGAAATGGTGTATTTATAAATTTATGTCGCACATGACTAAACTATTATAGGCGATTTTCTTGCATCATCTCTTCTATGGGGCCTCACCTATCTTAGTATGATATTTCTTTTTCTCTAATATTACGGGTAAAGTATTCTCATCTCTCCTACATTCATCTTCTGGCAATGATGTCTCCTTGTACCAAGTATTTCGTGGTATATAATAAAATGGATTTCTCTTATTTATCATAATTTTCAGTAGACCTCTGCTTTTTGTTAAATTAAACCAATGAATCTCAACATTTTTTACCTTTTCATTGAATAAGAAATTCAAAAAGAAATCAATGATGCTTGGCAACAATAGGAGCTAGCAAAATCCTTTTCTCGAGCGGTATCATCCCTTTTCAATTTATGAAAAGTTCCGAATATAAATTCCAATGGAAACTAAATTCAGATAATACTTTAAAAATATTTCCATGTGAGTTTGACTAAAAAAAAATTAACATCAATAAGAGCAATTTATGCAACAAACTCGAGCAAAGCTATTCTAACTTTCCAAGAAGTATGAGATTAATTACCAAATACACGAGCTAATAATCAATTAAGAAAACTTACGGAAAAATTATGCAAGATCAAGAAATAACAAAAGCAAAAAAAAAAAAAAAAAAAAAAAACAATTTTAAAAACATGCTTTATTTTTTTCTAGCAAATACCAAATCCAACAAAGTGCTAAGTTGCTATAAGCACCAATAATGGATCAACACAAAGATAATCAATTGACACGCTGCATAATAAGTGCCCTTACTTCGGAGTCCCTCAGTGTCCATGAAATTTTTAATGAAACGCGTGAAGGTTATAACTATCGTTTTAACTTCAAAAAAAAAAGACTCGTGATCTGTTGCGTCCTTTTGTGGCCCTTGAGGTTGGCACTTGATGGGCTCTTATTCCTTATACCGTTGTTGAGGTTAAGATGGTAGAGTTTTTTTGTATTCTGACAGCCGTTTGAGTACGAACATTTTCATCTTTTATGCTATAGTTGTGGACCACTTTGACTATTGCATACTAACTTGCCTCTTCATGACCTCTTCTCCAGCCCCCTCGTCCATTGCCATCTTTGTTGTGCCACATGTCTCTACTCGCTTATGCTTTAGTTAACATTTTTAGTTCTGTCACCAACTCCATTGTCTCTAGTCGATTCCACCAATTTTTCAAGCGTGGATTCATGTCTAGCAGAGGCCTACAACTGCAGACAGCCATTAGAGTCCTCTTAGTGTCCACCTAGCTATCTCTGAAAATGATCAACCATATGATGGATCGGTCAAAGCCCACGAGCCTCATCAACAGAGAGTTTCTAAAGAAGCACACCATTTTTCCTAGTGAGCTCACTTTATAACTGTCCGGACTTCCAAAATAACACTATAAAGTGGGCTCACTGGGAAAAATGGTGTGCTCCTTTGGAAACTCCCCATCAACAGATTGATGTTTCGTAACTCATATCAGCTACTTTTAGCACGTGACGGGCTCGTCAACATGTCACGGTTGTGTTGTTTTGGGCCATGGGCTCAAGGAAGATTCCTACGTTGTCGGGAATGGATGGGTGCAGCTCCATAAATTCAAGTATACAGCTTGCTAGCAGTATAGTACTCGTGAGCAATGAGAAGGCTAGTAAGCCAAAGCGAATAACGTAGAACGTAGTTATCTACTATATCAAAAACTAGCTAGGAGCAAAGTATCGGAGAACTGATCACCAGTCGGAGTCTCACTCTCCTCCCCACTTCATCTACCTCTACCCAGCATATAAGGATCAAAAGATTTCGAGCAACAGTAAGAGACAATCATCTCCCTCCCGTAGTGATCAACTTCAATCTTTATCCTCTCCTCGATCCCTGTGGCATTCAAACCAAAGGGTTTCATATAAGTGACTGCAAATGTCTGGGGAGAAAAAAAAACAATACAAGAAATCTAAGTCATTTTCTAGCCAATGCTGGAACGACGTTCTTGAAGATTATAATCGAACGGTGTGGACAATGGAGAATTTCTCATTGATGATGACATAATACATGAAGAAATTTCGCAAAGTACGATTAGAACAAGGATCGATTTTCTATCCTTTTCTTCTCTTTTTTTTTTTTCCTTTTGGTTTTCCTTTCCATTTACTAGCGAAAAAAAGGGGAAAAAAAAAAAAGCTTAACGGTTACTCTAATCCAGCTAAAACAAACCTTGATGATTAATTTGCAAGACTAATCCGCTTGTAATTATGCTATCTCCCCATCCCCACCATCATTATCATAAAACTTTCTTTTCAAAAGAAAAATGGAGGAAATAACCTCCCTTAGCTCACACATTTTTGTTTGTATTCTTATTATAAGACTACTTGCAATGAGTAAAGTTGAAGGTAGGCACCAATCTCCCTCAAAACACTGATATTGTATCCAGCTCAAAAAGTCTCGTATAGAATATAAGACAAGAGTTAGTATAATTTATAATGATTATTATAAATTTATAAAGTAATTATAATTAGTCTTGCTGGTGGAGGAATCCGTAATTAAGATTTATGACTTTATATTTAGAGTTTTTGATATATATATATAGAGAGAGAGAGAAATGGAAATGATCTGACAGCTCACGCAAGTTATCTGAGCTGCAGTTCATTTCCATTATCTCCAATAATATATTTTTTAAAAATTTCTTTTGGATTATGATCTCGATCCCCTAGGATTCACTCATATCCAATTTCTTGGGTTTTAATTTTGATTTGGTCCTCCATCAAGTTAACTTAAAATTAACGGTTTACAATGAGTAAAACATTTTGTATGCATTTGATGAAAAGGTAAGCGAACTCCAAAATTTATGAAATTTAATCCGAAAGAAGTTAAGCAGATAGATATAGTAATTGTTAAAAAAAAATTGAAGAAAAATCATTGGATCATTATAGTTTTGTCACTAACTCACGTAACTTTTCCTGAGCTGACGGCTCATCTACAATAATCCCTTATATATATATATATATATATATATATATATATATATATAGAGAGAGAGAGAGAGAGAGAGAGAGAGAGAGAGAGAGAGAGAGAGACCGGTATGTAAAGCTGATGGGCAATAAAAAAAATTATAATTTTAATTTATATTCAATATATGCTTTAAAGCATTGTAAAATCCGTACTATGAGAAATAAATGTGCATAGCTTATGCTGTTTCCTTAGTTTTATTATCAAAAGGAGTTGTTCGTACTGCAACCTGCTCAATATGCATGATTAAAGACACTACTTGGTAATAAATCCTATTAATTCAAATTAATCATACCTAGTTTTAGTTGGCTCAAAATATAAAGTTATTAAATAAAGAGCGAGATGATTATTTAATTACAAATTCGTACTCCTGAATTATAAATTAAATAGTATTAGTTTCTTCTGATCAATTGAAGTAGCATCTCATAACGATGAGCACAAATGATGTTGGCATGCGTATGTGTTATCCATAGATAGGTTGGTAATGGACGCGATAGGGATGGGCCATAAATAAATTTCTGAATTAAAAAAAATTATTTTTATAATTTAATTTTTTTTTATAATACTAGCTAAAAATTAATTCATAAATACATCAAAGTGAAGGAAATTCCCACCAAGTATTAAATTTTTTTTCAAAAATCTCCATAATTTTTTTTATATTATATAAACTCCCATAGAGTTTCAAAATTCATGAAAATCCCCAAACTTGATCAATTTAAAAATTCACCAAATATTCACTCTCCGATAATTTTAAATATACATTTTTTGAGTAGAATATATGTGTATTCATAAAGGTTGGAGAGTGTTGTTTACTATATTTTAAATTGATCATTAAATTTTTACTAACACAGTTTGTGGGTTTCTATAAAATTTAAAACTTTATAGAAGCTTACATAACATAAAATAGTTACGTGACGATTTATGGAAAAAACACAATATTTTGCAAGGAATTTCTAATACTTTAGCTTTTTAAAAATGTTTTATGTGAGAGTGAGCCAAACGTCTCTTTCAAAGACCTGATAATTGTAATTATGAAACATTGCTGCAACTCTATTATAACTACATTGTATTAGTATATTCCCACTGTAGCCATATTTGGCATGGGGAAGCTCTCTCCACCGTTTTATGTGTTTTAAGGGTCAGCCTAAGCCGGTTTTGGTTGATTTTGATCAATTTTGACAAAACCGAACCAAACCTAATGGGACTCGAAACCGAACCGATTTAATTCAAGTCACGGTTCGATACAGTTAGAAATCAAATTTTAAAAACTATAATTTTAATCATTTTAGGAAGTATAATTCTTTAAGGTATCCCATTGAACGTATTATGTATAATATTGCAGATATATAGAGAGAGGAAACAGGAAAAACTATGTTATAGCAGGGGCTCCCTCCTATGATACTTAGGTGGACCAATTGATGTTTGTATATAAATTGACCACATGGGCTATTTTAAAAAAAAAAAAAAAAAAAAAAAACCCTACACTTAATTTTTTTTTTCAAAAAACTTCTCTACATGCAAACATCCTATTGGTCCACCTAAGCATCATAGGAGAGAGCCCCTCCTATGACATAGTTTTCTCATTTCTTCATATATATATATATATATATATATATATATATATATATATATATATATATATATATATATATATATATATATATATATATATATATATATATATATATATATATATATATATATATATATATATATATATATATATATATATATATATAATTCCTGTAGGTGAGCTATCAGCTCAGGAAAAGTTACGTGAGCTAGCGGCAAAACTATAATGATCTAATGATTTTTCTTCAATTTTTTTAACAATTACTATCTCTACCTCCTTAATTTCTTTCGGATTAAATTTCATAAATTTTGGAGTTCTTTTTACCTTTTCATCAAGTGTAGACAAAATATTTAATTAATTGAAAACCGTTAATATTGTGTCAACTTGATGGAGGACTAAATCAAAACTAAAATCCAAGAAATTGGGTATGAATGAACCCTAGGGGGTCGAGATCATAATCAAAAAAAAATTAAAAGATTATTAAAAATAGTGAAAATGAACTGCAGCTTATATATATATATATGTGTGTGTGTGTAATTTTTAAATAATTTGGTCAGTCTGATTTGGCTTTTGGATTTCAAATCTCGAAACCTAAAACCAATCGAATTACTTCAGTTCAATATGGTTTTACTTACATAGACTAATTTTGATTGGTTATTTCAGTTTTAACCGAACTATACTCACCTCTAGTGTATTTTTTAAAACGTGGTTTTTGATAGATGCTCTCTTTCTTATCGGCTGGCTGTCTCGTTTACCTAATTTCTGCATATGCTTCGCTATTATTATCAGATTCAAATAACATATAGTTAATTCCACTTGATACTTTTGAGACCAATTCAATATCCAATTCAAAATCATTTCACATCCGACTGTATATAAATATTACGAAAATGGCTTAAACAAAAGTTCAGAGTTTATTCCTTTCTATTTGGGACTAGAGCAGGGCATTCCTAAACGAGCACACCACTTGTCTTAGTGAGTACACTTTTTTAATTCGGAATTAGTCCCGAACGGATTTTCTAACCGCCCTAGAATTGTCCCCGAACAATTTTAATAGTGATCGGGGATTAATCCCCGACCAGAACAAAAAATAAGGTCACGAACTAAAGTGATAAACTTGTAATTTTTTATAATTTTAGAAGCCAATGATGTGCTCATTTAGAAATTCTCATAGAGTAAGATCCAGATCTGAAGCAGATTTAATCCATCTACTACTCTATTTACTTCATGATTGGTAAATAGTCCTTGCATTTCCCTCTCAAAGTAACAACACTATACAACAACATTATAACTTTCTAATCTTCACCATGAAGTTGCACTAGCACAAGAACTCTTTTATAAGGGTGAGCAGCCGTAAGATGGTTTGGTTTTTGCCGTAAAACCAAACTAGAACATTTAGGAATGATAGCCGAATTAAACCGAACTAATTTAGTTCGGTTGGTTTATTCAATTCCAGTTTTTTGAATAAAACTTATTTAAAAACTATAATTATAATTATTTTAGTTAACATATCTTCTCGAAGTATTCAATTAATATATTTGCTATAATATATATATATATATATATATATATATATATATATATATATATATATATATATATATATATATATATATATATATATATATATATATATATATATATATATATATATATATATATATATATATATATATTTATATTTATGTGTGTGTGTGATAATGGTGCACCTAAACCGACGTATAGGGAAGCTGTCCTAAATCTCAATATAAATAATATATGTGAACAATCCGAACCGTTGATAGTAATTTCAATGCTCTAAACAGATTTCATATAAAAAATTATGTAATTTAGACACTTATTTATTATTGATCAAGAGGCATTATTTGTTCTATTGTTAAAAAACCGTTCATTTGTACATATTCAATATACGGTCAAAATGTATCTAAAATGCATGATTTTTTATATACTATTATTTTTTTAACGTGAATATATAATTAACAGTTTGGATTTTTCAAAAATACTATTTATATTGAGATTTAAGGTGTTTCTATGGACAATTCTCTTACGGTGTCACTTTAAATATATTTATATTTTATGGCGTCATATAAGGTCTCTCTCTTTATATATGTTTGAATACATATGTAATTTTATTAAATAATCATATCGGTTCGATTTCGAATTTCAAAACCTAAAATCGAGAACTAACCAAATCATTACAGTTCAGATCAATTTTACTTTTCGGATCGATTTCGACCAGTTATTTCATGCCACCCCACTCGCCTCCCTCCAATTTTACCAAACCCTCAGGCTCAGTATAGAAAAAGAGAAACTATCACGAGGACGCAGACACACTGCCCAATCCCACTCACTGCCCACCCACCCACCCACCCCCTTTGCCTCCCTTGAAAGCACCCATTTTCGTTCCTTCTATGTACGCACTGGGCCCCACCTCCTACTTCAACCACCATAACTACATTACATACCACCTTCTACTTGTATTTCAAGTTCTACCTCCTGCTCAAGCTCAGGCTCAAGCTCAACCTCACTCCATATCATACGCAATGGCTCCCCTCTCCCCTCTCTCCGAGGAGCCGGGCGTATCCGAGACCGAGCACAGCCACACCAACAGCAGCAGCCTCTCCAAGCGGAGCCACTCCTTCCGCATCTGGCTCCGCAACCAGCTCACCCCTCTTTTCCACAGAGAAAAATCCGACGATCTAAAGATCCTCCTGAGCGTCATCGCCTGCCCTCTCTCCCCCGTCCCGGTCGCCGCTAAATCACCCAACGCACCGTCGTCGCCCGCCGAGTACATAGTCGAGCAGTTCCGTGCGACCACGGGCTGCGCGAAGATCCAAGGCACGGCCAAGAGCATGTTCGCGTCCGGGAGGGTGAGGGTGGTGATGGCGCACGAGCATGGGCTCGGGGGGCTGGGGACGGCAAATGCGGCCGGGTCCAGTAGCCACAAGGGATGCTTTGTGGTGTGGCAGATGGTGCCGGGGATGTGGCTGATCGAGCTCGTGGTGTCGGGGAATCAGATTGTTGCCGGGTGCGATGGGCGGGTGGCGTGGCGGAGGACGCCGTGGCTCGGGGCGCATTCAGCCAAAGGGGAGGTCCGACCGCTCAGGAGAGCTCTTCAGGCAAGTGTGTATATATATATATATATATTTAGATTCCATCACGATCCGTTAATATTGTTTTCATCAGTCGAGTTTCTAAGGTTTAGGTTTCTAAGTAGCTCAATTAGAAAGATCCTTCCCAAACCAGCCAAATTTTACTTCAATCCAGCTGTTAGTTCATTAATAATTAGTGTTTATTAATAATTAGTGTTTACAACATATTAGGAACTAGCAACTCCAAATTCTCGTTGTTGCGATAATAAAATCTAACAAATCAGATATTATCTTCTAAATTTATATTATTAAAATTCTAATAGTATAAATCCTAATAATTCATAATATCTAGATAGAAGAATAATATTCTTTTTTTTTTTTTTTTTTTTTGGTTTTTCAAGAATATGCATGTTTTGGGATCTTCATTGGAGCACAAGGCAAATGAAACATGAGGGGGTTGTTCCTGATCTTGTGGTGTATGGTTAAGATGTAGATTTGTATTTGGGAGAGAAGGCTTATGAAAAACTTAGTCATTTGCTTTGGACGAACGAAATGGATGTTGTAAATTCTCTCCGACGATTGCAACTGATCCAGTGTTTTTGATGTGTTTTGGAAGGGAGATCTCCTTTCTAGTTCTGAGGTTTTGGGGAAAAAAAAAAAACTTTTTCTCTTGGGATGGGAGATTTCTTTTACATGTAGGAAAAAAAAAATTAGTAATTTCAAAAGAAACTAAGAATAAGCACTTTTTAGCACTTTATCTTTGCTCCCATGAAATTCTCTCAGAAAAGCAAGAAAAAGAGAGAGAGTTTGTCATAAAGACCACACACATCCATAACATTCTCATACTTTTCTCAACTTTGGTATGTTCATGTAATACCCAGCTCGAATAGTCTCGCATCCGATGTGAGACAATAGTTGGTGTTGTTCGTAATGATTTCTATAAATCTATAGAGTAATTATATCTAGTCTTTTTAAGGGAGGAACACGTGGTTAATTATAAATTATTTTAATTCTTATTATTCTACTGACGAGAATATGTTCACAGTGTTCCACTATCCGTTTCCAGATAGGGGTGGCACTTGCTTCTTATAGTAAACCTTAAGGCTTCCAACATGCAAAGCTCTTTTTCATGACAAGTTGCCCATACTCTTCTAGCTATATGAGAGCTTTTGATCAAAAAGCTTAATTAATCCTCTCTTGGACAAAATAAAGTGAGCAAGTTGCCCATACTTTACTAGCTATATGAGAGCTTCTGATCAAAAAGCTTAATCCTCTCTTGGACAAAATGAAGTGTCATTCCCCACTTTGAGCCCAAAAGCAAAGAACCTCAATGGGAGATGACATAATAACTAAAGCTTTTCTTTTGGACAATCATATCATGTACTACGTAAGTTTTTGCTTTTTTTGGTTCCATCTCATGTGCCTCCCCCTTTTGTGCTCTCTGCGCTCCTTCCCTTTTTCTCCTCCTTCTTCTTCTTTGATTGGTTGATTGTTGATTTATTCCACACATTTTCTTGGTCCCCATCTCACTTTGTCTATAAATCCTAGTCTCACATGGCACAAGATGTGTATGCATATATAAATGGTAAATTACCAAAAACCCCTCGCTCTATCATTGGCTTGCACAAAGCCCCCTTATACTATAAAAAATAATTGTAACCCCCCTAACAAAAATAACTTCTTTTTTATTCTATCTAGAGATTTTGGTAGCAAATCCTCCAAGATTTATTTCAGAACTGTATGAGAAGTAGTGGCCGGCGGTTTATACTATTGCAATCAACCATATCAGACATGTAACATCTGCAATATCAAAAATATCAACAATATCAGTAATATGTACATGCCATCTTCAAAATTACATATGAAACCGATGACACTTACCGTTACCGGTCAATATTTGGAACTTTGCTCAGAAAACCTAGTAGTATCCGAGATGGTTTTAGGAGATTTTCTGTTAGTTCCGATGATACAGAGAACAGGGGACTTGGGAATAATAAGGGGGGTTTTGACAATTTACCAGTGTATAAATCTAAATAGATCCTTGGACCAGGTGTGCATGCATTAATGCAGCAATATCTCTCTTTTATACTGGTATGCACATAGTCATGAGCCACCTAACATGAGGAAATCTAGTGAACTGTACAACGATAGTAAATAGACTGTTAGGGTTTTTAATATTTGGTTCCTGCCTGCTCCCACATTGTTAATGCAGTTGCAGTACTAGTGTTGACTTCTGCTTCAGGGTGTCAGTTCTTTTATTTTTCTCAAATAAGATGGAAGTTTCCAAAGGACAACACCATTTTTCTTAGTAAGCCCACTTTTATAGTGTTATATTGGAAGCCAGAACTGTTACAAAGTGGGTTCACTAGGAAAAAATGTGTGCTCATTTAGAAACTCCCAATAAGATGAAACAAGATCCACCCTACCAAGATCCTTTTATTTTACAAATATTTTTATTGTGGTAAAGATTTTTTTTACGGTGGGTATATCGTGTCGTATTTATTAAGTAGCTTTTAACGAAACGTGCTTAATACATATATAATAGGTTTTGCCCCTATTACGAGGCTAAATTCATGCTAATATTACAAACTTTCACATAACTCCTTCTTATTGGTTAAGTTTGTGAGTGTAGCCCTCTCCAATCACACTATGTCTACTCTTCATTGTGTGCTCCTTTCTCCAAGATTGGACCACTTATTGATGTTTAAAGATATGGATTATATCCCTGTGATGCTCCTTCTGCCCGTGCTTCATAGTGTGATCTATCAACTCAAGCCTTCTTCTTAGGTCTCATCGTTGCTGACGGCCTCATGTGGGGTATTTTCCCCTACCTCTTTTTATTCTTCTCATTTTATAGTAATTCAGTTCGCCTCTCCTAAGACTAAGAATAAGGAATGAGAATGGGTGGCTTTAAAGATCAGTTCTTGATCCGTTTTATTCAAAATTTTAAAATTCAAAAGAATTAACTTTTAAATTCAAAATTTTAAACTGAACAAGACAAGAACAAGTAAGGTACTTGAATCCGCTCATTTTCATTCCTCCCTAGTCAACTGACAACTGAGTCAACTGAGTTTAGTACCTTGAACAAACTCCCAATAGTGATTTCCTTTTCACAGTTGACTTGCTAACTGCTATGAAGTATATTGGGCATATTGGTTAGTTGTAATTTTGATTACTTTAACACATATTGTCTGGTAAACATTGTACGAGAGTATATCACATGTACCGTTACTAACTCAAGCGTGTAGGGGCTAGACCCTCTGACCATTGCAGCAGTATTCTCCACTGCACAACATGTCGGAGAGAAGCTGATCGGAGACGAAGAATGCTTTACACTGAAGCTCGACACCGATCCCTCAACCCTATCGGACCGCAGCGATGGCACGGCCGATATCATCAGGCACGTCATGGTCGGCTACTTCAGCCAGCGCAGCGGCCTGCTTGTCCAGCTTGAGGACTCCCAGCTGACTCGAATCCAGTACCCTGGAGCCGAAGTGATGTACTGGGAGACGACAATATCTTCGTCCATCGACGACTACCGTCCAGTGGACGGTGTCATGGTCGCGCATTCCGGCAGGTTGACTGTCAATCTAGTTAGGTTCGGTTTCGGTTTGCAGGTTTCGACGAAAATGGAAGAGATTTGGTCCATAGATGATGTTGTATTCAATGTGCCTGGCCTGTCTACAGACTGTTTCATACCTCCAGAGGAGGTTCAAAAGATTTGTAATAGCTAACAAGATCTAATTGTATCAAGTGCATGATAAGTTTTCTAATGAAAGGTGACCTAGGCTTAGCTAATAAAATATTTCTAAAACAAAAACTTTGTATATAATAGAAAATTTGATTGTCTCTATGCCCTTGTGCTCTACAATTTAGTATGCATGTCTATGGATTTGGTAAATGTAGGAGTACGCTTGTCCCCTTCTCTTTAGAAAGATTTGAGGGAACCTAGGCTTATAATGCTTAAACTATGTTCTCATAGTTTCTACTTCACATGGGACTGGCAACAGGTTTGACTATGGGTGAATTGGGGCTTGTACTTGCTGAGAGTGGACCACCATTGCATAGGAAGTTGGAGCTTGAGAGATGTTTCACAATATATATATAGAGAGAAAAAACAGAAAATTCACCGGCGGTGAAGGAAGTTCCTTCAACGCCACTGTTCGCCGCAAAAGTTTTACTTCCTCTCATTGAATACAACTTAGATTACAATGAAAGTGAACAAGATAAAAAGAAGAACAAACGAGATGATTTTATATGTCAATCTCTCTCTTTTACAATATTGTGTGGGATCTGTGGCGATAGAATCTATAGTAGTTCCTTTGGACGATCGAACGTCGAATTCTTCTCTCTTGAAGATGGCGGCCGACTGTAGATGATTTTCTCTGCTCTTTCACGAACTCAAGGCTCTATGCGTAACTTGAATTCTCCAAAAAGAAAATATCTCAATTGCCGAAAAGAAGACCTCTTAAAAATTGATGATCATCTATGGATTGATCTATTATTGATTCCTCCCCCTTAAAGTCTCATCAAAGAGGGTATTTATAAACTTTAATGGTTATGAGAGTTCCCATAGGAATAGAAATCAAGATATCCATAGGAATAAGAATCAAGATATCCATAGGAATAGGAATCAAGATATCCATAGGAATAGGAATCAAGATTTTTGTATTCATCAAGGATTCTAATCCAATATTTAATATTGATTTAAATCTCTTGATGTGGAATTCTGATTGGATTCAATTTGGGTATTGGATAAGCCCAAATCTCAATCACAATCAATTTAGGATTCTAATAAAATCTGCTCACGCGGAGCAAACGCGAAGCTAAATTTATCAGAACGCGGAGCTATGGATTAGCTCCGCGTTTTGCTCAAACGCAAGGCTAAAATAGCCAAACGCGGGGCTGCGGAGTTAGCTCCGAATTCTATTGTGGAAAATCCTTTTAACTTAGAAATTTTCACTGCCAACAGAACCCCCTCCAAAGTTTTCAAAATGGTTTAGAACTTAGCAAATTTTGAAATACTTTGGATACTTAAATTGAAACGCGGAGTTAAAATACCAAGTTTATCTCGCGTTTAGTTCACTTGCGCGGAGCTAAATAGCTCCGTGTTTCAGTGAGTAACTGCTCATTAATAGCTCGGTAATTACTCTTACTCTGACTTTCGCGCCGAATACCAAGAGGCAGATCATTTAAATAGAGCTTCAAGCTCTTCTTCTTCTTTATTTCATCCGAAAAATTTCAAGTGCTCAGAGCTTAGGCGACCCAGGCGAATCAGTTTGAAGGGATAATCTTCAACCGATATTCCTTCGACTTTCTATAAATTTTCCATTATTAGGATGTCATTTAAGAAGAGTACGGTATCGCGTGCCTCCTCACCATCGGCGGCCGGCGCTAGCAGCAGAGGCGACGGCCGAGGTAGTGGCCACAACAGCGAGCCAATCCATGCTGCACCAATTGGAGATAGAAATTCTTAACTTTGAAACTCCTCAAATTAACTTTGGAGTGTTTTGGCTCAGTTTTAACCGACCAACCAATTTTGAACCGGCGAGATCGCCGTTCTCCGACCGTAAGGCTTGGGAAGAAAGGAGAAGACGGAGAGAAACTCTGATCTTCTTCTACACGAAGTTATCGCGTCATCCTCGCGTTTAAAACACGGGGCTAATTTAACTAGCAGTCGCGTTTAAATCGCGAGGCTATTTTGACTAGCAGTCGCGTTTAAATCGCGAGGCTATTTTGATTTAGCAGTCGCGTTTAAATCGCGAGGCTATTTTCTCAACTGCGCGCGGAGTTTATCCTTAGCTCCGTGTTTTCATACTTAGAAGATTTTTTGAGTTTTCTCTAACTCTTGATTCTTCTTTTGCAGTGAAGTACTTGGACCATATCTTTTTTGAAGAGAAGTGCATGTGGCTCTACCAGTCTTCCTCAGCAAAAGTAACTTTAAGGAAACCAGAAGCATATACTTTTCAACATAGTTGCAGGTTTCAAGCTCTGGCTCCAAAAGATAAACTTTTTGAAGGAATTACAAGAACTCTGCGGCAGCTCATTAAGTTTTCTTGAGGACCATTTCTGTTAGATGAAAATCTCTGTCGCTTTCCAAAGCAATAGAGATGATCATCTAAGGGCTTGTAGCATGTCGAATCCAATTTGTGCATCTTCATTAGGATTCTTGTAGCAGTATCTTCAGATGATCCACTAAGAACTTTAGATCATAGTTGACATTTGCAGAGGAGGTCTCTTGTGTGTGAACCCTGGAATTGAACTTCAACACCCCGCGGAGGAATCTCGCCGTTAGGTTATTGATGAGTCGATGAATATGTAGAAGCTTTTGGGAGAGCTATAACTCCCTCTTCTTTTGTAATATTTTCTTTTGTGAATTAAAGATAACTCTTTTAACTCTTTATCTGTTGGTTTCAAGAATTTTGCTTGCTCAACAAATAGATGGTTCATAGTTTCGGTAAAACAATCTAAGACTCATTTGCGTAAATTAGATTTGTTAGTACCTGGATAATCAGCTAAGGATCACCAAATTTCGGCAGAGGTGCCTAATTGCGCATGCCTGGTAAGAAAGAAGAAGTCCAAGTGCTCATCTGCGTAACTTAAACAAATGGGGGCGGTTCAAAGCTCTCATACGTAACTTGAACAAGTGGTGGCAGTTCAAGGCTCAACTGCGTAACTTGAACTGGGCACACCAAAGATGATCGGATTAGGATTCATCAGATTTCGGCAGAGGCGCCCAATTGCGCATGCCTGAGAAAGAAAAAGTCCAAGTGCTCATCTGCGTAACTTGGATAAGTGGAGGCGGTTCAAGGCTCAACTGCATAACTTGAACTGGGCACACCAAAGATGATCGTGTTAGGATTCATCGAATTTCGGCAGAGGCGCCCATTTGCGCATGCCTAAGAAGGAGTCCAAGTTCTTATCTGCGTAACTTGGATAAGTGGAGGCGGTTCAAGGCTCAACTGCGTAACTTGAACTGGGCACACCAAAGATGATCGTGTTAGGATTCATCGAATTTCGACAGAGGCGCCCATTTGCGCATGCCTAAGAAGGAGTCCAAGTGCTCATCTGCGTAACTTGGATAAGTGGAGGCGGTTCAAGGCTCAACTGCGTAACTTGAACTGGGCACACCAAAGATGATCGTGTTAGGATTCATCGAATTTCGACAGAGGCGCCCATTTGCGCATGCCTAAGAAGGAGTCCAAGTGCTCATCTGCGTAACTTGGATAAGTGGAGGCGGTTCAAGACTCAACTGCGTAACTTGAACTGGGCACACCAAAGATGATCGTGTTAGGATTCATCGAATTTCGGCAGAGGCGCCCATTTGAGCATGCCTAGTCCAAGTGCTCTCACGCATAACTTGAACGGAGATGGGAATGATCCAAATCATACTGTCAGAGATAAGAATTTAACATGACAGGTCCACAGGATTTTTAGCAAACCCCCAACTATAAACGGATTTAGTTAGCCTTTACCAATCGCCGTTTGCGTTGGGCTAGCCATACTATTTCCCTCAGCATGGTGAGTTGTCGAGAAATTGATTTCCTCTCCCATTTGCCTTTAATCAGCATTGGGTAGTTGATTCATACTTTTACCCCCAGTATGATAGGGTTGGCGAGGAACTTGATCTCCTCTTCCCGCTACTTTAACAGTATTGGGCAATTGATTTCATACTTTTACCCCCAGTATGATAGGGTTGGCGAGGAACTTGATCTCCTCTTCCCTCTGCTTTAACAGCATTGGGCAATAAAATATTTTTATTTATAGCACTCAATTAGCCATTCCAATGACTGTTGAGAATAGCAGAAATATGATGTTTATCATCGTCAATATTTTCGGCACCCCTAACCAAATCTGGCTGTTAACCAATGAGGACGATTTTGTCATAGCTGTGGTTCAGAGTCTATCCAAGGGTCTAGTTTGCAAGTGCGGGCTGCCCATGCTTTGTGTCGATATTGGCTTCCCTACTGGTATAAGGATCGCTCTGGTAGGGAACTTATTGGTTCCAACTACCAAAATTGTCATATTTGCAGAAACTTTCTTTTGATCCTCTTTAAGTGTGAGAACTCCGGCTTCTATCAATGTCTGAATTCGATTCTTAAGAGGATAGCAATCCTTAGTTGGGTGCCCGACGTTCCGATGATACAGGCAATAGTTAGAGTCGTTGGTTTTACCAACGTCTTCCGGTTTTTTATTTTCCGGAAGTTTTAGCAAGCCTTTCTAAGGAGGAGATGGAATAGAGTATCTGTCTGCTCCGTCTTAAATGTATAACTTCTATCATGTCGGGGCCTATTTTGACCTGCACCTCTCGGATTTTGAGGTCTTGGTTTTGGATCTGCAACTGATGCCATCACAACCTTCCCTTTATTTTCAGGATTCTGTGGATATGGCTTGTTATTTATAGAGTTTCTCGTGCTATGAGATTCCGGCGAATTATATCTTCCGCCTGCTCTCCCTGCCTCAGCAGATCTTTCCAAGTTTTGGACTCTACAGCTCCCATTCTTATCAGCAAGCCGATCCTGAAGTTATGCTTACAGGTTTCCACCAAGGTTTCCTGGGTCATACCATGTCGACAATACACGGACTTTTCCCTGAAGCATTCTATAAAGTTTTTTACTGTTTCTTGTTCCCCTTGTTTCGTCGCAAGGAGGGAATGAACCGATATTTCAGTATCATCCTCAAAGAAACGTGCCAAGAACTGTTTTTCGACATCATACCATGTGTTTATGGTTCCCGGGAGCAACTGCATAAACCATGTAAAAGCAGGCCCTCGCAGGGTGCTCGCAAATACTTTGGTCATTACGGGATCATTTCCCATTAGATGACCTGCCTGCGATAAGAAGTAATATATGTGCTGGCTTGGAAACCCCTTCCCATCATATGACTCTAATTTGAGGGGTTTATATTTTTTGGGATACGGTGCCAAATCACATTCAAGCGGATATGGCCTTGAAACCCCCGATTCCTTCAGTTCCTTCCTGTGCATCAAGGCATCAAGTTGGCTTTGCAATTTTTTGATCTTTTCTCCATGAGGATCATGGAAAGAGTATTTGTCATCATCCTCATGCATCGAATAAGCCTTTTCTTCTTTAGTTTCTTCATTTGTCTTAGGTGGCGGTTCCGAAGAAATTTTAGCCTTATCATCGGCTATCTTCTGGGTATTTTCGACCACTTTTAGAAGCATTAATTTGATGTCATCAATGGCCTTCTGCTGACCTCGAATCATCTGCTCTTGGGCTTCCATTCTCTGGTCAATGTCATCGGACCTGTCCACCATATGTGTCGCTGATTTTCGTGGTCGGGAAGATGCACGAGATTTTGAGGAAGCTATAGCTGAATTGTCGCTGTCATCATCATAAGAACCTTTTGAAAGTTTCTTATAATTTCGAGGAGCGACAGCACCTAATTTGAGTTGAGTAAAATAGCGAGGTTGTTCATCATCTGCATCTGACTCGTGTCTTTTTTCCATGGCCTTCTTACCTTACCGACCATATTTGAGGTCACTGCGTTTAATTCTTTTTCTTTAATTTTGTATCTCAGATCATTCTTTCTCCTCTTTGGAGTATCTTGACGAGACTCTGTTATTCTGTTAAATAGAGACACTCTCTTCTTAGTATAACAGCAATTATCCAATACAACAGATATGGGTGTTATGAGCTGCTCACAATGACATGTTGAGTGTGGCTGAGCTTGAGTCATATTTCTCATTTTTGTCAAGTAATTTCTGAGATTGGTGACCTTAGATGACGAAGAATCGTGCTGGCCACCTGGTTGTTGAGAGGGTCCAGGAACCCACTGAAACTTCTTAGTATCACTGGAGCCTAGTTCTGGTCCACTGACGCGACTATCAGCCTTGATTCTGTAGTCAGGTTGATCTACGCGGGGCTTAGAAACAATTTCGCGTTTTGGAACGCGGGGCTGAAAATTAGCTTCGCGTTTAATCTCGTGGGGCTAAAAAATAGCTCTGCGTTTTACTACGGTAGCCTCGCGTTTTACGCTGGCTTGGCCTGCCTTCAGAAGTTTATCTTCTAGAATAGTAGCCCCGCGGGGAAGAAACTTCTTGCACGCTAGCTTACCCTTGCGATAATCACAAGTCATAACTTCGCGTCTAGCGCGATTTTTACGATTGACGACAATCTGCCAATCATCTTTGCGATTTACGCGGAGGTGAGGCATCTTGCGTTTCTCGCAAATACTACTGGCTTCGCGTTTCTCGCTAAGCTTAGTATTAGCCTCGCGTTGAGAATCATACGCTGGCTGTAAGGAAACTTTATCCTCGCGTTCCTCGCGAGTATTAAAAATCTTGCGTTTCTCGCAAGTTGTACCGGCTTTGTGTTTATCGCTAGGTCCGGTAATAGCCTCGCATGAAAAATCACATGCTGGTTTTAATGAATTTTTATCCTTGCGTTCCTCGCGAGTGTAAGAAGTCTTGCGTTTCTCGCAAGTATTACTAGCCTCGCGTTTCTCGCTTGGCTCAGTATCAGCCTCGCGTGGAAAATCACACGCTGGCTTTAAAGAATTTTTATCCTCGCATTCCTCGCAAGTGTAAGAAGTCTTGCGTTTCTCACAAGTATTACTAGCCTCGCGTTTCTCGCTTGGCTCAGTATCAGCCTCGCGTGGAAAATCACACGTTGGTTTTAAAGAATTTTTATACTCGCGTTTCTCGCGAGTGTCAGATATTTTACGACTAGCGCAAATTTCACTGGCTTCGCGTTTCTTGCTAAGCTCAGCAATAGGCTCGCGTGGAATATCACACGCTGGCTTTTCTTTGCTTTTAAGGCAAGTTGTAACTTCGCGTTTAACGCGATAATGACCGGTCTCGCGATTAGCGCGAGCCAGTTTGCGAGGGACCATAGCCTCGCGTCCATTAGCCTCGCGTCTAAGGCGGGCTTTGAGGGCTTTTCGCCTTGTTCTCCGATTCTTATTTCGGAGTTGGGTTCTGGTCAATCCAGTTCCTAGGTCTTCTTCGGCAGTAGGAAGCTCATTCTCTACTAGGATTTTCTGTCCGAGTATCGGCCCTATAGCCGCAGTCTCCAAGGATCCCCGTCTCTCGGTGGACACCTTTTTACCCGTTGCTCGGGTATTGGAGCACATGCGACGATAGTGTCGTGTCTCGTCCAAGTCACCTGATTCAGAGGAGAGGAACTCCTCGTACTTCTGCTGGTCGATTTCAACGACCAGCGTGTCTACTTCGGATCCGATCATGTCAACGTCCGATTGCGCCACTATCTCTTCGTCAGTGAAAGAGATGGCTCCCACTGTGGTCGCCAGTTTGTTTACCGCAAAAGTTTTGCTTCCTCCCATTGAATACAACTTAGATTATAATGAAAGTGAACAAGATAAAAAGAAGAACAAACGAGAGGATTTTATATGTCAATCTCTCTCTTTTACAATATTGTGTGGGATCTGTGGCGATGGGATCTATAGTAGTTCTTTTGGACGATCGAACGTCGAATTCTTCTCTCTCGAAGATGGCAGCCGACTGTAGACGATTTTCTCTGCTCTTTCACGAACTCAAGGCTCTATGCGTAACTTGAATTCTCCAAGAGGAAAATATCTCAATTGCCGAAAAGAAAACCTCTTAAAAATTGATGATCATCTATGGATTGATCTATTATTGATTCCTCCCCCCTAAAGTCTCCTCAAAGAGGGTATTTATAGACTTTAGTGGTTATGAGAGTTTCCATAGGAATAAGAATCAAGATATCCATAGGAATAAGAATCAAGATATCCATAGGAATAGGAATCAAGATATCCATAGGAATAGAAATCAAGATTTTTGTATTCATCAAGGATTCTAATCCAATATTTAATATTGATTTAAATCTCTTGATGTGGAATTATGATTGGATTCAATTTGGGTATTGGATAAGCCCAAATCTCAATTGCAATCAATTTAGGATTCTAATGAAATCTGCTCACGCGGAGTAAACGCGGAGCTAAATTCATCAGAACGCGGAGCTATGGATTAGCTTCGCGTTTTGCTCAAACGCGAGGCTAAAATAGCCAAACGCGGAGCTGCGAAGTTAGCTCCGCGTTCTGTTGTGGAAAATCCTTTTAACTTAGAAATTTTCACTGCCAACAGCCACTTAGGTGGCCCAATAAAATTATTACGTGTGGTCCCACTCAAGTTAACAAATAAAATAACTCTATTAACCACCATTTAAGTGACGCTATGTGTAATAATTTTATTGGACCACCTAAACAGTGGTGAATGAACTCCCTTCACCGCCGGTGAATTTGCCGTTTACTCATATATATATTTATTCATAGGCGGTGAAGAGAGTTCCTTCACCGTCGCTTAGGTGGTCCAATATAATTATTACATGTGGCGCCACTTAAGCTAACAAATAAAAGAACTCCCTTCACCGCCGATGAATTTACCGTTTACTATATATATATATATATATATATATATATATATATATATATATATATATATATATATATATATATATATATATAGGGATTACTGCAAGTGAGCCGCTAGTTCAGGAAAAATTATGTGAGCTAGCAGCCAAAATACAATAATTCAATAATTTTTTTTCTAGAATTATGATTTCTACCTCTTTAACCTTAATAAGATTAAATTTCATGAACTTTGGAGTTCATTTAAACTTTCATCAACTAGATACAAAACGTTTAGTCATGTAAAATCATTAAAAATTGCGTCAACTTGATGGAGGATTAAATCAAAACTAAAACCCAAGAAATTGGATAGGAGTGAACCCTACGGGGTCAAGGTCATAATTCAAAAAAAAAAAATTTTAAAATTATTAGAGATAGTGGAAATAAAGCGCAGCTCAGTTAACTTGCGTGAGCTGTCAGATCATTTTCATTTTCCTCATATGTGTGTGTGTGTTTATGTATGTATGTATGCATGTATGCGTGCACACACACATGTGCGCGCGCACACACACACACACATATATATATGAGAAAAATAGAAATGAGCTGACAGCTCACCAAGTTACATGAGCTGCAGTTCATTTCCATGATCTCCACTAATCTTTTTTAAAAAAATTCTTTTGAATTATGATCTCAACCTCATAGGGTTCACTTATACTCAATTTTTTGGATTTTAGTTTTGATTTGGTCCTCCATCAACTTAATACAAAATTAGCGGTTTGCAATAAATAAAACATTTTGTATGCATTCGATGAAAGGATATATGTGTGTGTGTGTGTGTGTGGAAAATGGAAATGAGCTGACAGCTCACGCAAATTATCTGAGTTGTAGTTCTTTTCTATTATATCCAATGATTTTTTTTTAAAAAAAATTTGAATTATGATCTCAACTCTTTAGAATTTACTCTTACTCAAATTCTTCGGTTTTAGTTTTGATTTGATCCTCCATCAAATTGACACAAATTTTAACGGTTTTAAATAAATAAATATTTTGTATCTACTTGATAAAAGTATAAATGAACTCAAAAATTCGTAAAATTTAATCTTACTAAAGTTAAGATAGCAGAGATTCTAAATCTGGAAAAATTTAAAAATAAATTATTGGATTACTATATTTTTGCCGCTAACTCACGCAATTTTTCTTGAGCTGGCAACTCACCCACAGTAATCACACGCGCGCACACACACACACACATATATATATGAGAAAATTAAAAATTCACCGGCGGTGAAGAGGGTTCCTTCACTGCCGTTTAGGTGACCTATTAAAATTATTACATGTGGCGCCAGTTAAGGTAACAAGTAAAAAAAATTTCCTTAACCGTCTTTTGAGTGGCGCTACGTGTACTACTTTTATTTGGGCCACCTTAGAGTCATTGAAGGAACTCCCTTTTATATATATATATATATATATATGGGATTACTGTAGGTGAGCCGCCAGCTCAAGAAAAGTTACGTGAGCTAGCGGCAAAACTGTAATGATCCAATGATTTTTCTTCAATTCTTTTTAACAATCACTATCTCTATCTCTTTAACTTATTTCGGATTAAATTTTCATAGATTTTGGATTTCATTTACCCTTTCATCAAGTGCATACAAAATGTATTATTCATTGAAAACCGTTAATTTTGTGTTAGCTTGATGGAGGACCAAATCAAAACTAAAACCCAAAAAGTTGGGTATGAGTGAACCCTAGAGGGTCGAGATCATAATCCAAAAGAACTTTTTTTAAAAAAATTATTGAAGATAGTGATCATGAACTGCAGCTCAAGTAACTTGCGTGAGCTGTCAGTTCATTTCCATTTTTCTCTCTCTTTATATATATATATATATATATATATATATATATATATATATATATATATATATTTGTGTGTGTGTGTGTGCGTGTGTGTGTACATATATCTATATATATAGAGAATGGTGTACCTAAGGTGTCACTATAGAGAGTTGCATATGAAGTCACTCCTAAATATCATCATAGAGGATACATATAGATGATCTGATCCATTAGTTGTGATCTCCACACTTTAAAAAAGTGGTGTAAAAAAATTATGCATTTTCGATATATTTTGACTGCACAATGAATATGTACAATATGAACGATTTTTCAATAATAGAACAAATAAGACATGTTCATCGATAATGAAAAAATATCTAAATTATATAATTTTTTGAAGACCACCTATTTAGAACATGAAAATCATATTTAACTGTTCTGAATGTCCATATACACCCTCTATGTTGAGTTTTAGGGCCGCATTCATAAGCAATTTCCTATGGAGGTGTGTGTGTGTGTGTGTATACAAGGAAAAAGTGTACCTACGATGCTTTTATAGGGAGTTACCTATGGAGGCACCTCTAAATATCAATATATAAAGTATTATGGACAATCCAAACCGTTAATTGTGATATCCACGTTAAAAAATAATGTTGTATAAAAAATCATGCATTTTAGATACATTTTTGCCGTACATTGGATATGTATAAAATGAACTATTTTTCAATAATAGAACAAATAAAACCTCTTGTTCGATGATAAAGAAGCATATAAATTGCATGATATTTTATATACTGCATATTTAGAGTATGAAAATTATATAAACGGTTCGGATCGTTCACATACGCTCTTTATGTTGAGATTTTAGGCACCTCCATAGATAACTCTCCTATGGAGGCACCTTAAATACACCATTATATATAGAGAAAACGGGAAATTCATCGGCGGTTGTTCGCAGCAGAATTTCTTTGCTTTCCTTCCAATGAATTAACTTAAATTACAATGAAAGTGAAAAAAAAAAAAAAAAAAGAACAAACGAGAGGATTTATATCTCAATCTCTCTCTTTTACAATATAGTGTGGGATCTGTGTGGCGATGGGATCTGTCAAGCAGCTCCTTTGGACGATCTGACGTCGAACTCTTCTCTTGAAGATGGCAGCCGACTGTAGAACTGATCTCCTCTGGTCTTGATTCGTTCAAGGCTCTATGCGTAACTCGAACTTCTCCAAAACTCTAGAAAAAAGCTCAGATGCCTTCAAAATTGATTGGCCAGGTTAAAACCGAGCCAAAACACTCCAAAGTTAATTTGAGGAGTTTCAAAGTTAAGAATTTATACCTCCAATTGGTGCAGCATGGATTGGCTCGCCATTGTGGCCACAGTCTCGGCCGCTGTCGCCGCTGCTAACGCCGGCCGCCGATGGTGAGGAGGCGCGCGACGCCGTACTCTTCTTAGATAACATCCTAGTGATGAAGATCTATGGAAAGTTGAAGGAAGCTCGGTCGAAGATCATTCCTTTAAACTGATTCGCCTGAGTCGCCTGAGCTCTAAGCTCTTGGATTCCTCGGATGAAATGAAGAAGAAGAAGAGTTAGAGGATTTATTTAAATGATCCGCCTCTTGGTATTCGGCGCGAAAGTCAGAGCAGGATTAATTACTAAGTAATTACTGCGTAATTAATGAGCAATTACTCATTGAAATGCGAAGCTATTAGCTCCGCGCAAGTGAACTAAACGCGAGATAAACTTGGTATTTTAACTCCGCGTTTCAGTTTAAATATCCAAACTATTTCAAAATTTGCTAAGTTCTAAACCATTTTGAAAACTTTGGAGGGGGTTCTGTTGGCAGTGAAAATTTCTAAGTTAAAAGAATTTTCCACAACAGAACGCGGAGCTAACTCCGCAGCCCCGCGTTTGGCTATTTTAGCCTCGCGTTTGAGCAAAACACGGAGCTAATCCATAGTAACGCATTCTGATGAATTTAGCTCCGCGGTTACTCCGCGTGAGCAGATTTCATTAAAATCCTAAATTGATTGTGATTGAGATTTGGGCTTATCTAATACCCAAATTGAGTCCAATCAGAATTCCAAATCAAGAGATTTAAATCAATATTAAATATTTGATTAGAATCCTGGATGAATACAAATATCTTGATTCCTATTCGTATCGATATCTTGAGTCCTATTCCTATGGATATCTTGATTCTTATTCCTATGGAAACTCTCATAACCACTAAAGTCTATAAATACTCTCTTTAAGAAGACTTTAAAAAAGGATCAATCAATAATAGATCAATCTATAACTGATCAAGAGGTCTTTTTCTTCGGTTCGGCAGAAGTTCTTCTTTTCGGCAATTGATCTTTTCCTTTTGGAGAATTCAAGTTACGCATAGAGTCTTGAGTTCATGAAAGACCAGAGAAGATCGTCTACAGTCGGCCGCTATCATCACGAGAGAAGAGTTCTACGCCCGATCGTCCAAAGGAGCTGCTTGACAGATCCCATCGCTACAGATCCCACACAAATATTGTAAAAGAGAGAGATTGACATATAAAATCCTCTCGTTTGTTCTCTTTTTTATTTTATTCACTTCTATTATAATCTAAGCTGTATTCAATGGGAGGAAGCAAAACTTTTGCGGCGAACAGTTGGCTACAAAATTTGTTTGCATAACAGATAACTTGTCATCAAAATGATTTAGTTGTTTAGGTAAAACAGTCCAAGGCTCATCTGCGTAACTTAGACTGCTAATACCGAGGTGATCGGGTCAGGATCACCAGACTTCGGCAGAGGTGCCTATTTGCACATGCCTTAGTGTTTGATTGGAGGCGGTTCAAGGCTCTCATGCGTAACTTGAACTGCACATACCAAGATGATCGGGTCAGGATCACCAGATTTCGGCAGAGGTGCCTAATTGCGCATGCCTAGTTTTAAGCAAGGAGTTCAAGTGCTCATCTGCGTAACTTGAACAAGTGGAGGTGGTTCAAGGCTCTCATGCGTAACTTGAACTGCACATACCAAGATGATCGGGTCAGGATCACCAGATTTCGGCAGAGGCGCCTAATTGCGCATGCCTAGTTTTAAGCAAGGAGTTCAAGTGCTCATCTGCGTAACTTGAACAAGTGGAGGCGGTTCAAGGCTCTCATGCGTAACTTGAACTGCACATACCAAGATGATCGGGTCAGGATCATCAGATTTCGGCAGAGGCGCCTAATTGCGCATGCCTAGTCCAAGTGCTCTCACGCGTAACTTAAACGGAGATGGGAACAATCCAAATCATACTGTCAGATGTGAAACCTTAACATGACAGGTCCACGGAATTTTTAGCAAACCCCCAGTTATCAACGGATTTGATTAGCCTTTACCAACTACCGTTTGAGTTGGGCTAGCCCTGCTATTCCCCTCAGTATGATGAGTTGTTGAGGAATTGATTTCCTCTCCCATTTACCTTTAACAGCATTGGATAGTTAATTCATACTTTTACCCCCAGTATGATAGGGTTAGCGAGGAACTTGATCTCCTCTTCTCGCCGCTTTAACGGCATTGGGCAAAATTTTTTTTTAGCACTCAATTAGCCATACTAATGGCTAGTAAAAGTAGCAGAAAAAATATGATATTTATCATCGTTAATATTTTCGGCACCCCCAGCCAAATCCAGTTGCTAGCCAACGAGAATGACTCGATTGCAGCTGTGGTTCGGAGCATACCCAAGGGGCTAGCTTGCAAGTGCGGGCTGCCCGAGCTTGGTGTCGATATTGACTTTCCTACTGGTACAGAGATCGCTCTGGTAGGGAACTCCTTGGTTCCTACTACTAAAGTTGTCATATTTACAGAAACTTTCTTCTGCTCCTCTTTAAGTGTGAGAACTCCGACTTCTATCAATACCTGAATTTGGTTCTTAAGAGGATAGCAATCCTTAGTTGGGTGCCTGACGTTCCGATGGTACAGGCAATAGTTAGGGTCCTGAAATTATACTTGCAGATTTCTACCAGAGTTTCTTGGGTCATACCATGTCGACAATACACGGATTTTTTCCTGAAGCGTTCAATAAAACTTTTGACCGTTTCTTCTTCCCCTTGTTTCGTCGCAAGGAGGGAATGAACCGATATTTCGGTATCATCCTCAATGAAACGTGCCAATAACTGTTTCTCGACATCATACCAAGTATTTATGGTTCCTGGGGGCAACTGCATAAACCAAGTGAAGGCAGGCCCTCGCTAGGTGCTCGCAAATACTTTGGTCATTACGGGATCACTTCCTATTAGATGACCTGCCTGCGATAAAAAGTAATATGGTGCTGGCTTGGGGGACCCTTTCCCGTTATACGGCTCCAACTTGAGCGGTTTATACTTTTCTGGATAAGGGGCAAAGTCCCACTCAAGCGGATATGACCTTAAAACCCCCGATTCTTTCAGTTCCTTCTTGTGCATCAAGGCATCAAGTTAGCTTTGCAATTTCTCAATATTTTCTCCATGAGGATCATGGAAAGAATATTTGTCATCATTCTCATGTATCGAATAAGCCTTTTCTTCTTTAGTTTTTTCATTTGTCTTAGGTGGCGGTTCCGAAGAAATTTTAGCCTTATCGTCGGCTATCTTCTGGGTATTTTCGACCACTTTTAGAAGCATTAGTTTGAGGTCATTAATGGCCTTTTGCTGTCCTCGAATCATCTGCTCTTGGGATTTTATCATCTGGTCAATATCATCTGATCTGTTTACCATGTGCGAGTGTGATTTCAGTGATCGGGAGGATGTACAAGATTGTATGGAAGCTATGGCTGAATTGTCGCTGTCATTATCATAAGAATCTTTTGCAAGTTTCTTGTATTTTCGAGGAGCGACAGCGCCTGATTTGAGCCGGGTGAAATGATGAGATTCTTCATCGTCTGCATCTGACTCATATTCTTTCTCCATAATCTTTTTGCCTTTGCCGACCATATTTGAGGTCACTGCATTTAATTCTTTTTCTTTAATTTTGTATCTCAGATCATTCTTTCCCTTATTTGGAGTACCTTGACGAGA
Organism: Dracaena cambodiana; assembly: GCA_036321105.1. Lineage (NCBI taxonomy): Eukaryota > Viridiplantae > Streptophyta > Magnoliopsida > Asparagales > Asparagaceae > Dracaena > Dracaena cambodiana. The sequence continues at coordinate 30,232,174 of JAYEPQ010000017.1, forward strand.
CTCAGTTATTCTGTTAAATATAGACACTCTCTTCTTAGTACAACAGCAATTATCCAATACAACAGATATGGCTGTTATGAGCTGCTCACAATGACATGTTGAGTGTGGCTGAGCTTGAGTCATATTTCTCATTTTTGTCAAGTAATTTCTGAGATTGGTGACCTTGGATGACGATGAATCGTGGGGGCCACCTGGTTGTTGAGAGGGTCTAGGGGCCCACTGAACCTTATTGGAATCATTAGAGTCAAGTTCTGATCCAATAGTGTGATTATAAAACCTGATTCTATATTCAGGTTGATTTATGCGGAACTGAGAACTAGCTTCGCGTTCTGGCACACGGAGCTGAGAATTAGCTTCGCGTTTTGATACGCGGGGCTGAATAATAGCTTCGCGTTTTTGCACGCTAGCCTCGCGTTTCACGCTGGCTTGGCGTCTCTGCAGAAATTTATCTTCTGGGATATTAGCCTCACGTGGAGAAAAATTCTTACATGCTGGCTTATTCTTGCGATTAACGCAAGTCACAACTTTGCGTCTAGTGCGATTTTTACGATTAACGACAATCTGCTAATCATCTTCGCGATTTACGCGGAGGTGAGGCATCTTGCGTTTCTCGCAAGTACTACTGACTTTGCGTTTCTCGCTAAGCCTAGTATTAGTCTCGCGTGGAGAATCACACGCTGGCTGTAAGAAATCTTTATCCTCTCGTTCCTCGCGAGTGTAAGAAATCTTGCGTTTATCGCAAGTCTTACTGGTTTCGCGTTTATCTCTAAGTCCAGTAATAGCCTCGCGTGGAGAATCACACGCTAACTTTAGGGAAGTTTTATCCTCGCGTTTATCGTGAGTGTCAAAAATTTTGCGTTTCTTGCAAGTCGTACTGGCTTCGCGTTTATCGCTAAGTCCAGTAATAGCCTCGCGTGGAGAATCACACGTTGGCTATAAGGAATTTTTATCCTCGCGTTTCTTGCGAGTGTCAAAAATCTTGCGTTTCTCGCAAGTCGTACTGACTTCGCATTTATCGCTAAGTCCAATAATAGCCTCGCGTGGAGAATCACACGCTGGCTGTAAGGAATTTTTATCCTCGCGTTTCTCGCGAGTGTAAGAAATTTTGCGTTTATCGCAAGTGCTACTGGCTTCACGTTTATCGCTAAGCCCAGTAGTAGCCTCGTATGGAGAATCACATGCTGGTTTTAAGGAGATTTTATACTCGCGTTTATCGCGAGTGTCAGAGATATTGCGATTAACGCAAATCTTACTGGCTTCGCGTTTCTCGCTAAGCTCAGTAATAGCCTCGCGTGGAGAATCACACGCTGGCTTTTCCTTGCGATCAACGCAAGTTGTAACTTTGCGTTTAACGCGATAATGACTAATCTCGCGATTAGCGCGAGTCAGTTTGCGAGGGACCATAGCCTCGCGTTCTATGAAATTAGCCTCGCGTTCAATGTGGGCTTTGAGGGCTTTTTGCCTTACTCTCCGATTTCTATTTCGGAGTTGGGTTCTGGTCAATCCAGTTCCCATGCCTTCTTCGGTAGTAGAGGGGCCATCCTCTGCTAGGATTTCTTGCCCAAACACCGGCTGTATGGTCGCGGTCTCCAAGGATCCCCGTTCATTGGTGGATACCTTTTTACCCGTTGTTCGGATATTGGAGCGCACGTGACGATAGTGTCGCGTTTCGTTCAGGTTACCTGATTCAGAGGAGAGATACTCCTCATACTTCTGCTGGTCGATTTCAACGACTAGCATATCTACGTCGGATCCGATCCTCTCGACGTCAGATTGTGCCACGATCTCTTCTTTCTTGAATGAGACTTCTCCCATTGTGGTCGCCAGTTTGTTCGCAGCAGAATTTCTTTGCTTTTCTTCCATTGAATTAACGTAAATTACAATGAAAGTGAACAAAAAAAAAGAAAGAACAAACGAGAGGATTTATATCTCAATCTCTCTCTTTTACAATATAGTGTGGGATCTGTGTGGCGATAGGATCTGTCAAGCAGCTCTTTTGGACGATCTGACGTCGAACTCTTCTCTTGAAGATGGCGGTCCACTGTAGAACTGATCTCCTCTGGTCTTGATTCGTTCAAGGCTCTATGCGTAACTCGAACTTCTCCAAAACTCCAGAAAAAGATCTCAGATGCCGAAAAAAAGACCCCTAGGGATTCCCCAAGAGGGTATTTATAGCCTTAGGATAATATGAGAGTTTCTATCTAAATAGAATTTATACTCATCAAGGATTCCAATAAAATATCTTTGTTTTGATTTAAATATCTTGATTTAGAGTTCTGATCGGACTTAATTTGGGTATTTGGATAAGCCTAAATCATAATCTCAATCAATTTGAGATTCTGATTATCTGCTCACGCGGAGATAATCTCACCAAAACGCGGAGCTAAAGAACCAGAACGCGGAGTTATTGAATAGCTCCGCATTTTTCTCAACCGCGGGACTAATATAGCCAAACGCGGAGCTACAGAGTTAGCTCCGTGTTCTGTTGTGAAAAACTCTATTTACTTAGAAATTTTTACTGCCAACAGCGGTGAAGGGAGTTTCTTCACCGCCGCTTAGGTGGCCCAATAAAATTATTACACGTGGCGCTACTCAAGATAACAAATAAAAAAAAACTCTCTTAACCATCCTTTAGGTGGCACCACGTATAATAATTTTATTGGGCCACCTAAGCGGCGGTGAAGGAACTCCCTTCACCGCCGGTGAATTTCCCGTTTACTCTTACATATATATATATATATATATATATATAGAGAGAGAGAGAGAGAGAGAGAGAGAGAGAGAGAGAGAGAGAAATGGAAATGAGCTGCAGTTCATTTCCACTATCTCTAATAATCCTTTTTTTAAAATTTCTTTTGGATTATGATCTCGACCCCCTAGGGTTCACTCATACCCAATTTTTTGGGTTTTAGTTTTGATTTGAACCTCCATCAAATTAATACAAAATTAACGGTTTTCAATGAATAAAACATTTTGTATGCACTTGATGAAAGGGTAAATGAACTATAAAACTTATGAAATTTAATCCGAAAGAAGTTAAGAAGGTAGAGATTGTAATTGTAAAAAAAATTAAAGAAAAATCATTAGATCATTATAATTTTTTCGCTAGCTCACGTAACTTTTCCTAAGCTGGCGGCTCAACTACAGTAATCTCATATATATATATATATATATATATATATATATATATATATATATATATATATATATATATATATATATATATATATATATATATATATATATATCCTTGCGGCTGAGGTTGAAGTCTCTCATCTATTCACCTTTGCTAAAAATTGTGCCGTGCGCGAGAAATATTTAATATTTACTGTGTAAATAGAGGGGCATGGGAGCACATGGGGAGGGCCAATGGAATCTGCTAGCTATCTTCTTCTTCCCTTTATGAGACGTAAATATATATGGAGATGGTTGACAGTGAGGAGTAAGCAGGTAAAGCATCAAAATTGGAGCAGCAGCAGCTCTTAAAAGAGCACACTCCCCTAGTCCTCCATCGAGCTGTTCAAGAGCATGTGCTTTGCGAGTGTACGTATGTACGAGTATTGATTGTTGAATCCTCCAAGGTAGGCCGCCAACAACATACTGTACCGAGATACCATCTCATAGGGACACAATCTACTCTTGGGGTGTGTTTGTGTGTTTGCATGGAAGGTAAATAAAAATAATGAAAGTAAGACTACTTTTATTATTTTGTTTGCTAAAAAAAGAAGTAGAAGTTATTTCCACTTGAGATCTATTTAATAAGTAAGGTAGAAAATCAGAAGTCACTTTCAAAATGGAAGTTTAAGAAGAAATATTTTTCAATAGAATTCTAGTATTTGTGTGCTAAAACTTGAAAGTAAGAGTAGACTAGGAAGTAGAAATAGTATCATTATATTATTTAATAAAATTTTATAATAATAATCATATTCTAGTTATTTCATGTACTAGATTTGAAAAAGTAATTATAAAATTTGAATAAAATATATTATTTTGCTTGCCAAATAAGATTCACATCATCCCAGTGGAAGTAAATTCCAATTTTCTTCTTAGCTAAATAAACATGTGAAGTCGTGGAAGTAAGCTTGCTTCTACTAGTTCTGTTTTACTAAACAAACACATCAAGGTGATGTGGATCACATGTGAGGCATCCTTACTTCCTCTTTTCTCTTCCTTACATTTTTTTGTTAGAAAAGCTATTGAAGCTCAAGAAACTAAATAAAATGTTATTTTTCATTCAACTCTAGTACATGAAGCAAATAGAATATTATTATTATAATATTTTATTAAACAATAAAATAATATCATTTTTACTTCCTACTCTACCTTCTACTCAAAAAAAATTAATACACAAACGCTAGAATTGTATTGAAGAGGGTTCTTCCAATAACTTTTATTGTGTAACTTATTTCTTATTTTCTTCCTTACTTTTTCTACTTTTAATATAAAACATAACCTTAAATAAAGTACTTTTCATGTCTCAGTCACACCGTAACGAAATTTCCTTTCATCTTGAAATTGAATTTTTTTTCCCCTTTTAAATAGTAGTAATATGTAATTAGTATCAATTTTTCTAACTCTCATAATGCACCATATGGTTGTCCGTTAATGATCAGAGATCGGTAAGAAGAACTAATCAGGAAATTTATTTATGAAATCTTCCAGTGAAAAATTTATTCTCGTGATCAAACTCCATATGATTCAGCTACCCTTTTTCCTACAACCAATAATTTTACTTCTACATGAACAGTGTTTCTCATTTTTAGAGAGGTTGGATGGAAATGGAATATAAGCATCAATAGAAAATGATTGGCCTGACTATGCATTGTAAGAATTTTATCAGATTTTGAGATATCCGATACGATATACTCTATAAGATTAGTATAAGTAATACACATGATCTTGTTTACTTTGCTATCATAAACCATCGGATTGAATGTTGCAACCTAGGGTGTGTTTGACTTATAGAAGTAGCATAAGTAAAGAAAAAATTAAGAAGTAACTTTCAAAATGGAAGTAGAAAAAAATAGTGCTTCTTATGTTTGATAATTTTTGAAAGAATAAAGTATATTAGGAAGTAAATAGAGCATTATTTAATTAATTAAATAAAATAATACTTTTTTGTTTTATATATATAAAGTATAACTTTTGAATAGTAATGATCGCATGTAAATAAATAATTAATTTTTTGCCTTAATTTTGTGCCTTATTTCTCTACTTTCTATAGCTCTTCCAAGTCAAAATGTGAGGAAGCAAATTTTAAAAATAAGGTGTCATCGTAGATGCCAGCTCACTCAATTTATTTGTTTTTTGCCAAACAAATATTTGAAGTAGTAAAAGTAATTTTACTTCCACTACTTCTATTATACTTCCATGCAAACAAATACAACTCTAGAATTGAGAATGGATGGGTAGAAGGATCAGCCCTTGACCTGTACAGTTCATAATTTTAAATTAAAAATGAAAATTTTACTTTTTTAATTTAAGATTTTGAAGAGGAATGGCCAAGACACTAACTCTCGGATATGTCCTTTCTTATCCCTATCTACAGTTTAGAATTTTAAATTAAAAATAAAAATTTTACTTTTTTAATTCAAGATTTTGAAGAGGAATAGCCAAGACACTAACTCTCGGATCTGTCCTTTCTTATCTCTATCTACGGCAACCAGCCGGTCAGAAACAAATGCTATGTCTATTTCGCATGGGTCAATACCAAAAAGGGGCCTGGTACAGGGATAAGGCACATTACAGAGAAAAAGCGGGAGATCTAGATTCAATCCCCAGAAGGGAGAAACCTATCAGGGCCTACCCTCTGCGAAAGCAAAGGATTTCATAAAGCTTGGCCTGACAATCATCAACACATGTATTTCTTGAATCCATTGATGAATCAATTTGTTCATGACTCACTTTATTATTGCAAGTCCATGTGACAGTATGATACAGTTCAGGTTTCAGGTGGGGAAGCAACAAGATGGGCCTCAAGAATCATTATCAGAAACAGCTGGTGCTTACTCAGTACAAAGCAAGAAGTTGCTTGCTTTGAAAAATGAACAGAAATTCGCAGATATTTCAGTTTCAGTATCGGACTAACCTGAGAGGCCTCAGTTTCAATATGCTTCGCCTGCCCAAACTTATAACTGGTATGGTAACAGGCATGGAGTGGGAGTCTCAAGATTTTCGAAAGTTATGGACCTGATCAGATGAAGAAACTGAACCATTAAAAAGAACCTAGCTCTGACAATAGAAACCACTGCGTGCACGTGCAAGAACCATCATCTCTACTCGTCTATGTTCATGTTGTCATCTTGTGCAATTTGTGAAATTTGTATAAATGATATGTAGCATGTAATTGAAGCTTTAACCAGTGAGCTAAATCTGTAAATTTGTGCAAGTATCCTCATTCATAAATCATGACATTGTAAAAAATTCCTAGACAAATAAATTAGTCTGTACTGATCTTACAAAGAAATGTGAAGCAAAATTTTAAGACGATACTTCCAGTTCATCTTCCTTCAGTATTGCATTTCATAGCATACAACATAATAATTTGAGTAAAATTTCAGAAAACACAATAAATTCATTGGAAACCTGCATTTATCTTTGCTTTCATAAACTGAAATTCCATACGTAGATTCATATAATTACCAAGAGTGTAACCCTATTTGAAGTACATACACAGCATGTTCATGCAATTTTAACATTTCCCATCATGACTCGATCCCTCCTCTTCGTCCACCATCTCACACTCACTGAACTTTAACCACCCCCTAGTCCTACAAAATACCATGAGATAGTGCAGTCCAATGCCAACCAATGTCAATCCAATACTGATCACGAAAACCTTCCAGGTTGCAAGAGCCATCACAACTATCAGAAACGCTGAAGGAACCAAACACATGCAAACTAGCCCTGGCATCCCCACAGGCACCTGAAACGGCCTCTTAAGAGAAGGATGCTTCTTTCTAAGCCACAGGAACGATGCAAACTCCAAAAGCATTCCAAGACTGTACAGGAAGTTGGCAGCAGCAATAATATCTGAGAAGCTCATGAAGGAAATTGCTAGAGTGATGAGGCTTGAAAATAAGATGCCGGCCCAAGGGGTGTTGAACCACTTGGACCGAGCTGCGAAAATGCGAGGAAGGAAGCCCAGGTCAGCCATTCCCAGGAGTTGGAAGGAACTGCTGCTGAGTTGGGCTTCGTAGAGACCTATTGCTGATAACACTGAGCCTACTTGCACCCAATACTTCAGCCATTTTCCAGCAATCATACCTACATTGAGAAAAGAACATCAGAATGTGCAGGAAGAGAAGAAAGCGTAGATGGTTGCTGATGATATCCAAAATGATCATGAAATTAAAGAAATGTTATTTATCGAAACTTTCACTGCTTATGATTGAGGGAAAGGAGTGTGATTAGATCTTTAAATGTACAAGATAAAGGCCAAACATAATTAAAAAAATTCACTCAAAAGTTGCATAACCATCAAAAATCTACCACAATCTACGAGAAAACCATCCCTCTTCCAAAACATATCTAGAACTAAAGCCATGACTTTATCTAATTCTGTAATACTCAGGCTGCCAAGAAATAAACCTATAAAACTAATTAAACCAATAAAAACAGAAAATTAAAAAAGAAATTGCAATTAGGAAGAAAATCAGATATATATGTGCATTGATGCAACCATAGAAGGTAAGGTCTTGATACTCTCCACTTTCCTCTAAACTCACTTTAAACCGCAGAGAGGATGTTGTTTTCATCCCGATTGTTTTTCCATTGACCCGATTCCTGATTGTTTTTCCATTGACCCGATGCAGCAACTCCAGCTTACATGGTAGGAGCATGCTGTTAATACTACATCCAGCCTTTATGTTTGGAACTGCGGACATCATGCTGCTTAGAAGTCTTCTTTCTTATCCTGGGTCCAGGAGATCAAGATATCAACTCGAAAACTTGGATATCAACTCATCCTCCGACAAAGTTGATATCATGCATGAGATCTTGCTTATTGTTGATACTTGATATATACATCCTATGGACACAGCCACACAACAAACCATATGCATATATCGAACCACATAAATCAGGTGTTCTTTGTCTTTATTTTGTTCCCCTTTTTGCCCCATGTTTCTTATGGCTCGATTTAGGCAATCCATTAGTCTTGTAACAATTTGGTATTAATATTCGATTACAAGGTAAGATAAAAAGGTGAAGCACATAAGGTGTATTAATGTCAACTTTTCAAGTTGTTAAGAGGCAATCAGTGTGATAAAAGGTGGCAGGCATATCATGCAAAATAGACATAGAGATGGGTCCAATGGGATCTGAGAAAAAGTTAAGATCAAAGGCATTGGTGGATCCAGGTCTTAGATATCATAGATATGGTGGATCCATACTCGAAATAGGATCATCAGCAACAAGATAATTCAATTTGAAATTCGTTGATAGATAAGATATTATTTGTCTAAGAAAAGGAAGTAACGGTAGTGTGCCAATGAGAAGCCTGGTAAATTATGTCAGGATTGATAATGCTAGCCGCAAGATTAACAATATGCACGTTAGTGAGTGTGTGACAAAAGGCACTTATTAGAATCCAGGAATTAACTCCCCTCCCCCCTGCCGTTTCATCAATCTGCTACCCTAATGTTGAAAGATCCAGGCCAAACAAGTATGAAGTGGCGTAGTTACTGCCGGTCAAAGTGCAGCTTTGTGGCTTCCAAGAGGTGATACAACCACTTTGTCATAATTCATGACACTATTGACATGTGATAAGTATGCATGTTAACTCTTAAGGTGGTCATAAAATGCTCAATGTGGAGCTAGCTATAATAATGGTTGTTTCTTAGGTAGCTTCATGGATTCAAAGGCGATGTGGAGAACAATGCTCATCCAAGGATTGGATGCAAACATAAACTTGCAGGACACATAAAGTTCATTGCCATGTCAAGATGAAGGGGGCTGGTGGCTCAAATTTAAGATAAGCACCATAGTCATCAGATCGTGGTCAGATAAAAGGTGACAGTCAGATCACCATGGCCCAAGGGATGGGAGAATACGAATGATGAGAAAGACATGCAGATACAACATAAGGATTAACGATGTTCACACCAAGGTGGAATTCCATTGGAAAATCTCGATCCAATTAGCGCCAGAAAGCTGGCTCTTCACTACTGGACAAATCCATATTAGCATAAAGAGAACATTTCGAGAATCGACTCACTTGACCAACTGTTTGGCTTCAAGCAAATAAGCTTCAATGAATCTTAGATCTGCTATCAGCTTTTGATGGGTTATGGCTGTTATTATGGCATGGTTTGAAATTTTATAACGAACATTTAACCAACAATTAAGAAATACTAAAGATTCCTCTCTTATCTACAGTATTTGAGAGAAAAGACGAGTTCACTATGGGACTAAAGAAGTGAAGGAAGAGGAGAAACCTCAATATAGGTTTATCTAGACTTCTCATAAGATATTAGTAGACCGTTCAAAGTAAAAATCAGCCAATGTTCATTCCACAAAGAACAGGCAAAGGGGTAGGGACTCTGACGATAATTACTTGTAATCTTGTGTACAAGATGAGTGCTTTCTTATGTTATCATTAATGTATGGAATCGTTATCTAGCTCTCCTAGAAGACATAGGAGCATTCCAATCTTCCAAAATTCTGTGTTCTTCTTTTCATGTTTATTTTGTTTCTCCAAATCAAATGGTGATGCATAAGACTTCTGCTTTTAGTTGTCCTCAAGACACAGAAGAAATAGAAAAAAAAAAAAAAAAAAGAGCAATTGTTTTGGTTAGGCCAAAGGGTTGTAGCCAACAACAACAACTAAGCCTTTCATCCCAAGTATTTGGGGTAGGCTACATGAACCAAAAAAGAATCACGCCGAATCGATCACTTTGATAGTCCTTCTCCAAAGGGTTGTAGCCATTTCTTTAAAATAAAAGCAACTACGATGCCATCCAATTGGTTTAAATCCAAAACATTCACTAGAGATAGTAATAATAGGTAACCTATGAGATAAATTATTTTGATACCATGGAATGCATGAAACAAGGACATTAGGATATTATCTAAAGAGCCTCAACCCTTCTTTAAGAAGATGAAAGGTCCAACATGAAGAATTCTCCTAGGAAATAGTTCAATATTTGACTTACTTGAAATAGTTCAAGGCCAAGAGCTGAATAATTCCAATAAATCCTCATTTACCTATTCAACTTTAATCTTTTTCCCCCCTAAGATATTCAAATTCAGATCTAATTCAACATTGTAACTAAAACAAATACAATCACCTCATAAAGGATTTAATCAGTTATAAATTCGTAATTGACTCATAACCTAACACATAAAGTCCCCCCTGCTCAATCTCATCTTACTGAATGTGCAATAGACTTCTATAGAAGTTTTAAACTAATAACAAAATACTAAACTCTTCAAATGCCAATTTCTGATTGTATCTTTTTTTTAATCACTCTAAAAAGTATAGTAGAATAGAATCTCTGAGTAATCCCTTTTTCTCTATGTTGTGGGGAAGCAGGTGCTGCAAGTTCACGTAAACTCCTATCTATGTGACTCGGAATGTGAAGGCCTATCACCATTTTTCTCGTTTGTATCGTTATTTTCATTAGGATATAAACTGAGATAGAATATCTTAACTGAATCTGTATCCTTCCAGATGCGGATATCGATATTAAAAAAATAATATCTATTAGGCTACAAATAGTGAAATTGAAACTTTACATAGATACCTCATTAATATTAGTAACAATATATTAGTAAGTCCTTATCTCATTAATCTTAGTACCATATATTCATATATTGTCTTTTCCATTAGTCAATATTTGCGAAATAATATAATTTAGAATTGACTTATGTTTGTTTGAGACCTCACTCATTTTCACCTTTAGGAAAGGCACAACCATTTTTTTAGTTAAAAAACAATCAAAAACCTTAGATTTGTTTTGATCATCACCTAAAACTAGTCAGTATCCGTACATTTTTGTATCGGATATTTGTCATATCCAGTTTGTATTCATATCTGGTTTTGCCATATATGGATACTAAAATATCCTTGAAATATTATCTAGATTTATATTCGATAAATGTTAAGGATATGCTAAATCATATATCCAAACTGTTTACATCTCTAATTTTCACATTTTCCTGTTGAAAAGGAATTATCTTGTTCAAGATAAAGACTAGGTTATAATAGTTAGCTAAAACGTTTTGGTTTCTACCAACTGTCCATCCATAATCATCACCTCTCACTAATTATGGTGTTTCCATTACTGATCTTACCACCATCTCCTACAACAATACCATCAATGACCCACATCATACTCCAAATCAAGACTATGTGAGCGTAGTGCTTAATGTCTTAATTCTTTCAGCATGTTGTGCAATATCCTATTTCAGCACTCAACGTCTAAAATCATGATAAAGAAAGATAACTATAATAATGAGCCAGTCCCAAACTTAATCATTTTTGCGTATTAGAATCCATTTTGCGTATTGCCCTCGGAGCAATTGTGCAATTTGCATGAGCAAGGTGGCGGCAAAATTTGCAACAGTATTTGGTGTGGTGAGTTGTAGTGTCAAAAGTGACAAATTTTCCTTGATTTCGACTGTAAGGATGGTTAAAGGAGGCTAACTCCCTTAAGCAATTGATTGGAGCCAGATGAACGACAAGCACTCGTTTATAAGCCATACTTCTTGGAGGAATTGTTGTTGCACCTGCATTGAGTGGCATTTGCAGTGATGACATGACTGGAATTTGCATTTTCCAACCACCTTGGCGGGAATTTGCGAGGAGATCGCGTAGCTCTTCAAAGCTAAAAAGATTTCCCTCGAGTTCGAATGGGCACAACAATTTTGCGACACTCCGAGCCAAGGCCATTGAGTATATAGACAATAAGATCATCTTGAGACATGGGCATGTCAATAAAAGATAATTCATCAACAATATTTTTTATTGAATGTAGATATTCCTATATAATGGGGTGCCGCTTTTGCAGCATAGTGCGCTCTTCTTTGAGCTACATGGCGCGAGATCTGCACGACTCGAATAAAGTTGAGTGAGAATCATCCATGCCTCTCTGGAAGCTATAATTGTAGCAATGTGTAGACTAACAGATTCAAAAACTGTTGCAGTAATGACATTGTGTAGTAATTTGTGTTGGCGAAGCCAGTGAGAGTACTTTGCCTTTACAACAACCTAATTAGCAATGGAGGAACCACTAATCAATAAACAAGATCATCCCATCTAGATAGCTAATGAGATAATAGTATATAAGCAATGATTCAAATTGGATTCTGTTAGGTGGCCTCTCTCTTTCTTCCCTTTAGTCCCATATCGCCAAAGGCAATTGAGAGGGAAGGGGGAGAGGGCTATAAATTAAGCCCTCTCCCCTCATCTCTCCACACACCAAAAACCTATTCAAATACATACTTTTGTATTTTGTATTTGTATTCTCCACAAATAGTGAAATTTTGGATCCTTCTCCGGCCGTGGACGTAGGTCACATTGACCGAACCACGTAAGTTCTGTGCCTCTTGTCTTTTTCAGTTATTTTCTTTACTGTCTTTGTTATATTGTAGTAGTGGCTATTAGTTCTTGTGGGGCCTGTTGCCCAACAAACTGGTATCAGAGCCAGATTTTTTTTTTTGAAGTGCTTATTGTATGCTCTGTGGCTGACACTAAACGTGGATCCTCCACATCAGAAAATAAGTACCTTCTGTTAGCGGGGCCCAGCGTCACTATTCTCTTGTGGGGCCCATTGAAGTGCTTATTGTATGCTCTGTGGCTGCCACTAAACGTGGATCCTCCACATCAGAAAATAAGTACCTTCTGTTAGCGGGGCCCAGCGACACTATTCATTTGTGGGGCCCATTGTCACTATTCACCTCTTGTGGGGCCCGTGTCACTATTCATCAAGTGTCATATTTCATAGCCATCATGACAGTAACAAAGATCTCAATTGAAAAGTTTGATCGGAGTGTCAACTTCGGTATGTGGCAACTCAAAATGGAAGCCATCCTTATACAGGATGGATGTGAGTTAGCAGTTGAAGGAGAGGAGAATAAGGCACCGGAGATGACGGTGAAAGAATTTGCAGATCTAAATAAAAGGGCTAGATCTGCTATTATTTTGAATCTCTCTAACGAGGTTTTGCAGGAAGTCGCCAATGAGAGGACAGCCAAAGGTATGTGGGATCGGTTGAAAACCATGTACATGAAGAAGACGGTGGAGAATCGACTTTATTTGAAACAAAAGTTGTATATGTTGAGGATGATAGAAGGTACATCTATACTCTCTCATCTTGATAAATTTGATTCCATTATTATGGATTTGGAGAATGTAGATGCTAAGATTGAAGATGAAGATCAAGCCATTTTATTGTTATGTTCCCTTCCCCAGTCCTTTAAACATTTTCGGGATACTATGATTTATGGGAAAGATTCAGTCTCATATGATAGTATTAAATCTGCATTAAAATCTAAAGAGCAGATTGATAGGGACATCACAGGGGAGACTAGTGGTAGTCAAGCAGAGGGATTATTTGTTCGGGGTAGATCTGAAAATAGAGACCCTAGTAGTAGCAAATCCAAAGGAAGATCAAAATCCAGACATTACAATTTGATTTGTAATTATTGTAAGAAAAAGGGGCACATTAAGGCTAACTGCTATAAATTGAAAAATAAGGAGAAAAATGTACAAAATAGCAGTGTCACCGCTGAAGCTAGTATAGCAGCAGATGAAAATGAAGGAACTATATTTGTAGCAACAGATAATAAAGTCAGGTCTAATAATGAGTGGATCTTAGATTCGAGTTGTTCTTACCACATGAGTCCCAGTAGGGAATGCTTCTCCACATATGAACATGTTGATGGTGGAGTTGTTTTGATGGGCAACCATACTGCCTGTAAAGTTGTTGGTAGAGGTACAGTTCGAATCAAGATGTATGATGGCATTGTCCGAACACTCACTGATGTTAGACATGTTCCAGATTTGAAGAAAAATCTCATCTTTTTAGGCACTCTCGATGTTCTTGGGTGTAGATATTCAGCTGAAGGTGGAGTTTTAAAAATTTGTAAAGGTGCCCTTATACTGATGAAAGCTAAAAGGTCTGGAAGTTTGTATATTTTGCAGGGATCTACTGTCACAGGTACTGCAGAGGTCTCTACATCCTCAGATGTTGACATTACCAGATTGTGGCACATGCGATTGGGACACATGGGTGAGAAAGGCTTAACGCTGTTAAGCAAGAAAGGCCTACTTTGTGGTCAAAGTACTGGTAAGATGGACTTTTGTGAGCATTGTATTTTTGGGAAGCAGAAAAGGGTTAGTTTCAATTCTCCCGCTGTCCATAAAACAAAAGGTACTTTGGACTATATTCATTCTGATCTTTGGGGGCCATCTCGTGTTCCTTCTAAGGGTGGTGCCAGGTATATGTTAACTTTTATTGATGATTATTCAAGAAAGGTTTGGGTGTATTTTGTTAAGAATAAAAGTGATGTTTTCTTGACCTTTAAACAATGGAAGGTTTTGATTGAAAAACAGACAGGAAAACACATTAAGCGGCTGCGGAAAGATAATGGCTTGGAATTCTGTAGTACAGATTTCAATGAGTTTTGCAAGAGTGAAGGAATTGCTCGGCATTACACTGTCAGAATGACGCCTCAACAGAATGGTGTGGTCGAGCGCATGAACCGAACTCTTTTGGAACGAGCTCGGTGTATGATCTCAAATGCTGGGTTGACAAATGATTTCTGGGCAGAAGCCATTGCTACGGCGTGCTACATTGTCAACCGTGCTCCAAGTGCTTCTATTGATTTCAAGACTCCAGAGGAGGTTTGGTCAGGTACTCCTGCTGATTACTCTAATTTAAGAATTTTTGGGTGTTCTGCTTATATGCATGTTAATGAGGGAAAGTTAGAGCCTAGGGCTAAGAAATGTATTTTCCTCGGTTATGCTTCTGGAGTGAAAGGATACAGATTATGGTGTCCTGATCTCAAATCACCTAAATTTGTAATTAGCAGAGATGTTACATTTGATGAATCATCTATGTTGTATCCTAGAAAAGAGTCTTGTAATTCAGAAAAGGATGATAGTACTCAGAAGCAGGTGGAGTTGGAGATTGGAAATGCAAGTTCTTCACAAAGAGTCTCTACGAGTCAAAGAGATCAAGTTGATGAACCAGATCTTGATGAACCAGTAGAGGAATACTCCATAGCCAGAGACAGACCAAGAAGAGAGATTCGACCACCACAAAGGTATGAAGATGTTGTTGCATATGCTTTAACAGTGGCACAGGAAACATGCGGAGACGGTGAACCTTCCACCTATTTGGAGGCAATTCAGAGTGCTGATTCAGAAAAGTGGCTGGTGGCTATGAATGAAGAAATGGAATCTCTCCACAAGAATTGTACTTGGGATCTTGTGAAGCCGCCGAAGGGAAAGAAAACAGTTGGTTGCAAATGGGTCTTCAAAAGAAAGGAAGGAACTTCGGGTGTTGAAGATGCAAGGTATAAGGCACGATTGGTTGCAAAGGGCTACAGTCAGGTACAAGGTGTTGACTTTAATGATGTTTTCTCACCCGTTGTAAAACATAGCTCTATTCGTGTATTACTTGCATTGGTTGCCATGTTTGATTTTGAGTTAGAACAGCTTGACGTCAAGACAGCTTTTCTACATGGCGATTTAGATGAACAAATCTATATGAAGCAGCCTGAAGGTTTTGAAGTTGAAGGTAAGGCAGACCATGTATGTTTGTTGAAGAAATCCTTGTACGGACTGAAGCAGTCTCCAAGACAGTGGTATAAGAGGTTTGATTCCTTTATGTTGGGTCATGGTTTCTCCAGGAGCATGTATGATAGTTGCGTATACTTCCGGAAGTTAAATGATGGTTCATTCATTTATTTGTTATTATATGTTGATGACATGCTCATTGCGGCTAAGAATCTTGCAGAAATTCACCAGTTGAAGGCCTTATTAAATGGCGAATTTGAAATGAAAGATCTGGGAGCAGCAAAGAAGATTCTTGGAATGGAGATAAGACGTGATAGAGGAGTTGGAAAATTGTTCCTGACCCAGAAGAATTATATCAATAAGGTTTTGGAGAGGTTTGGCATGCGAGACGCTAAACCAGTAAGTACTCCTCTTGCTAGTCATTTTAGACTATGTGCTGCTCAATCACCACAGTCAGAGGAAGAGATTGATTATATGGCACGAGTTCCTTATTCTAGTGCCGTTGGAAGTATCATGTATGCAATGGTCTGTACTCGTCCAGATATTTCACAAGCAGTTAGTGTTGTTAGCAGGTATATGGCAAATCCAGGCAAGGAACACTAGCAGGCTGTGAAGTGGATCCTCAGATACTTGAAGGGTACTTCAAGCAATTGTTTGGAGTTTGGACGTTCTAATAACTCATTGTTTGGTTTTGTAGATTCAGATTACGCCGGTGATCTCGACAAACGAAGGTCTCTCACAGGTTATGTATTTTGCATTGGAGGTTGTGCTATCAGCTGGAAAGCTACTCTACAACATGTAGTGGCTTTGTCCACTACTGAGGCAGAATATATGGCAGTTACAGAGGTTATTAAAGAAGCTTTGTGGTTGAGAGGTTTGTTCGGCGAGTTATCTCTACAGCAAGGGGTTATTACCATTTACTGTGATAGTCAAAGTGCAATTCACTTGACTAAAGATCAGATGTATCATGAGAGGACGAAACATATTGATGTGAAGTATCACTTCATTCGTGATATCATTGCTGAGAAGAATATCCTTATTCAGAAAATCAGTACTAAGGACAATCCTGCCGATATGTTTACAAAGGCTCTTCCTGTTTATAAGTTCAAGCAGTGCTTGGACTTTATTGGCATTCAGAGGTGGTGATTCAGCCCGCTGGGGCATTGCCGGAGAAGATGGAGTAAGCGATAAATTGTTCGGGTCAAGGCCAAGGTGGAGATTTGTTAGGTGGCCTCTCTCTTTCTTCCCTTTAGTCCCATATCGCCAAAGGCAATTGAGAGGGAAGGGGGAGAGGGCTATAAATTAAGCCCTCTCCCCTCATCTCTCCACACACCAAAAACCTATTCAAATACATACTTTTGTATTTTGTATTTGTATTCTCCACAAATAGTGAAATTTTGGATCCTTCTCCGGCCGTGGACGTAGGTCACATTGACCGAACCACGTAAGTTCTGTGCCTCTTGTCTTTTTCAGTTATTTTCTTTACTGTCTTTGTTATATTGTAGTAGTGGCTATTAGTTCTTGTGGGGCCTGTTGCCCAACAGATTCGCTAAATGAGAAAATTTATGGGGCTTAGTATGAGGCAATTGTACAACAACATTGACTGCAATGAGAGGGATCAGCTTGGGGTTCAGATACAATAGGTGACGTGGTCATGGCTGAAGTTCACAGGATCAGATCATTGGAGCAAAGAGCTCTGATACCAAATAAGGTATGTATTTATGTAACTACTTTATTTCATTTCATCACTACCTTAATTAAATAGATTCTAATTATGTACAACAATAAGTTGTAGCCTAAAAGGTGGATCCTAAATATGTAGCAGCTACAAAAGTGGATCCTAATTATGTCTACCTATAACTGGAATCTATAAAAATGAATCCTAATTATATACAGCAATAACTAGGAGCAATTTCTATATTTCAGTTCAAATCAAGTGCAAGAATCGGGGAGCAATAATCAGTCTTTAATCTTCGACGTTGTCAGAATCATTAGAATAACTGTGCATTAATCACATCTTTATGAGAGCACAGCATGCACTCACGATGTAATCAAAGTCACAATTGCATGTTAGGTGGTAATCCAAATCCATATAGAAAACCAAAAAGTTGCTCAAAATTAGACATGAGAATGGGCAAGTCCACTGGCCAACTTTTTGGTCCATTCTATTCAAAATTTTGAATTAAAAATGAAATTTATTTTTTTAAAATTCAAAACTTTGAATAAGACGGATTAAAAATTGGACCTCGGACCCGTTCATTCTCACCCTTACTCGAGATAGATATTTATTTAGATATAGACCATCAATATAAAAACAGAGTATTCAATACATCTCCTGCCGACAGAAACGGTGCAATCGTGCATGGAGAAATTTGCACCCCATAGGCCCCACTGGCTATTCATGATAATGTGCAGGTCCATCTACCCCCAACCCCAATGCAACTACCTAAGCATCTTTTTTTTTTCCCTTTTATGTTCATTATACTTTTCAAAACATGCAGACAAGTTGGAAAATGAATTCACTAAAACAGGGAATAAAAGCTGGCATATACTAATATCATAACGAAAAAGATAAGATTTTTATTCTCTCCACCTAAATAAACGCATCATATATTTGACTGTCATCATCAATCATGGAAATGATTCCCAATTGCAATGGAGTTGCAAATATCCCATACCTGCAGCATCAGAATAAAACCCATCTCCCCAAGCATCCTGGGGAGCATCTAGTG
Source organism: Dracaena cambodiana (assembly GCA_036321105.1). NCBI lineage: Eukaryota > Viridiplantae > Streptophyta > Magnoliopsida > Asparagales > Asparagaceae > Dracaena > Dracaena cambodiana. Next base: position 30,250,651 of record JAYEPQ010000017.1, read on the forward strand.
CGCCGGTGACCGCCATCAGCGGCACGATGTACCCCAAGATCGTCAGCAGCCCGGCCCCCAACAGCGCCTTCGGGAAGGTGGTCTGCGGCCGGTCCACCTCGCCGGCCAGCGTGCTCGCATTGTCCCAGAAATTAAGGTTCCAGAACAGGGTATTGAAGAACCCTCTCCAATCCCTCTCCTTCCCAATCCTCCCCCACCTCGAAACCTTAACCCTCGGCAGGGCCCACCCGCTCACTATCACAAACGGCGACATGGCCGCCACGCAGAGGAACATGGCTAGGTACCCGACGACCGTGAGCCCCGCGTAGTTCAACGCCGAGAGGACCAAATTTGAGGAAACTATGGCGAGAGTCCGGGGGAGGCCAGAGGAGAGAGAGGGGATAGCGCGGGAGAGGTAATCGGCGCAGAGGACGGGGAAGGCGGCGGAGTTGATGACGCCGGAGAGGAACTTCCAGGATCCCATGAGGGAGCCGCAGAAGGGCCCGAAGGCGCGGTGGGCCCAGAGGACGAAGCCGCCGTTGCCGGGGAGGGCGGTGGCAAGCTCGGCGGTGACGAGGGACTCGGGGATGGACCAGATGAAGGGGAATATGAGGAAACCGAGGATGGTGAGGAGGGGCCCCGCCGCGCGGACCGCCGGCTCGGAGCCGTAGGGGCCGCCGGAGACCTCGAAGAAGATGAGGAAGATGAGGGGGATCAGGGTCAGCTTCTTCTTGCTGATGGTGGTGGCGAGTAGTGGATCTCGCGGCGGTGGTAGTGTCGGTGACGGTGGAGACTGAGGTGGGATCATTTTGTTGGTGTCGTGTGAGAGGGGCTGAGGTGGAGGGAGATTTGGATGGCATTTTGGGGGTGTGGGGGTTTTTGTACCTGGATTTGGAAAATATTGTCATTTTTCATATTGGCCCCTCGAATCTTAATATTTGTATGAATAAAAAAAAAAGATTCACGGTTGGAATATTCTACTATTTCGTATTCAAAGAATAGATAATACTTTCTGTATTTACAATTAGCAAAATTTTTAAAGAAGGAGATATTTTTGTTTAAAGTACGATAATTTATATTAAGTACCTTGTATAAAGAGATAATATTTGATGTGGTATCTGTCATATTAGCAATGCATTCAATAAGATTCAGTGGAGAAGAAATACCAAACAATAGATAATAGACTGGGAAAATTCTATTTACACACGGAAATTTACTCTTCATGCATAATTTTAAAACTTGTAAATAATTACAAGTTTACCATTTATTTTTTTTGACTAAGTTACCCTTTAAATCACAAGTTAAGACTTTTTAAAATTTAGAACTACAACTTATCGTCTTCCTCTTCTGTTTTCTCTCTAGAATCTTTAAAAATAATTTTTAGTGGAATTTATTTTTAAAAAAAATATCTCCCACAAACCTAATGATTTGATTCCTTAGCCTCTTAAATTTTTTAAATTCACGTTCCTAAAAAAATATGGAAAAAATTTAAATTCTTCGAATTTACTGTAATAAGTAAAATTAGAGTTTGGAGTTTTAGTTTGAGTTTTTTTTATTCAAATGGAAAATTTCAACATGCAATTGGTGTCGGAGGACAAATCTAAGGTACAATTTAAATTTATTCTTAGTTTTTTATGTGTATTTGTTTGTAATTTATTATTACTTGTGATTTTTTTTGTGAGGGAGACGTCGGTTATTGGTTGGGTTTTAATACCCGACCAAGCGATTTTTTGGTCGGGTATTAATACCCGACCAACATATTTTTGGTTTGGAAATTAATTTTCGACTTGAAAAATTTGGGATCGGATGACATAAAGAGATAGAGAGAAGGAAAAGGGTTAAACTTGGAAAAAAAATTGTGTGTATAGAGTAAATTGATGATATTTTAAAATGGAAGTTGGTGTAAAGAGCACTCAGAGTGTCAAAAATAAATTGCAGTGTGTATATAGAATTTCCCAATAGACTGTCATTGGCTTAGAAAAATGAAGAAGGAGATTTTTGACATTGTGATTGTTAAGTAAATAAATTATTCTCCATCAATGGTGGATCCTCTAAATCGAAAACAATCTCTGAAATAAATCTCATTTAAATTTAACTTTCGTTTTTCATTTATTAGCTTGCATATGTTCCCTTAACTTGCAATCATAATGGTTTTTTAATTTTGGCATCTGATATACTTAGTTGGCAGATATAATCTTGGCAAGATTGATTATCTTTTATATATATAAGATAATTTCATCAATGAAATTTATTGAGGTGAATATTTACGAAATATCATACCATCCATATAATGTCAGAGTAATTTCATTCTCTTATGAGATTTTACAATTCTATATTCAAACAATCTCAATAATCTGTCATCGTATCCACCACCACCCACCTCATCGAACTTACTGACAGATAATTTATTGTTATTAATCCGACCAATGAACTTTCATTCCTACTTGTCCCAACCAACTTCTCCTCATGGCGTGTTCAACTCGAGACTTTTCTTATTGGATATGATCTCCTCGGAAATCTCGATGGTACTCTCCAATGTTCGACCAAAAGAACCATTGCAACTCCGTCACTGGATTATGTTTATTTGTCCTGCCATGACAAACTAATTTTGAAGGTAATTTTCAACACCGTCACTCAACTCGTGATGTCTAGTCACATTCTCCACCACCAACAAAGCATGGGAACGCCTTATGTGTCTCTATGTTACCTGTTCTCGCACCTGTATGTGCAGCTGAAGGAGAATCTCGAACCATTTCAATAAGGGTGATCGACTCATTGCCGAGTATCTCAATGACATGAATGTCCGCACCAATATATTGGCAATCATTGATTAGCCACTCTCAAATGATGATCTTACTCTCTATATACTTAATGGTCTTGATCCAGATTTATGTGACATTGGAGGTCTGATCTGTGCCTGTGAAAAAATGTTTATATTTGAAGAGCTTTATGGCTCGTTTTGTAGTTTGGAAGTTGTATCAATTGCCTTGATTTCGCCACTGTTATTACTATTATCTCTAATAATAATATTTACCGATAAGATAAATCCAATGCTTGGCTAACCTCCAAGTTGGATGCTCAAATTCACAATAATTCTCCACACAAGGTCAACTCTGCAAGCTCACAAGGAAAAGCTTACTGTTATGTGCCAATAATATGACATCTGTGGCCACATAGTAAGGATGTATCAATTTCTTACTTTTCATCAAGATGCTATGGCCCATTACTCTACTATCGGTCCAAGTAATAGTAACCCATGGTTGTTATTTTCGGCTGCCTCCAATAATATAATGGCTTATCTTAACAATATGATCATTCATTCTAAGTACGATGGCATTGACATTGACGATGGTACAAGTTGACTGTCACTCATATTGATTCGCTAACACTTAAAATCCCCGCCAAAAACTTTATCTTATCCAATCTTTTGAGTGCACCTGCCATTTTAAAAAAATGATCTTCATGCCCTTACAAAACATAATAATGTCATTATTAAATTTCACGTCATATTTTCTTGTGAAGGATCAGAGTACAATGGTGTTTCTCACGCACAGGCCATGTAAAAGTAGAGTACATCTTTTGGCGGCTTCTACACTTTTGATATCGAATTAAATGTGAATTGCCCCCATGGCTTCTTCTTCTTCATTGACAATAATAACCCAACAACTATCCAACTTCATTCATATTTTGACAGCCTCAAACACTCAATCTCCCTCACCAATTTGCCCAATTCAAGCATAAAACCAACCGTGACAAATTAGCTACTCAACCTATGGGTTTAATTACCCATATTCTAAACTTGCTTAACAGCTGAATAGAACTCATATTATGATCAAAAGATCTATGAACAAATTTTACGAGTCTAGAATGGTCTATTCTTAATATAAACTATTTCTTTTCAGAGCCCATTGAGCCTACATATGTGATTCCAGTCTTGAAAGATCAGAAATACCAACAGGCCATGAGACCCACAATGTTGTTGGATGTATATAGGTCTATCATCTCAAACATGAGCCAGATGGATCCATTACTCGCTACAAGGCTCAACTTGTAGCAAAAGGCCTTTATCCACTTTCGGACTAAACTGCAATCAAACTTTTAGCCTAGTGATTAAACTTGTCATAGTGAGAACTGTTTTATCTATCACAGTTATACATGGCTAGCCCATATGTCACTGGACGTGAATAATGCATTTCTCCATGGCACCCTAATTGAAGTTGTTTACATGGCCTAGCCCACTAGATTTATTGATTCTAACTTTCTTTCTCATATTTACAAGTTACACAAATATCTTTATAGACTTAAACAGACATCTCGAGCCTAGTTCCATAAATTGAAATCTAAGCTTATTGATCTCGGTTTTACTAAGGCAAAAACCAATCCAATATTATTTATCTTTCAATAAGTGGCTACTATTATATACTTTCTTACATATGTGGATGATATGTTAACTCCATAAAACAAACTTACCACAATAGTAACTCTTGTTATCTTCCTTGGTGAGTACTTTACACTCAAAGACCTCAGCCTGCTTAACTTTATCCTTGACATAGAAGTGGTGTCATGTGCTGTTAGTATCTTTCTTTCTTAAGCATGCTATATCCAAGAAATACTGGATTGCATGCAAATAGAATTAATAAACTCTATCTCAACACTAATGGTTTTAAAGAATCCACTCTACCTGTAAGATGGATTCAAGCCAAATAGATACGATCCAATATAGTCAAACTATCCGTGCGCTCCATTATCTTTCCTTTACTCGGCCCAATATTTCATACATAGTAAACTGTTTGGTCTGAATATGCAATCAAACTCACAGTTATATTAGCATGTTATCAAGCAATTACTCATGTACTTTAAGAAAACCATCCATCATAGTTTTTCATTACACTGTAAAAGCTTGTTTTTCCTCCGTGGATATTAAATGTTGACTGGGCCAATAATTTTGATGACCGAAGCTCTACTTCAGCATCTATCATTCTTCAAGATAACAATCAGTTTCTTGGAGTACCAAGAAATAACAATCAAATTACGGATCATCCATCGAAGCAGAGTTCCTTACTCTTAGCACTGCCATTTCTGAAATATTTTGGGTTCGAGCCCTTCTCAATGAACTTGATCAAGTATCTTAATCAAGCCTGAATAATTTTATGATAATATTGGTGCTATGTAACTAAGCATCGCTCCAATTTATCACTTAAGAACGAAAACACATCACAGTTGATATATTCTTTGTCTATACATTGTCAATAAAAATATCTATAATATTTCACATGTAAGAAATTGATGCAAATAATGGCATGACTACAAAGGAGCCAGTTCAAGTTCCAACTGGGCCGGTTACAAGAGCACGAGAAAAAAAGTTCAAGAATGTACTTAATGGGCTCAAGCAAATTCGTGGAGGCCCATTGAGGATGGTTCACGTGTTCAACAAATATGCATCAATATGATTCAACAACTAGAAAAATCTGGTCAAAACTGATTGTTTTTTTTTATTTTATTTCTAGAACTTTTTTTATATTGATCAGCCAAATTAAGGGGCTGATTGTTTCCTTTTGTTTTGTTTCTATTTCTAAAACTTTTCTTATACTAATCAGCTAAATTAAGGAGTTGATTGTTTCCTTTTATCTTGTTTCTATTTCTTAAACTTTTCTTGTAGGAACTTTCCTTATATTTTTTTAGCCTATAAATAGGCGTCTAATGGAATAGAAGGGATACAGTTTACAGATAATTGGTGAGTTTATTCTCTTTGGATTTTTGAAAAACTATTCAAACTTTTCAGAATTCTTCCGTGGCGTTCATTATCGACTTATCAAACGGCTTCCCACTACCGTTTGTAGCGTCTTCTTTATACCAAGATTCTTACTTCGTATTAAACAACAGGTTGAGGTCAATTATATCGAGATTCTTATTTTTTTGTTGAAGCGACGGGTCGAGATCTCCCATCCGAATCCGATCGAGAACGTTCTTGGATTCTCCTTTTGTACTACGGGTCTCCTTATTCTTAACGGGGTTCGCATCATTTTGTTTCTGAGCATGTTAATTTGGATGGAAAGAAAAAGGCTGATTTTGTTAAGCATATACATGAGAAGGCAAGGCTCAATATTGAGAGAAGAACGGAGCAGTATGCAAAATAAGCCAACAAGGGGCGTCATAAGCTCGTTTTTGAACCAGGAGATTGGGTATGGTTGCATATGAGAACAGAGAGATTTCCGACACATAGACGTTCCAAACTGCTTTCAAGAGGGGATGGTCCTTTCCAAATTTTAGAGCGCATCAATAACAATGCTTACAGCTAGATTTGCCCGGTGAGTATAATGTTAGTGCTACTTTCAATGTTACTGATTTGAGTTTTTTTAATATAGGTGATGATTTGAGGGCAAATCATTTTCAAGAGGAGAGGAATGATGCAAAAAATGACATGACTACAAAGGAGTCAGTTTAAGTTCCAACTGGGCCGGTTACAAGAGCACGGGAAAAGAAGTTCAAGGATGCACTTAATGGGCTCAAACAAATTCGTGGAGGCCCATTGAGGATGGTTCACGTGTTCAACAAAGATGCATCAATATGATTCAACTACTAGAAGAATCCAGTTAAAACTGATTGTTTCCTTTTGTTTTATTTCTAAAACTTTTCTTATATTGATCAGCCAAATTAAGGGGCTGATTGTTTCCTTTTGTTTTGTTTCTATTTTTAGAACTTTTCTTATATTGATCAGCCAAATTAATGGGTTGATTGTTTCCTTTTGTTTTGTTTCTATTTCTTAAACTTTCCTTGTAAAAACTTTCATTGTATTTTTTTAGCCTATAAATAGACGTCTAATGGAATAGAAGGGATATAGTTTACAGATAATTGGTGAGTTTATTCTCTTTGGTTCTTTGAAGAATTATTCGAACTTATCGGAATTCTTCCATGGCGTTCATCATCGACTTATCAAACGGCTTCCCACTACCGTTTGTGGCGTCTTCCTTATACCAAGATTCTTACTTCGCATTAAATAACGGGTTGAGGTCAATTATACTGAGATTCTTGTTTTTTTTGTTGAAACAATGGGTCAAGGTCTCCCATCCAAACCTGATCGAGGACGTTCTTGGATTCTCTTTTTGTTCTACGGGTCTCGTTATTCTTGACGGGGTTCGCATCAGAAATCTTCATTAGTAAGTAGATATATTAACTGAACCACTGTTTTGCCAACATCATGCACTATCCAGAAATAATTTCAATATCTTTGTGGGACACTAATCTTGTAAGCACATGTTAAGAAAATAAATTATTCTCTATCAATACTGGATAGTTCAAATCCATAATAATCCCATAAATAAGTCTCATTACTTTAAATTTTGATTTATTAGATTGTAAATGCTCACTTAATTGGTAGTCATAGTGGTCTTCTTAATTGTGTACATTTGACCCACTTAATTGACATTTATAATCTTGACAAAATTGACTCTATTGTATATGTATAAGATAATTATATCAATCATCCTAATCCTTGTGGATAATAGCTATTATCCTAGCTAGCAATCAGGATGCTCCCACGATAAGGTTGCCAGTTAGGGCGATCATAAAAGAAGGGAGATAATCTAATTTCTTTTTGGAAACTTCTCAAATGGAAGTTTAGTGTTCTATGACATTAATCGAATTTGATTTTGCATTTGCCTCCTTTCAGCAATAATTGCATAAAGCCTGTTTGTTATAGTTAGAGCTCACCGACGTGCTTGGTCCATCTGATTTTTATTGAAAAATGCGTGATTCATTAAGTGAAAGACTCCCACTAAATAGTTAAAGGGCCCTATCCAAATAGGGATTTTATATATTAATAAGAAGTAATAGATTATCCAGGCATGATATAGTTCCTTTCAGTTCAACTGATCTATCAGTTCATCGCTTCAACATCGTATACCCAACCTGAGTTTTAACACAATGGTATAATTTTTTTAAAACTCGCAAATTAAATGCGTGTCCAGCAGGAATCGAACCTAGGTTGCTCTTATACCATATTGAAAAACCCTTCCACTGCACCACAACTCCGAAGTTCTAGAAAGGATTGAGGGAAATTATTTTATATTTTAACAAGGGTAAAAGAATTCTTATCCGAACTTAGACTCGTCATCATAGACACTTAAGTGCGATTCACTTGTTACGAATGTGTTTCTTACTTTCTATCCCCTTTCTGAGCCAACTTACATATTAAGCTAATGGTTCTTAACCCGCTGTAAATCTTAAGTTGCAGTTCACTTTTCAAGACATGAATTAAAACTTTTATTGGATTCGTGGAATCTAAAATCCTATCCAAAATCCATAGACCTATCTATCACTAGTGCACATCAATAATAGATGACAATTATGCCAATTATGTTTACTTGGAACTTACTTTAGTTATTCAAAAGGCCAATTAACAAAGGATCGCTACTTCATTTTGTTCTTAAAAGCAAGAGAGGGGGAAAAACATGTAAAATCCTATCGTTTCGGGGTTAATATGTAAATATGATTTAGAGAATCTAGGGTTTTTTAAATCAAGATTTCCCTTTCCGAGGCTCACCCAATTGGAGAAAGTTGGGGTCCACCTTCGGCAGTAAAGATTCGGAATCGCTTAACTTGAGGGCAGAATCTATATAATCATACGTAATAGTATTCAACTTGAGAGGGAGTTCATCGACTCTGCGACAAAACTCTTATCTTTTGAGATTGGACTGTGTTGAATTTAGAAATGGGTCACTGTCAAAGATACTGCAAGAGGGAATCAGTGGTGACCGTCAAAATGTGCAAGTTGTTAGTTGTCATCAATGACATGTGAATCCTATCTGCACAACTGACCAGCCAAACAGAATCTTGATAACTAATATAAAAATAGACAAAAAAAAAAAAAAAATCCCAAAAAGGAAAGATGAGAGGAAGTCTTGAAATTATTGGATCGAATCAGAGAAAAGATTAGGAGCTCATCCCAAGAATCCAATATTTTTTGGGAGTTTCTAAATGGGCACACCATTTTTCCTAGTGCCCACTTCATAAATTTCCGGCGAAACAAACTGCAAAGTGGGTTTACTAGGAAAAATGGTGTGCCCCTTTAGAAACTCCCATTTTTTTTTTTCTGAGACATTCAAAGCTCCATCCAGCTGTATTTCTTCAGATAAACTGTACCAAAATTAGGTTAAAAAAAAAGGAAAATAAAAGTTGGGCAGAAGGAATTCTAATTAGAAACTAAAAATGTAAACTTTTCAAACAAGATGGTAATCATAAATAATTTTTTCTTTCTTTCTTTTTTTTTTTTTTTAGAAACAAAATCTTGTATCTAACTATTTTACAAAATACAAATAAAATAGTCGACAACTCATAATATTCTTTTGCAAAATTCCGCCTTTCGCTCCGCTATTAAGCCAAGTTGAAAAGGAAATTTTAAATGAGCACACAACTTGACTCCATAAGAACCATATTTTAACTTGTAAATAATTAAAAGATTGTTAATTTTTGAGAGTTTTTATATATTTGTCTTCAAAAATTTAAATTTAGTCCTTCAAATCTTCATATTTTGAATTTAGCACTCCAAATCCTTTAATTTACCTCACATTAGTCTCAGTCATATTTTTAACCCGAATGTCTCGTTATATCCATAATTTACTTCACTTTAACCATCCCTTCTCTCTTCCTCCTCTCTTCTTCTACTTATTGGGTTCCCTCTTCATTCTTTTATTCTCTCTCTCTTCCTACCTAGATAATCTATAAAATAAAGTAACTCAAGAGAATCTAATAAGAAAAGGAAAAAGAGAGAGAAAAAAATGAAGAGGAGAACTCAGTAAGAGGAAGAGGGAAGTGAGAACTAAAATAAAGTAACTCAGATGTATAATGGGAAATTCTGGCTAAAAATATGGCTGGAGGACTAAAGCGAGGTAATTTAAAAGATTCTGAGGACTAAATTCAAAATATGAAGATTTGGGGGACTTAAGTTCAAATTTTTAAAGATTTAAGAGACATATATGTAAAAACCCCTAATTTTTTTTTGATAAAGTTACCCTTTACCCTTATTTTTTGTTACCAATCCATAAAAAAGTGTATCCTTTTCAGCGCATCCAAGCAAAAATAAAATAAAATTTTTTATGCTTCTAAACTCTAAATCGCACACTCCATGTCACTAAAACTTGATCTCTTTTTAGTTGGAACAATATGTCTAATAGTGATTTGAAGCCCTTTTGGTTTGCAAGTGAGAGTGCGATCAGACGATTCGAGAGGATAAGAGTGAGGAGAAGAGGGATAACATTGATTGGAAGAGGATTAGACAGAAAGAAGAGAGTACTTACTAAGAAAAACTCTCTTTTTTTAAATAGTTGCGGTGCTCACTAACGAAATGATGCTTATTAAGTGAAGTGCTGCGCTCGTTTAGAATTTTCCAATTGAAAAACAAGTAACAACGAACTCTTTTTTCTTTCTTTTTTTTTTCCTTCTTCCAAGCTTTAGCCTCATTCCCTCATCTATCCTTTTAAACTTTTGAAGGAGAGTTCACAAGAAAATAATTATTTACAATGTTTAGATATGTTTTGCTCACGAACCCACGAGGGAGAGGACACTAGATATTTTATATTATTCGAAATTTATTTAATGACAGTGTTCACATGTGAACAATTAAAATATAGTAGATAAGGTATTTGTACGTCCTAAAGATTACAACGGAAAATTCGTGGGTTAGCAATTTAATTCATTGCTAAGTGTATAGTCAAATTTCTTTTGTTAGGCCGCTAGCAAATCTAGAAAAAAAAAGATATTTTTGTCGGTAGCAAGTTGGAAATATTACTAAAATATTTGCACGTTTTTGTTTGCTAGCCACAATTATTCAACGTTGCGTGTGTACGTGGAATTATTATAGGTGAGCTATCAGCTTGCGTGTGTACATGGAATTATTATAGGTGAGCTATCAGCTTAGACAGAAAAAATTACGTAAGTTAGCGAAAAAAATATAATGATCTAATGATTTTTCTTCAAATTTTTTTAGAATTAATATCTATACATTCTTAACTTTTTTCGTATCAAATTTCATAAACTTTGGAATTCATTTACCCTTTCATCAAGTGCATATACAATGTTTTATTCATTGAAAATCGTTAATTTTGTGTCAATTTGATGGACGACCAAATTAAAACTAAAACCCAAGAAATTTGGTGTGAGTGAACCTTAGAGGGTCAGGATTATAATCCAAAAGAAATTTTTTAAAAAAGAATATTGAAGATAGCGGAAATGAATTGCAGCTCAGGTAAGTTGCGTGAACTGTCTACTCATTTACATTTCTCTCTCTCTATGTATATAATAGAAATGTGTTAACAGTTCATGCAAGTTGTCTGAATGACAGTTTCTTATCACTATCTCCAAGAATTTTTTTTTTAAAAATTCTTTTTGGATTACGATCTCGACACTTTTAGGTTCACTCATATCCAATTTCTTGTGGTTAAGTTTTGATTTGGCTCTCCATCAAGTTAGCACAATATTAACAGTTTTCAATAAATAAAATATTTTGTTATTGGATCACTATATTTTTTTCCGCCAACTAACGTGTAATACCCCAAAAATTCGAGCTATCTGTATTGCTTTTTCTAGACCAGTGGTGCCGAATAAGTTAACCGAAATCAATTTTAGATACCGAAATAACTTTCGGTTAACATAACTTTAAATCTACAAACCCAAATGACATTCGGTCGTCGCGATTATTAGTTTTGTAATATTTAGGATTTTTGGATATTTTTCTTACGAGGCCGAAAAATACTCCCAAAATTGCCAATTTAATAATATTAAAATTATCCTTCTAATTACTTTAGAATTTCGGTTCATTTATTCCTGACATCGAAACAACAAACGGATAATTTTATAGAGTTCTCCTCGTCGAGCACTATGTTCTGCATAAATTTGGTAGTAACCGTAAATAATAAAATATTAAATAAATTAGAAATTATTTTAATACTTTCATAACAAATTTCTAATGGCACACCCTCAAAATAATTTTCGTTGTGCTGTCGAATGGAGGGGTTGGTGTGGCAGGACAGGAGGATTACGTGGTGAATGGAGGGTTGATGTGGCAGGCCGGGAGTACTAAGACAGGTAAGTTGTTAAATTACCGATTTACCCTCAAATTATTTCTTCTCTCACCCTTCCTCTCCTTTTCTCCCTCACTTATCCTCTCTTTTCCTCTCGGCCACCTGCAGCAAAGAGAGAAAAAAAAAACACAGAGAGAGAGAGAAATTGAAAGAAAAAATCAAACCGAACCGAAGATTTAAACTGAGGATTCGAGATCAAACCGAGGCAAGTAATACTGCTATTTTCGTTCATGTCATTATTTTATTTATATATATTTTCATTCGTTTCGTTATTTAATTTATATTTATATACGTAATATTTTTTTTAGATATGCTCGATTCATATTTTGAATTATTAATTGCATTGAGAACTAAAGCAAATTAATTGGTCAATTTTGATATATATAAATATTATTACGTTTACTTATTTTTAGTTTAAAAAAAATATATAGCATAAGTTGAAATGATAGGCATGCGAAAATAAAAATAAAAAATAAAAAAAAAGTTACATGCAAAATTTATGTGTTTTGTGAAATGATAGGCATGCAAAAGTTACATGCAAAAATAATTTTGAGTTTGAGCCGAAGAGAAAGAAAAAAGAAAAAAAAAAAGAGAAATGCTAATAATAGTGGGCCTAGCCCGGCTCTAAGAAATTAAAAAAAAAAAGAGGAGAGAGAGATCATGGGCCTAGACTGCAGAAAAAAAAAAGAAAATAATAAAATATTGGGCCTCGCCCAGTCTTGTAAAAGAAAAAAATATATATATATAAAATAAAATAGAGGGAAGAAATGGGCTTGGGTTAGGAAAGAAAAAGACATAAAAATAATAATAACAGTAGGCTTAGACTTGGCTTGGATTAATTGGACTTAATTGATAAATTAATAATAATAATAATAAATTAGATTTTAATTAAAAGAGAAATGTATATTAAAATATATAATTTAGCCTAGAAATGTAATAAATGCATACATTGGGTTTAAAAATAATGCAGTATTATTATATGACTCACTTGATTCCTAAATTGGGTTATTAATTGACACTTAGAATGAAAGTATATTATTGTAATAATTTTGATGATATGCATTGTGTTACAATTATACACTAATATCTATCATGCTACAAGTCATGTGTTTTACATGTTATGAGTTTTGATATTACAAGTCATGTGTTTTACATGTCACGTGCTTTGATATTATAAGCATGTGTTTCAATATTACTGATCATGTGTTATGGTACTATATGTCATGTACAGTCATGAAAATACAAGTATGTTATCATGAATTAAAAAACAATTAAAGAAGGGTTACAAAATTTTCATGTGCATAATTCATTATGAACACGGGGACGGGAGAAACTATATGATGGATAAGAGCCTTGCCGTATAAGGATTGATTGTATTGTTAGGGCCGGGATACTTTTACTGCAGCGGCCTGGGTGATTACTGGATCACCAATTGATATTTATCCAGAGTGGTATATCCGTTACTGTAATACAGTATGGAACTTGATTGAGTGCCTAGCGGTATATCATGATTCAGCGCCATGAATATTGGGGCCGGGTTCCGGGTATACACGGGCACTTATACGACAATGAAGAATAGCGCTATCTTATCCATTAATACAGTTTCAAAATTTAATTGGACGATTACTGAGACTAATAGAATATATGATTAAATAGATAGAGTAATTATTGTCATGCTTATTTATATATGCATTTATTTATGCTTGCCTTCATGTTAATTTATATTTTGCCTTCATGTTAATTTATATGTTGCCTTCATATTAATTTATATGCACACAAACAACACTGACATAAACATGCTCATGCACACTGATATTCCTGTACTATGATAGTACACAAATTCTCTTTTTAAATGTATTACTTGTCGGGTTTAATCCCCTGGGTTTTGAACCCAGATTTGGAGCGTGAAGAAGGGGATTCAGCCCCAGTTGAAGACCCGTACTTCGTTGGACAGATCGAGTGACAATAGGCTAGCGAAGTACCTCTGGAGAACTTTTGTATATCTTGTTTATATTTCCTTTTGTCTGAGCACTGCTTTTCTTTTCGACTCTTTTGTGTTCATATTTAAAGCAGTGTGCCGTTTTATGTAATGAATTCTTCGTATAAATGAAATCATTTCAGTTTCAGACATGTTATTTATTCATCTGATTGTGGCAGTAGTTACGGTTATTCCAAAATCCTGTGACTGTTGGGTTGTCTTGTGCAAGTAATAAGTAACGTCCTCCGTTTTGGGAAGCAGCTGAAAAAGAGGGCGTTACAGAGTGGTATCAGAGCCTAGATTTAGGTGGAAGACCATAGGACTACTGTCACATAAGAACATGTTTGTGACTTATTCGTAATTGTTTATTATTCCTTGATACCTATCAGATCTAGTATCGTGTCTATCATATTATTTTCTACTCGTTTGAGGTATCTATCTTGAATTCTTTTTATTGATCCTTATCTGGTCCGTTGCAGAATAATGTCGATCTGATCTCCTGCAAGTACGAGTGCAAGTCTGATAGATGATACGTCTGATCTTAGGAGCCTAGTACAAAGAGTAGCACAGACGTAGGAGATCACGGCAATAATATTAGAAAGACTGTTGTAGTCTGAAAGGACCGGAATGGTGTTGGACTTCCGAAAACTACAGCCATCAGTATTTTCTGGAACAGAAGGACCACTGAAGGCTGAACAGTGGATTGTAGATATGGAGAATCTTCTAAGGGCTGCAAAAATTCCAAAAGAAAATCGAGTAGAGGTAGTGTGCATTCAGTTGACTGATATAGCTAGAACATGGTGGCTTGCTGAAGAAGTAAAGCACAAGGAACCTCTAACCTGGGAGAAGTTTGTGGAAGCATTTCTTGCCAGATTCTTTCATGCATCAGCAAGGCAGGAAATGAGGAAGAAATTTCTGACACTACAGTAAGGAGATCGGACTGTAAACTCCTATGCTGCAGAGTTCGTGAGGCTCAGCCGATTCGCTTCAAACCTGGTAGCTGATGAAGGGGAGCGAGTACATATGTTCCAACAAGGATTGAGTTATCATCTCAGGGAGTATCTAGCAGGTCATAACTATAGGACCTACTTGGAGATGTTTGAAGCAGCGTGTCGCCTGGAGCAAGTAGCCAAGGAAGGGAGGCCGGCGACATTTAAAAGACCATTTAATCAGGGAGCAAGTTCTTCCCAGAGATTTGGAGGTCCTCCGGCAAAGCGACAAGCAGTGGTTAATAAAGAAGGTCCTTTAGTATGCAATTTCTGCAATAAGCCGGGGCATGTTCAGAAGCAGTGTAGAAGAGCTTTGGGGCTATGTCTGATATGTGGATCAGCAGATCATCAGATAACTAATTGTCCAAGAGCACAGTTAAGGCAACAACCAGCAGGCAGAGTTCCTTATCAACCAGCATTGAGACCAGCTGCTGTAGGACCACAAAATCGGAGGATTGAAGGACCGAACCAGAAGAGATCCTTGAAGACACAACAACAAGCCTATACCAGAGCCCAAAGAGGAGCATGACAGAGACAGGGACATGTTAGACTAATGAATGCTGAGCAGGCTCAGACCACTGGGGGAGTCGTGGCAGGTACGATTTTTGTTAGCAATACACCAGCAACTGCTCTATTTGATTCTGGAGCTTCACACTGTTTTATCTCTACCATGTTTGTTTCCCGCAATTCTATTGATTTTGCAATATTAACTGAGGGGTGGAACATTAAGACTAGAAACGGTAATATCATGACTAATAAGGAATGTAGGTTATGTCCCTTAGTGATTAAGGGAAAAGAATTTTATACCAACTTGTTAGTTATCAACGGAGGAGGATATGATGTTATCTTAAGTATGGATTAGTTGAGTAGCTTCCATGCAGTGATAGATTGTAGGAAAAGAAGGGTAATATTTCAGATTCCTGGCTGTTCGGAGTTTGAATTTATTGGTGGAAGTCAATTTCTAGAACCAGCTAAATCTAAAGTGTTCCCAAAAGGAGGAGTTTTGGAGGCTATGGAAGTAGAAGAAGGAATGATCCCAGTAGTATCAGAATTCTTAGATATATTTCCTGAAAAAATACCTGGACTACCACCAGTAAGGACAGTAGAATTTACTATTAATATTATCTCTGGAGCTGAACAGTTTGCAGGCCACCTTATCGAATGGGAGTTGTAGAGCTAGAAGAAGATAAGAGACAAGTAGATGAACTTCTAAAGTTGGATTTTGTGAGGCCCAGTGTTTCACCTTGGGGAGCTCCAGTGTTATTAGTAAGAAAGAAGGATGGGAGTCAAAAACTGTGTGTAGATTATAGATATTTGAATGCAGTAACAATCAAAAACAAATATCAATTACCAAGAATAACTGATCTGTTTGATCAATTGGGTGAAGCAAGGGTATTTTCGAGGATAGATTTTCGTTCTGGATTCCATCAGGTAAGGATTCGAACAGAAGATATTCCAAAAACTGCATTTAGAATCAGACATGGTCATTATGAATATTTGGTGATGCCATTTGGAGTGACTAATGCTCCAGCAGTGTTTATGAATCTGATAAACCATGTTTTTGCTCAGTATCTGGATAAATTTGTGGCAGTATTTATTGATGATATATTAATCTACTCCAAGAATAAAGAAGAGCATGCTGAGCATTTGAGAACGGTCTTGCAAACTCTTAAAGAGCAGAAGTTATATGGAAAACTGAGTAAATGTGAATTTTGGTTGGATAAGGTTGCTTTTTTGGGTCACATAGTTTCAGGAGATGGTGTATCAGCTGATCCTATGAAGATAGAAGCTGTAATGGATTGGTCTGTACCGAAATTAGTGTCGGAGATTCGGAGTTTTCTGGGGTTGGCTGGATATTATAGGCGATTTGTACAAGACTTTTCAAAAATCGCATCTCCTCTAATTAAATTGATTAGAAAAGGAGTGGAATATGTCTGAACGGAGGAATGTAATAAGGCATTTGAAGAATTAAAACGGAGACTGACAACAGCACCAGTGTTGGCAATTCCAGACAATTCTAGGAAAATGAAAGTCTATAGTGATGCTTCAAAACATGGATTGGGATGTGTATTGACACAGAATGGAAGAGTAATTGAGTTTGCATCAAGACAATTGAGACCCCATGAGAGAAATTATCCAACTCATGACTTGGAATTAGCAGCGGTGATTCATGTTCTGAAGATTTGGAGACATTACTTGCTGGGACAGAAGGTAGAGGTATATACTGATCATAAAAGTTTGAAGTATATTTTCACTCAAAAGGAACTAAATATGAGGCAGAGACGATGGTTGGAGTTGGTAGCAGATTATGACTTGGAGATTAAATATCATCCAGGGAGGATTAATATTGTGCCAGATGCACTGAGTAGGAACCTGCAGTGGAGAGATTAACTCAGCAAAAGGAACTTTAAATGGGGATGCAAAGAATGGAATTGGAGGTAATTTTATCAGGAGTGACAGCACAATTTATGGAGATACAATTACAGTCACTATTGTAGAGCAGATTAAGCAAATTCAAGTTGGAGATGAAGATTTTTAGAAACTAAAGAACAAAATAGAAGCAGGTAAGAGACCAGAAATGAAAATGTACTCAGATGGAGCTATTAGATTCAAGAAAAGATTATGGGTGCCAAAGGGGGAAGTAAGAGATAGAGTTTTACAGGAAGCTCATAGAATAATATATTCTATTCATCCTGGGAGCAATAAGATGTATAAGGATATGAAAAAATATTTCTGGTGGCCAGGCATGAAGAAAGAGATTGCCAGATATGTATCTAGATGGTTCTACTTGCCAGCAAGTGAAGGCTGAGTATCAAAGGACAGCTGGATTGCTCCAACCATTAGCAATACCGAAGTGGAAGTGGGAACAAATATCGATGGACTTTGTTACAGGTTTACCTAGAAGCACCAAGGGCAATAATGCAATTTGGGTAATTGTGAACCAACTGACTAAATCGGCTCATTTCATTCTATTTAGAGTTGGTCAGTCAACATAAATACTAGGCAGAAGATTTATGCAAGAAATAGTGAGATTGCATGGAGTTCTAGCCAGGGTTGTGTCAGGTCGATCACACTATTGGAAGAAATTAATGGATAGTCTGGGAACACATTTGGATTTATCTTCAGCTTACCATTCACAAATAGATGGTCAATCAGAACGGACTATCCAAGTACTTGAAGATATGCTTAAGGCATGCGTGTTAGATTTTGGTGGATCTTGGAAAGACTATTTGTATATGGTGGAATTTTCTTATAATAATAGTTATCATGAGAGTATCAAAATGGCACCATTTGAAGTCTTGTATGGGGAAAATGCAAATCTCCATTATGTTGGGATGAGGTTGGAGAACGAAGTATTTTGGGGCCAGAGTTGATTACTCAAGCAACAGAGCAAGTGAAGATTATCAGAGAACACATGAAGGCGGCTCAAGACAGATAAAAGAAATGGGCAAATCAACGTAGAAAACCACTGGAGTTTGAAGTAGGAGATAAAGTATTTATTAAGATATCTCCGATGAAGGGTGTGATTAGATTTGAGAAGAAAGGAAATCTCAGTCCAAAATACATCGGGCCATTTGAGATCATGGAGAGGATTGGAAGTCTTGCCTACCGATTATCATTACCAGTAGAGATGAAAATTGTTCATGATGTGTTTCATGTATCACAACTGAGGAAATGTTTGGGTGAAGAGCACAAAGTAGTGGATCTGTCTGAGGTAAATTTGAAATCAGATTTAAAGTATGAGAAGTATCCCATAGCAATTATTGGCCGACAGGAGAAGGTCCTTAAGAATAAAGTGATACCGTTGGTTCTTATTTCCTGGGATACACAATCGCCAAGAGATTCAACTTGGGAGTTTAAAAGGGACATCAGGACAAAGTACCCATACCTTTTCTCATGATCAGGTATGTCAATTAAATATATTTTTATATCAGTAGGTACCCGTGAATACAAGCACGTCTTCTAATTTGAAATTTCGAGGACGAAATTTCTTTTGTTAGGTGAGTAGGATGTAATACCCTAAAAATTCGAGCTATCCATATTGCTTTTTTTAGACCAGTGGTGCCGAATAAATTAACCGAAGTTAATTTTAGATACCGAAATAACTTTCGGTTAACATAACTTTAAATCCACAAAACCCAAATAACATTCGGTCTTTGCGATTATTAGTTTTGTAATATTTAGGATTTTTGGAGATTTTTCTTACGAGACCGAAAAATACTCCCAAAATTGCCAATTTAATAATATTAAAATTATCCTTCTAATTACTTAAGAATTTCAGTTCATTTATTCCGGAAATCGAAACAACAAACGGATAATTTTGTAGAGTTCTCCTCGTCGAGCACTATGTTCTGCATAAATTTGGTAGCATTTGGAAAACGTTTATCGAAACCGTAAATAATAAAATATTAAATAAATTAGAAATTATTTTAATACTTTCATAACAAATTTCTAATGGCACACCCTCAAAATAATTTTCGTTGTGTTGTCGAATGGAGGGGTTGGTGTGGCAGGACAGGAGGATTACGTGGTGAATGGAGGGTTGATGTGGCAGGCCGGGAGAACTAAGGCAGGTAAGTTGTTAAATTACCGATTTACCCTCAAATTATTTCTTCTCTCACCCTTCCTCTCATTTTCTCCCTCACTTCTCCTCTCTTTTCCTCTCGGCCACTTGCAGCAAAGAGAGAAAAAAAAAAAACTGAGAGAGAGAGAAATTGAAAGAAAAAATCAAACCGAACCGAAGATTTAAACTGAGGATTCGAGATCAAACCGAGGTAAGTAATACTGCTATTTTCATTTATGTCATTATTTTATTTATATATATTTTCGTTCGTTTCTTTATTTAATTTATATTTATATACGTAATATTTTTTTTGAAAATGCTCGATTCATATTTTGAATTATTAATTGACATCGAGAACTAAAGCAAATTAATTAGTCAATTTTGATATATATAAATATTATTACGTTTACTTATTTTTAGTTTAAAAAAATATATAACATACATTGAAATGATAGGCATGCGAAAATAAAAATAAAAGTTACATGCAAAATTTATGTGTTTTGTGAAATGATAGGCATGTGAAAGTTACATGCAAAAATAATTTTGAGTTTGGGCCGAAGAGAAAGGAAAAAGAAAAAAAAAAGAGAAATGCTAATAATAGTGGGCCTGGCCCAGCCCAAAGAAATTAAAAAAAAAGAGGAGAGAGAGATCATGGGCCTGGGCTGCAAAAAAAAATAATAATAATAAAACAGTGGGCCTGACCCAGTCTTGTAAAAGAAAATATATATATATATATACATATATATATATATATATATATATATATATATATATATATATATATATATATATATATATATATATATATATATATATATATTAAAATAGAGGGAAGAAATGGGCTCGGGTTAGGAAAGAAAAAGGCATAAAAAAAGAAATAACAGTAGGCTTGGACTTGGATTGGATTAATTGCACTTAATTGATAAATTAATAATAGTAATAAATTAGATTTTAATTAAAAGAGAAATGTATATTAAAATATATAATTGAGCCTAGAAATGTAATAAATTCATACATTGGGTTTAAAAATAATGCAGTATTATTATATGATTCACTTGATTGCCAAATTGGGTTATTAATTGACACTTAGAATGAAACCAGATTATTGTAATAATTTTGATGATATGCATAGTGTTACAATTGTGCACTAACATCTATCATGTTACAAGTCATGTGTTTTACATGTTATGAGTTTTGATATTACAAGTCATGTGTTTTACATGTCACGTACTTTGATATTACAAGCATGTGTTTCAATATTACTGATCATGTGCTATGATACTACATGTCATGTACAGTCATGGAAATACAAGCATGTTATCATGAATTGAAAAACAATTAAAGAAGGGTTACAAAATTTTCATGTGCATAATTCATTATGAACACGGGGACTGGAGAAACTATATGACGGATAAGAGGCTTGCCGTATAAGGATTGATTGTATTGTTATGGCCGGAATTTTTTTACTGCAGCGGCCTGGGTGATTACTGGATCACCAATTGATATTTACCCAGAGTGGTATGTCTGTTACTGTAATACAGTACGGAACTTGATTGAGTGCCTAGCGGCATGTCATGGTTCAGCGCCATGAATATTGGGGCCGGGTCCCGGGTATGCACGGGCACTTATACGACAATAGAGAATAGCGCTATCTTATCCATTAATACAGTTTTAAAATTTAATTGGACGATGACTGAGACTAATAAAATATATGATTAAATAGATAGTGTAATTATTGTCATGCTTATTTATATATGCATTTATTTATACTTGCCTTCATGTTAATTTATATTTTGCCTTCATGTTAATTATATGTTGCCTTCATATTAATTTATATTCACACAAACAACACTGACATAAATATGCTCATGCACACTGATATTCCTATACTATGATTGTACACAAATTCTCTTTTAAATGTATTACTTGTCAGGTTTAATCTCCTGGGTTTTGAACCCAGATTTGGAACGTGAAGAAGGAGATCCAGCCCCAGTTGAAGACCCGTACTTTGTTGGACAGATCGAGTGACAATAGACTAGCGAAGTACCCCTGGAGAACTTTTGTATATTTTGTTTATATTTCTTTTTGTCTGGGTACTGCTTTTCTTTTCGACTCTTTTGTGTTCATATTTAAAGCAGTGTGCCGTTTTATGTAATGAATTTTTCGTATAAATGAAATCATTTCAGTTTCAGACATGGTATTTATTCATCTGATTGTGGCAGTAGTTACGGTTATTCCAAGATCCTGTGACTGTTGGGTTGTCTTGTTTAAGTAATAAGTAACGTCCTCCATTTTGGGAAGCAGCTGAAAAAAGGGGGCGTTACAGTAACGTATGTTTTTCTGAGTTCATGTGCGTGTGTGAATAATAGAATTGAGCTGATTGTTCATATAAGTTATCTGAGCTGTATTCTATTTCTATTTTCTTGAAAAAAATTTCAATTTTTTTTTTTTTGAATTGTGATATAGATCCTAGAGGTAACTCATATTTAATTTCTTAGGTTACAATTTTTCATTTAAATTGAAACCTGAAAGATGGTGATGACACACATGTCAACTGTCAAGCCTTGTGCTGATTGGATATATCTGGTATAACATATGAATTCAACCATTTAGTAATATAAAAGTGAAAATTGCACCAGATCTTGGAAATATAAAAACTTTTTTATGTAATATATAGGTACAGAAAGTCCATAGATTTTCCAAGCCCATTTGGCTGGGCTGTATTTTTTTTTAATGGTCCATTTGAATTTTAGACCATTCGGAATCTAAAATTGTGACTGGGCAGATCTGGCCAGACGCATTTTCATTCTACATTATAACTTGAATAGGTCGGACAGTCCATCAGGCACTCTTGGTCCGGCATGGCACATCAGAGGCCCGACACAGTGCCTTGGCTTAGACACGGCCCGAGCCGGGATTGCCGGGCGGGCGGTACGACTCGGCCTGTGCGAGCCAAACCATGCTTGGCACATATTTTTATTTTTTTAAATGTTATTGTTTATAGCTATTGGGGGTGGTTTTTTGCAATTTTTTTTGCATTGAACCCCCCAACGACTATAAAAGCAGCCGTTGGGAGTTTTTTGTAAATAAACTTTGCAAATTTTGCCCTCAACGGTCAAAATGGCCGTTGGGGGTGTTTTGCAAAAAATTCTCTTCTTCCCCTATAAATAACCCATTCCTTTCTCCACTTTCATTCTTCCTCATAATTCTCAAACTCTTCTCAATTTTCAACTCTCTTTAATATTTTCAAACGCAAAATTCTTCCACAAAACTTCTTTCATATTCGATCAAAATTCAAGACTCAAGAGTAAGTATCAAGAAGAGATCTTCTGACTTCCAGGCAATCAATTTTCGGCTTCCTTTCTCATCTCTCAACTCTCAAGTATCAACAAGCAATTTTCGATTTCAATTCTTAATTCTTAAGCCCTCTCTTCGGCTTGTGGTATTGAGGTATTTATAATTTGAATTTATTTTTATTCGGTTTTTTCGTGGTTTTTCAAAAATAGATCTATACTCGTCCGGCGCTTCTTTCTTTCAAGTCGCGGGTAGTTTTTTTTTCCTTTTTTATCGAATGAAAAATATTAAAATCTTTGTCAACTATTAAAACATGCTCCCCAAGTATCATTTGCATCAAAATCATACGAAAATATAAAGTCATCTAATATTCCTGAAGAAGAGCTCACCGAAATCATAATACCCGAAACCCAAACAACCATCCATAGTAGGACTTTAAAATCGGATATATGGAATCACTTTGAAAATTTTATAGAAAATTGTGTTGCGAATGCTAAATGCAAGTATTATCAAAAACCCTACTCCTTCTCTAAAAGATGCGAAACGGGTCATCTTAAAAAATATTTAGAAAAAGCACACCCATTAAATAAATCACAACAAACACAATTAAATACAGACGGAGGAACTTTATGAATATTTAAATATAATCCTAATATCAGTAGAGAACAATTAGCAACATATATATAGTACATGCCGAACAACTTTTCTCCATGGCTGAAGACCAAAAATTGGAAAAATTTATAAGAATAACATGTAACCCCGAATTTAAAAGAGTCTCACATTCAACATGTAAATCCGATATTGTAAAAATATATAAAAATAAGAGACAAACTTTAATTGTCATTTTAACTTTTACAATGTATAGAGTTGCAATAATCTCGGATTATTGAGAGGCCTTAAATAGTAGTCATATTTATGTGTAACGTCCCACTTGATGGGTCAAGATTGGATAATACAGAAAAAAATAATTACGTTTGAAAGATTTGAAATTCCACACAATGCATATAATCCATCACAATCCTTACTAAACTTTTTTTCGGCATTCAGAATAGAAATAATTTTTTTTCCCATTTTTTTTGATAATATTTCCAAAATACGACCACAATAGAAATTTTAAAAAATATTACTAAACTGATTTTAGATGGAAAATTATTTCATATTAGATGTCTTTGCCACATAATTAATTTGTGTGTGCAAAATTGATTAAGAGTAGTAAATGATTTAATAACTAAATTTAGGAATACAATACTATTTATAAAATGTATTGGGCCAAGAAAATAAATATTTAAACAAATATATAAGAATTTTAAATTCTCACCTAAAATTTTACCCTAAGATGTAAAAAGAAGATGTAAAAATTTTACATTTAAAATATTAGACGAGACAATTAAATATAAAGATAGAAAATATGTTTAATGAAATAGAATTACCGTCTTGTAGTTTATATTTTAGTGAATGGAACCATTTACATTTAATTTGTAATTTTTTAAGTAAATTTGAAAATGCAACTAGAGCATTTTCGGATACTTACTATCCAACTACACATATTACACTTTATTATTTAATCAAAATTAGTTTGGTTTTTAATTAAAGCAAAAATAACTTAATTCTTGAAGATATTGTAAAAACCATTGAAATTAAATTTAGTAAATATTTTTAAAATTTCTATACTTACTATATTTTGCAACCGTTATAGATCTACTTGTAAATTTGATGGAATGGAAATTTTAATATATTTATTTCATAAAAATATGTGTTATACAGATAATGTTTGCGATTTAATTAATAATATTAAAATATTTTTAGATATTATGTACCATACATGTGAAGATATGTATGATAATAAATCATAAAGTACAAAGAAACCTACTGTTAAAAAAAGTAAAAAAAAAAAAGCAATAATGCAATCCATTTTCTACCGTAAAAAACCTAGGCAATCTAGTACTTCTTATAATGAACTTTACTATTATTTAGAAAGGGCGAACGTAGATGATTTGTCACCT
The DNA here is from genome assembly GCA_036321105.1 of Dracaena cambodiana. NCBI lineage: Eukaryota > Viridiplantae > Streptophyta > Magnoliopsida > Asparagales > Asparagaceae > Dracaena > Dracaena cambodiana. The sequence continues at coordinate 30,275,535 of JAYEPQ010000017.1, forward strand.
AATCATTATGAAGATTTTGATATTTTGGCATAGTGAAAATCACAAGAGAAAACATATCGCGTGCTTTCTAATATGGTCCGTGATCTACTAACCCCTCGGTATCCACAATAATATTGAAGTCTGTTTTTAGTACAGATTGTATAGTGCTAACGGAATGGAGAAGTTCAATGGCAGCAAACACATTGAAAATGTGTATTTACTTGAAGGACTAGCTCGATACTGAACAAAGAGAATAAGGAACACTTAACGAATTGGAGCAAGAGAATTAAACCGAAAAAAAAAATAAAAATTAAAGACTTCTACATTATTAAGTCTTCATATTTTTTTCTTCTTCATCATTGTAATTTGTTTATTCGAATTCTACATTTGTAATTTATTTTCATGTTATTTTTTTTAAAACTCATAAATCTCTTTGAAAAAAAATACTAAGAACAAGTTGATGATGACGCTCAGGGTCCTCTCCCATCTCTTCAGGCTTTGTATGATTTCTAAAGAGATTTATAGAGTTATTTTGTTAATGTAATGAATTTTATATAATAAAATTTTATTTTCATTATCTTCTTTTTACTTGTTAGATCTAACTTAATTCACTAAATTAAGTTAACTAACTTACTAAACTAACTATTAACTAAAAGTGTTATTAAAAAAAATTATGAAAAGATGGCGGCACGACTAGGCACAGGAACGACACATGGCCGACAGGTCGTGCCTGCCGGCCAAGCCCGGGCCAGTGCCCGGACGGACATGCTGTGCCAGGCGCGACAGGCACGGGCCGTGTTAGAGCCGCGCCGGGTACGGTCCAATTGCCACCTCTAAATTTATCTGTTCTTTCATGATTAGGAAAAAAAAAAGTACACTACTGGTGTGCCCTTATACATTTGGGGTGTGCTTTTATAACTTTTCCCAGAAAAAAGAGTTTTCTATTTTTGGGTACAAATCGGATTTATAAACATACAACCCCTCCGGACCGCTTCAATTCCAAGGCAGGGGAGTTTCCAAAGGAGCACACAATTTTTCTTAGTGAGCCCAGATTTCCTAGTGAGCTCACATAGTCTTTACAAAATAGAGGATTTTCCTAGTAAGCATACTAAATATAGCCAAAATACCCTCTCTCTCCCATATTTATCATCCTTCTCCCTCTTCTATCCCATTGTTCTCCCTAACCGCCCAAACCCAAAAAACTCTAACCCTAAGTTCTTTCTTCCCCTCCCACTTTTCCTAATCCTCTCTTTTCCCTTCTCTACCTCCTCCTTCCAAATCCCCTCTCTCTCTCTTGTTGCTAAAGTCGGTGCCGCCGATCTCACCTCGTCGTCGCTGCCGCCGACCTCATCTCGTCGCCGCCGCCGCCGACCTCACCTCGTCGCCGCCGTCGTTCTCCCGTCGCTGCCACCTTCCCGCCGTTGCTTCTTGGGTCGAGATTGGTGAGATTTCTTAATCTCGTAATTTTTTTTAAAATTTGATTTTTTTTATTTTTGGATCAAACAACTCTTCAATATTAGGATTTGGTGATTTTGTTGGGTTGGAGAGGAGGACGAGGGGAGGAGGTAGCAAATTTGATGGTATCAATTTTTTGTTTTTTTTATTTTGATTATAATTAATAACAAAAATAATATTGTAAACCTAGTTGTAAAATATGCGAAATTTAATTAATTTTCTAATCATGGACGTTAATATTAAATTTTATTAGTTAATTTTAAAGTTTGATGGTATTGTCCTAATGGTTGATTACGTAGCAAAAGAATGTTTCAGTGTTTTTAAATTTTAATATTACACTATCTTGCAGCAAAAAAAATAGAGAAAATATGATATCTGTAGCAAATTTAACTTTGTAACTAGTTACTTATACATAGAGAAGTTACTGTTCTGATAAATAACATTTATGAATGAAATATCTTTGTATTCCATAGATGGATCCGGTAGAATCTTCTCGCATACGACTATCTCGTTAAAGAGGAAGAAAGCAGTATCTCGACCATAAATCCGTCGTCCGATACGAGAGAGAGAAATTAAAGTTGTTGTATATTCTGAATTAAATGTAGAAACTCCTAATTTGATAAGATATGATAGTGTAAGACAAGAGGAAGGGAATATTAATGCAGGAGGCTCTCAAGATGATCTTCAAAGGTTAATTTATCGAGGTCCAGTTGATTTATCACTATTGAAGAGTTTCAAGACGCACATTGCTTTCTTCGTATTAAAAGATGAGGTAATTATTTTCCATAAAAAACCATAAACCAATTATTGTGTGTGTGCATATGTCATGACTATATTATATATACATGAACGAGATCCACTGCGATGTATTAGTCATTTGAGAAAAAAAGTGCATGTCATTGACGACACCGCAGCCAAACACCCGATTCATGGAATTAGTACGTGGGTCTTCATTATATCCATTTGTCATATGCTCCTACCAATACATTAGCACTGTTGAGATTAGCGCATTTGTTGAGAGATGGCATCCCGAAATAAACACATTTCATATGCCGTTTGGTGAGATGACGATTACGTTGGATGATATTTCCTGCTTGCTTGGCTTGCCTGTAGCAGGAAAATCCGTGTGCCAATAAGAATCAACAGCGTCACGTGAAGTTGCTGACACAATTACTCATTCCTTGGGCGCCAGTTATTCTGAAGCGTGGAATGAGCTTAATACAAAAGGCGGTGTATCGGTTCTACTAGATTGGTTAAAAGAAAATTTTTGCGGGGTAGTTGACACTAACACCGAATATAGGATTCGGTGTGCTGCAAGGGTATATTTACTGTATCTTCTTGGTTACACACTCTTTGCGGATAAGAGCTGTACGAGAGTGTCTATTGACTACTTACCATTGCTTCATGATTTCGAAGATATTCATACGTTCGCATAGGGTGCTAGGGCTCTTGCATGATTATATATGCAGCTTGGGCTTGCTTCTCGAGCTAACATTGCTCAGATTGCCGGGTATCTCACATTACTACACGCTTGGATTTTTTCTCATTTGCCTACTTTTATGCCAGTGTCGAACCGATCTTTTATCGACGGTGAACCACTTGCTTGTCAGTAGTTGAACAGACGAGATCACAATGTCTCTCAATCATATGTACAGTCTATTCGGTCCAGTCTAAATAAACTCACCGGCAACCAGGTAACATGTTGCGCTATTTATATACTTATTTAGTTTGCAAGTTACATGTTGGTAACTAATATAGTTCTGTGTGCTTAACAAACTTACAGGTAGATTGGAATCCATATAGAAATTATAGAGAAATCTATCATTTCAGAGAAATTACCTTGTATATGGGTATGTTGAAGATGTGCAGCGTGATTGAGCCTTACCACCCAGTGCGTGTGCTAAGGCAATTTGGTCTCAAACAGTACGTTCTGCCTCCACCATTCTTACCTTTACGTGAAGCGCGGGGTGTAACAGCCAATAGCTATATGGTAAAGTACACTCACATTGAGGAGATGTGGATTAATTGGTTAGATCACATACTACATCAAGAGCACCGTGGGTCCATTGCTGACTACCCATCGGATTGCACGACAGATTATATTCCGTGGCTATCTAAAGTTTCACATCGTTTTCTTGTAGCAGCACCAGATGAACCCCATGTAGAGGAAGGAAGTCAATCAACCCGCCCGGATGTCGTGGATGAGGTAATCTCCATAAATATTTTTTATTTTATGTCCCATATAATACCAAGTTTAACTAATGCCTTTATTTTTTCTGAACTAATTCTACAGAGATATACATGCGCAGTAGCTATAATAGATCCATTACTTGCGCAAGGGGAGAAGGCATTCAAGAAGCAGTATGAGATATTATTTAGGGTACTTGCGAAAATTAAAACCGTGCTAACTAGTTTCACTCAACCAGAAGAATAACCAGAGGAACAAGCAGAGAAACAAGTCACTCATGATGCACCCGATACAACGATAATGACTGGAACCAGACGTCAACGTCAACCCTCGTGGAAGACACGGAGACAGTGATTAGTTTATATTCTAGGTGCATTGATATCTCAAAAACTGTAGTAGACCCCGTCAATTAAATGTTCGACTATTATCATTTATTGTTATGGTATTGTAAGAAACTCGAAGATGATGAGTGACAGTGTTTTGTTTTAAACTTTTTGATATTTTGATGAATGTTTGCTCTTTGTTTGTAATGAATCAAAATATTCTACAGCTAATTTGTATGTGTTGCAATCGAATTGGTCAATATATTTGGATGTCCAACGCTTAATATTTATGTTTGTCCTGCAATTGAATTGATAATTTTTCATTATAACGTTTAATTATTTGATTTGAAATAAATACAGATACGGAGTTGGTATCAGGCATCCGGACTGCAGACTTGGACAGGGAGTCCCTGTCCGGACTGGCAGTACGGAAAGAGAGATATTGTCCAGACTGACAGTCTGGACAGAGAGATTCAAATTTTTAAAGCTATTGGGAAGGGGTGTGCAGCATTTGTATCAATCGATTCAACTTTGGATCCAGATAATATATATACAAAATTACACTTGTCCGGATTACATTAATCTAAACACTAAACTATTTACAAACATTAGACGTTCTACAATGTTACATAATATTGATGACAACTTATATATACAACAAAATTACACCAAAATGGAACTTGTACGCACGCCGTCTATTTTGAGTACAACTCAATAATATCTTGAGTAGCAACCAAAAATGACACAATCTCCTTGAACTATTTAATCCGATGTATGTACGGTACCTCCCATCCTTGAGCAATGGGATCACGATGTCGTTGCCAAGTCAAAGCAATTTGAGGGATGAGATGAAGTTCAGTTAGTGTGACCTAAAGTAACAACAAAGTATATAAATAAGCTTAAGTGTTGATTTCACCGTATTAGTTTTAAAACGACAAATTGTGCTTACAGGTACAAAGTGATAGTCCGCAACGAATGCCATGGTGACTTCCTTGCGTTGGATATTAGCTGTAGGAGGGGGAGATCTAAGTGGTAAAAAAGTAAGGCATTGCGTATTGAAAATAAAAAAAGCATTATATTGAATCGTGAAGCAACCAAATATCCCATGTCCGGCATCGTCATCCAATGGTCAATCTTTGGAAATTCCCGGAAAAAATTAAGTACCTTCCGTTGCTCAACAATCCGATCAATACTCCCAAAAACTGGAATGTAGGAGACGTAATTAGTGTCAAGTTCAAGTAACAAATCTCGTCTGATTTGCATCCACTGATCCTCCCTCATACCAAGGCTGTGTGCGATTATCTGAAATCTGTAATTTCCGTCGGACTTGACATCGCCAACATCAACTATATATGGCCACATAAAACCAGGCAATGAGTTTTCATACTTCATTTTTGGCCTAGTAACAGGTATTATCTCCGGTTCTGGTTGGAGCAGTCCGGTTCTGGTTGGAGCAGGCTCCTGATCTGCTAAGTATTGAAGCAGTTCTGCAAGATTAGGTTCTGGTTAGAGTGGTTCCGCATGGTCTGCATGCAGCTCAGGGGAGACCTTCTTGACAACCAACTTAGAGTACTGTATAGAAGAAATTTTATAATTAACATAATTTAATGTGAAATATATAAAAATATAAGTTTATATAGTAACAAACCTTCCGGACATGAGACTTTCTTGGAATTAACTTATACGGTCTGCGTTCGCTGCGGAGAATCAGTGCCTTCATTTTTGGGGAGGCACTGTCAGAGCCCGAGGCAAGTAGCTCAAATGCACACGGATTCCTTCGTGTCGAAATATCAAGTTTCCTTTTGCGTCCAGCTATCTGTCCAATCACCTTGGGCACAAGATCCACCAGTGAAAAACTAACTGGATTTGATATCTCCATTAATTTCTTCAATTTTCGAGTCCGTTCTTCATTATCGCATTTAATAAAGTTAAGAATAAAAACCTCCACATCTTTCTGGTACCACACACCTTTAACTACCAATGGTTTACTCGGTGCCATATCAAGCTTTCGCCAATGTTGGTCAATGCAATCCAAGGAAATTGGTCGATTGTCTCTTTTATAAATTACAATCTCATGGGCACATGACAAGTTGTGAGTTTGTCGAATGATGCAACCACATTCAACAAGATTAACGCCCATATAGTCAATTCTTTTTACTTGGGCTAAGATCAAATTCAATGCATGATTTATATTGTGCCCCATAATTCCTTAAATTTTGGCAACAAAAAATATCATTTCACGATGGTCAAACTTTTTTGAAAAGATACCTTAATCTTAGTATGTTGAAGTTCAAGCAATGTATGTATATTGCTCCAACACTTCTCAAAATCGCATTGACTAGTTTGCAGTTATCTCTTCAATTTTGCATGGAAACTTTCTGCCCAGTTGCTGGTCACGTTATCCCGACGTTGGCACATATTTGTCCAGTAAGTAACAAATTTCTCCTTATGTGGGTTTAACCATGTTTTAATAATGTAGTCAACTGCTTAAGGCTTTGCTCGGAATTCGTTTGTTAGGATACTTAGATTTGCATTGTACTCGTCTAGAGTATCAGATAGCATAATCAGCTTCCACATTAAAAGAATTTCTCCCACTCAGTCAGTTGTTCTAGTAATTTCTTGCAGTTAGTCAATACATTCTTATTGATATGCCATCTACAAAGAAGATGCCGGCTCGCTGGGAATATGAGCTTAACTGCATTAACAAGTGATAGATCTCTATCTGTAACTATGACACTTGGATATACATCGTTCACAAACAATCTACGCAACTTGTCAAGTGCCCATGCATAATTAGTTTCCCGCTTTTTTTTCAAGAAAGGTAAAAGCAAAGCAAAATGACATATTCGTTGATGTTACTCCAATCATCTCCAGTAATGGATATTTGTACCTGTTCGTTTTATAGGTACAATCCATGATAATAATATCTGGAAATGCTCGAAGAAAATTAACGACAACAGGATGAGCCCAGAAGAGATCCGTTACTGATTCTGTTTGATTATTACTTCAATGCTATTCGATATACTTGAATTCAGAAATTTTTAATAACAACTGTTGCATCAGCGTTCGCCTGCCTTGTTCATTGACTCTGAACTTATGTCGTGCATTTTATATTATTTTCATTGTCGAAACATTCTTTGGATCTTTTTGCTTCAATGATGTCAGTATATTTTTTGGCTTTACATGACACTTCGACATTTCGATCACAACATTAGTCTCGCTTTCAGACAATCTTCCCTTGTACGAGTGTCCTTCGAAATAATCTACTGCAGGATGATTATGCATACCAGATAAAACCGTTAGTTTATATTCATGGCCCCCCATTGATATCTGTTGACCCTTTAATCAAAAAGGACATCCATATTTTTTTACTGTCCATGTGACCCTCATCATTCTTTAATTTCTTAAATCTTGGTTGTCCACCCCGTTCATATCCAAACCATATTCTCCCCTTCTTAAATTAACCTCCAGTATCATATTTTGAAAGCATGATGACAAATCCTGATTTCTTTCCAATATCGCGCACCCACTAGCAAAGTTCGTCTCGATTTATAAAAATCTATAGTCAAAATAGAGAAAATATATTTTTGTGGAAATATTTTGATTTCAATATGAACAGTTTTTCTAAATATTATCATACCTGATTTCTTGTGAAGTCCAAACCATAATCAACAACTAATTCATTCTCGACTCGTATACTCTGCGTCGAAACATTACCCTGTGTTCCAATACTTTAACAATATTAATACTTATTAATTGATAAGACTCTTGCGGAAAAAAAAACTTCTGTCCGGATTTCAGTCTGGACAAAAAATTTTGGTCCGGACTGAAAGTCCATATCGAAGACTTTTGTCCGGACTTTCAGTCCGGACAGCGACGTCCTCTCACGGGTTTTCGCACCAGATCCAACTGAAAACTCAACCAAAAAACCCTAATCTCATTCTACTAAATTTATATCAAAATCCTAAGTTATATTTGGAATAATTTAAACAAGGAAGATGGAATCATATCTGAAGAGTATTTTAATCGTCGAATGGAATTAATGATATGGTTGTATTATCCATTTATGTCTCGTTCGACACAACTCAAAAAATTCTCTTTTATTTGAATATCTAATGAAAGAAAACGAAATGAAGAAAAAATTCGGCTTTAAAATAGTAAATGATTTAAAGAAAATGTCGATCAACTAAAATAAAATAGATTTTTGGTTTAAAAAAAATCAAAAAAATTTACCTGTGGTGCTCAGGAGAACGGGAGGAGTCGTGAGGAGGAAGAAGGGTAAAAACGTACATTTTTTTAAAGAATAAAATTGATATATATAGGAAGAGTTTTTAAATGGGCTCAATCGGAAAAAAAAAAAAAAAAAAAAAGTGTGCCCCTTTAGAAGATCCCCCAGGCAGCCCAATTCTCCGGGGGGAGCCCACGTGCTGAGCTTCTGGAACTTTCAGAAGCTTCTGGGGATCCCTTTTGCCCTGGAAACAGCGTCCACTTCATCCTGAACGTCCATTTGTCACGGTTCTTACATAACTCTAGGCAGACGGACGGTCACGATTGACTCACCCCGGAACCTGCTCGAATAAATAAAAAAGAGACAGCCAAGGCAAATTATATTTCTTCCTCATTTCTTCGTCTTTCCCTTTAATATTATTTTTATTATTTTCTTCCTCGAATTTTTCTGAGCTTTTAGGCCCCTGAGGTTTTAATAGGTACGCTCTGAATTTTTTCCTATTTTATTTTTTAGTCCTTTAATGATATCCGCTGCAAAATTACTGTCTGATTTGTTTAATTTTTCATAATGTTGTGATTGAATATTGTCACATAGAAAAATTATATGGATTATTAATTTTCCTTTCATCTCATAGCAAAACATAGAAAAAAATTCGAATCTGGGATGGACTCTTTAATTTTGATTGAATTGGATTGAAGAAACCCTAGATATCTGAACAATTTAGGGCTCTTATTAGGATTGGAATGGATCCGATCATATTTGTGAAAGAGCGATGCAACTACTAACAGTTGAAGCAGAGAAAATGGTTACAGTAATGTTGCCTTGAATTAAAAAGGATGTATCTTGCTTCCGATGTGGCTCTGAATTCTAGTTGGTTGGTAGGAATATCAAGCTTTAGTTTTGTGAAGCAGCTTAAATGCTTCTGAATGCTAAATTTAGTATTGGATTAGAAACGGAGCATTTATCAAGCTACTTAGACATTCAATACCATCTTTGTTGGAAATTATGATATTTTATGCTCTATTCCACAAGTTAAAAGCACAAACTTAACCATATGCAAGCGGCCTCTATCAAGAGAGCATTTCTTTATGGATGGCTGTTTGCAACATAAACTATATCCTTCAACATATTTCATCTTAAGATTTTATTATTTTTATGTCTGTCTTTAAAATAATTGAAGGGGGGAATTTGAAATCCTTTTGTGATGGTGTTGAAGTTTTAAATCTGATGCAAGGATGTCTGTAAGACTAATGAATATGAGAGTTTTGGTCTTAAACTATCTTCACATAAGCATTACTTTAAGGCTTGAAGCTAGTTCAAAGGCAAAGCAATTGGAATGAATGCATTTTGTGATTTTCTGGTCTAAGATAGTTTGGAAAACATCAGCCCTTATAAAGCTATCGAGTCGGCATTTATTGTTGAGGAGAAGGGAATTCTTTATGTATGATTGGGCCTAATCCAATTTATTAAGACCCAGGACAGCATCATGCTGCTGTATGGTGCTGTTGCTGCTTTCACCATGTTCTTCTGCAAATAAAATACAGGCCCAAATATGGTGAACTATGAAGCATGGACATGGATAAGATATGACGAGGATGCGGCAAATGCTAAAAAAGTAGGACATGGGGGCATAGGGATATGATGATAAAAATATATGCATTTATGCATGTGATACTCTTAATTGTTAAATCCATTTTTTCTTTGAAGTAGAAAGAAAAGAAAAAATAATAGTTTAAAACATAAATTTTAATCAAGCATTTATATTAAAGAGATGAGTTCGAATTTAGTCCAATAGATTAGAACTTTGAATAAAATATTTGAAGGCTTATGTTTGTAAAACATTTGGGGCCTGTTAGTTTTAACTTATGTCTCTTTTACGATAGAAGAATATTTTATCATATCAAATATCTGTATAACATTTTGAAAGTGGATACAACTTTGCTATGCAAGTTTTTGGGTTTTAAAATTCGAAATGATTTTAGTGTGTCCTATACATATCAACAAGTATCATATAAGTGTATGTATTTGATACATAATCGAGATTGACATGATACTCACTTTGAAGTCTCTATTTTATAGATAGCAGACGATGAGGAAGGTGGGCTAATGATGCTTTCTTGGCTTATCCTTGAGCATGCACACCTTGAACAAGACTAGAGCACGGAATATGAATGTAGAAGGGTCAGGTTTGTGTCTCGACATAGACCCTTTGATGTACAAGTAAGTGATTATAAGAGGTGAAGCAAGCTATAGATAGGAAAGCAATAGCTAAAATGAGAGGATTAAAGATTATGAAGTTAGATTATATCATGTTTATAGAAAGATAGAGGGGTAGTTTTGTTACTTATGGTGGGATCCTTGCCTTTGGATTAGGGCTTAGCTAGGGTTAAGCATGAGGGACTTTAATCAGGCCACTTGCTGAGCATGATAGGGGTTTTTTTGTTTGGCCTAATTAATAGACCTTTTATTCCATTTATTCTCTTTAATGCATAACAATTGGTTGGGTTAGAGTGTGTTTGAGTTTGGCCTTGGCCATGTCCAGCCCACAATTTGTTGTAATAATGTAAGTTTCTAATTTTCTAAGACACTGTGAATTGCATCAAAAAACTTAACGAGTGCAGGCCTCTGTGAGCGCTTTGTTTCCATTGCACTCTTTCGGTGCTTTTGGTCTTTAGAAAATACTGTTTCGAAACTGACTATGATCGTTGCATAGAATGATTTCATGGAGTTTGACATGGAATGCCATTTGATAGTGACTTCTCATTTATCTTGTGCCCTTTTAACTATTCTTGTCCCCTGCATGATGTGACTTGTCATTGCCTTGAAGAATGATCATATATAATTTCTTCTCATTTTTTTCTTTATTCACGTGTTCGCTTTCTTAGCACATCATCTTTACCACTAAATTTAGCCAACGTTCCTGAGTTCCATTTTGTTTGAAGTTCTGTTTTTATACGTCATCGCATCACATGCCTCCTTATTGCAACACATTTAAACTCATCTAATGGGATCTTTCTCTCCACGGCATCCATTTGACGAACATTCTTTGGATTATTTGGTGAAGGTGAGGTCTGATGGACTTTGTAAGGGGAGATCCGATGATGACTCGGATGATGAAGAATCAAACGAAGAATCTAATGAGGATGAGTGAAATCATTAGAAAGCCTTGTAATCTTTGGAATTACTATGTTTAAGGTCAATAGTTTTTTGTCTTTAATTGCAAAGCTTGAAGAAGCTGATTTTGAAATCGAAATTAAAACCCTTTGATTGGCTCATTTCTCAAGAAAGTTTGGCTTAGTCTATTGCTACTAGCAGCCCTTGATTGGAGTGGAATTTGGAGCTTGATTTGTGCTGAATAAAAAATACAAGAGCCTAAAATAAGATGTCGGTTTTGAAATTTCTGGAAATTGTTAGGAATTGCTTTGATTTTTTTTTGTGTGGAGGATTTTGATGGGTTTTTGCTGCTGGAAATGGGGCTGGTTGGCTGCCATTGTAGGAGGAATGAAATGGAGAGAGTGGAGGATAAGTGGCTTTTTTGGGGAAGCTAAAAGGGAGGTGTATGCTTGCAAATCAAACAATTGCAAAGCCTACTCATTTTCCACTATTTACAGGAGTGTCACTGGTCAAGATCAATTCCTCTGGTCAAACATGGCCGATATAGTAGATTTTAGGATAGGCATGAGGGTTAAGTTAGAGTTTTACGGTAAAATGATTATTTTAATGCGGTATCGGCTGACAAATCGATCCTGAATAATTCCAGAAAATACAAAAAATACAATATAAATAATTCCTAGGATTTTAGGATAGGCATGAGGGTTAAGTTAGAGTTTTACGGTAAAATGATTATTTTAATGCAGTATCGGCTCACAAATTGATCAATCCAGAATAATTCAGAAAATACAAAAAATACAATATAAATAATTCCTCCTAGGAATTTTTCGGGTTTTAGTCCTACATCACCTGATGGATTATTTGTATGGTTTTGAAACACTAATAAATATATGTATATCTTGACTTATAATTAGATAGATTGGTTGGCTCTGATTATTCTATAACATGGTATCAGAGTATGTTATGAAATAGATCTTAACTGTTAATTTCAACCATCCTGATCGATCGTCGACTCCGATTCTGACTTTGCAATCGCGTCACTAACTGGATGCTGACTTTGATTCCAACTCCGACTCTGCATTCACATCACCAATTCAATGCCGACTCCAATTCTAATTATGCAATCGCGTCACCAATTCGATTTCGCATCTACTTTGCGTCTCCAACGCCGACTATTTCTTGCGTAGTCCTTCTCTAACTCCGCAACTGCTTCGCTTTTGTTTCTACTCTGTTTTGCGTCTGCTTTAGTTTCTGTTTTTTTCTGCTTCATCACTGCAACAACAAGGGACTACTGTTGTTTGTGTCCACTGCAGGGATTCTGGCTTGTTCCTCATCGACTACAAGGGTGTAATTCGGCCTTGATGTAACTCTTTACTCATATTTTTGCCATCTGTTGATTCAAGTATTCATCTACTGCTACTACTATTACTACTGCTGCTGCTACTGTTACTACTCGTTATTGCTACTGCTGCTACTATTGTTGCTACTACAACTATTGTTGCTGCTGTTCATCCACTTTAAGTTAGTTTGTACTCCATTTACTTTTTCGTCAGAGCAATTATATGTTATTCTAACTAAAGCTGTAATCCTATAGTGTTTTATAATATGTTATTCTAACTAAAGTTGTAATCCTATAGTGTTTTATAATCTATGTAACAAGTTAGGTATGATTAATATTTATGCTCCAACTTGAGTGGGAGTGTTAGATTAGACTATTATCTTGTATTTGAGTTTAGTTTGAGTTTTAGTTTCACATTACCTGTTGGATTGTTTATATGGTGTCGAGACACCTATAAATATATGCATATCTTGACTTATAATAGATAGATTGGTTGGCTTTGATTATTCATAACACTAACGATACGAGATAAACCGATACAAGTATATAAAGATTAGGATTGTTACACTCTCTTTGTCATGCTCCGCTCTCGATATTCGATATACGAGCATGTGCAACGGGTACTGACAACATATTCCGTTTGAATATGCTAAAACCTCCAGTAGAATATCAATAATTTTGCCATAATAATACTCGATAATAATAGTAGAAAAATTTAATAAAAATTGACTTTTTATTGATTGGAACAAGGTTTGGATACATTTAAAAAGATAGAATATAGTAAAATTGAATAAGAGGAAATAAGATATTCTAGTTCTCTATTGGCCTTCAACCTGTTCTTTAAAATGTATCAGATTCTGCATCAATTTTGGTGTGTCTATCGATAAGTCTGGACATGTATACACAGGTCGTCAGATTGCGACCAAAATAACATACGCAGAAAGAATATGTAAACGGTTATGTCAAACATGATAATAACAAAGTTTTAGAAAAATAATAAATTAATATGTAATAATGATGTTAATTGATAAATATTATCCTACTGTCTTCTAGCATAGTCAATATTATAGCAAGAGTGTTTTTATTTAGGATGTCATGCATTGGAAGAACTAACTGATGAGATACCGTTATTTCGATTGTCTCCTATATAGACCTAGGAAATAGTCATATAGATTGTCCGGTGCTGAGTCGGACCTGCCGTCGGACAAACATGAATAATAATAAAGTATGATCCAGCAAATCATCATGCATTGATGGTGTGCGAATTATTTAGTTGTAGAACTTAACTTATTACAGCCGAAACAGAATATTTTTTCATCATCCAGTTTTTCTCCCAATCCTGTGGTAGTTAAGTATAATCATGTTAGGTCCAAATCTAATTCCTATAGGTTGTACGTATATCATATCATGTACAATATTCCCATTCGGTTTTATTAGTTTGTCAACAATATTGTTCAAAGAGGGTCATTTATACCTTATTAAATAAATCACAATTGGTTAAGGCAAAAGATTTATTGATTTAAGACATCATAGAGATATTGGCCAGATAAATGTATGAATGCTGGGAGGTATTCCATGTGATACACGTTTCTTAATTAAATAACCAACATACAAGACAATTTTCCTAGATATTGATATGAAATAATGTCACAAACAGTATTTTTCCACGATTATAATTTTTATATGATTCATCAAATATTGTATGTCGATTTTTTTAAAATCTAACTATATTATGTAATTTAACATATTTAATAATAATTGCCTAACAAATGTAATAGATTTTTGATAACAAGAAAGATAATAAGTAATTGATGAATTCCTATTGAATAACAAATCAATTTACACAAAATAAATAATATAATTGAAACAACTGTTATATAAGATAGCATTATTAGTGAGTCTATAAATGAACTTACCTGGATTTTGTTTTTGGATGTCGATCAACAGAGCAATCTATAAATTAAAAATATTATAAGAATATTAAAAATAGATTAACATAAATTTAGATGATTTTTAGATATTTTACAGTATTTTTAGGGCATTCAAAAATTTATTTTAAGGCTAAATAGTCTTGATGAGTATGAAATCTACAAACGGGTCTGGATCTATCTTATTGGATATATAAGATGATGAATATTCTTTTTAAACTATTAGAGTTACTGGGTAGTGGGTAATAATTTAATCTAATATGGAAAAGAAAAATAATATCTTACCACTGAAGAAAGGTGAGATCACATAATATGGAAAGAGGAGGGAGAAAGTGTTTCTATCCGGAGAAGCGGTGGCTCCGATGGCGGCGGCGACTCCAACGACGGCTCTGACGAGATGAGAGAGAATTTTAGATGGAACACCAGTTAAGAAATATGGGTTCATATAGATTTTCAATTCAAATTAGGGGTTAGAATATAAAAGGTTTTTTTATTTAATTTAAGGAGTTTAATTTTAGAATTACAACGAAAATTAAATTGAGGGGTTAATGGTTGAATATGAAGAGTTAAGAGTGAAGAGTCGGGAGTTTAGAAGGTGAAACCGTGAAAGGTTTGAGAGGTTAAAGGGGTGAAAGATTGGGTGGTTAGAGAAGTTAATAATTATTATTTTATTATATATTCATTTATATATGATTAGAATTAAAGGTTATTACACTCTTAGTCAAAATCATGTAAAGCCTGTTCATCAAATGGATGGCATGGAGAGAAAGAGACCCCATTGATTGTGCTGGGATGTGGAGAAGGAAGTGGGTGATGGGACATGGTATGTGAAAGCTAACCAAATTCCAAATATGATGGAACTAAGGAATACTGGCTAAATTTAGTGGCAAAGAGGAGGTGCCATGGAATTGGCCCGGAGAGTAAAAGGAAAAATGAGAAGCTAGTTTATATAGATATGATCAATTTTGGAGGCATGACAAGTCATAGTGTGAGTGAGACAAGATAAATGAGGTTACTTATCAAATGACATTCCATGCCAAGTCCCATGAATCATTAAAGCATCCTATGTAATGTCCCAACGTTAACAATTTAGAATCAATATTTTCTAAAATTGGGGATTTATGTTACTACGAGAAATTCCTTGGCTTCTCAAGCCCAAGCCAAACTCAAATGGACTCTATTACAGTCAGCCCTTATACATTAAGGGTAATAAGTGGTTTATTAACTAGGTTCAGTAAGAAGCTCCCTATCAGGTCTGTCAATTTCTATTTCGACTTGGGAAAACATATGGAATCAACCAACTTTTTGTCCATTCTCTTTGCCATTTGATCATGCATATGGATTAAAATTTAGAATAATATTATTTTTCCAATTTTGCTTAAAATTATATAATTCCCCAACTTTTCATTTGTAAAAGAAGAAAAGTGCAATTTCCCTTGTGCAGATCAGTGTTGTCAGTTGTGCGTTGCCTCTCGCTGGAGGCTGCAATACACAATTTGCGGCCTTGTGAAAAGCCAGTTGATGTTCTATGGGCATGTTCAATAGAATATTAGCATGTATTTTCCATTATAAGCACATCTGTAATATTGAATTCGATTATTTCTATTGAAGACTCTTAGAAAGCCTCTATCTTTTGTGTCGAAAATAAATTATTTTATGACATGTCAACTGAATCGCCCTACTATAGAAAAGTGTGATTCTACAGTATTCATCACTAGTTTTTTGCCTTTTCTCACAGAATATTTATGTTTTGAAGGTTTGACTTTTTTCAAGTTTAATCTTTTACTGCAAAGATTTCTATTGACAGTTTTCCTGCTATTAGCTTTAAATATGATTTCCATGTAGTTTTGTCATCTCTTTTCTTTTTTGAAATTTCTTGCAGATTAGATTTGGGGTTTTGTGATGATGGGAAGAAGTTACAGTTATAGTCCTTCTCCACCAAGGAGTTCCAGGAGAAGAGGCCAGAGCCGAAGCCTTAGGGGTCGTTATGGTCACCGCAGGAGAGATTATCCAACTAGCCTTCTAGTTCGGAACCTTCGTCATGATTGTAGGTCTGTTTCCTATTAATTGATTATGTACGCATCTAGACAAGTATACATTCTCGGTTCTCTCTTAGAGGCTTGATTTCTCTGCACCTTGTTCTATGCATTTCCTTGTCCCTAGTTGGGAAATAGTGTTGCAGATTATGTTCTTGAGGGTAGTTGTGCTTACAAATGATACATATCAATTTGATTTCACTTAGTTCACGTATTTTTCCTTTCTTATAGGAAAACTTATTTCCCATGTTTAGAGTACTTTGAGGTGGAGATATAATTTAAAAGCCATCATTGAATTTCTCGTTAGTAACATAGCTCTTGATACCTTGTGATAAACGATGCATATTCCGCAGCACGATATAAAAAGAAATTAATGTGTATCTTATGTATGTATCCATTAGGTAATGGAAAATATGATACAATAAGTGTATCCAAAGATATGATTATTCTTTTGGGGTTTTATATGCGACCTGTTACTATGACTTGAATCAACTTAAAAATGGTTTCAAACCCATGCTGAATGAACTTTCTGGTTTAATTATGAGTTTCAAATTTCAAGATGAGTTTAGTCTTCTAACAACAGAGGATGGAGGACATCTATTTTAATTGATCGAAATATATAAACCAATTGTCGTGTCCATGACTGTTTTGATTCTGAATGATGAGCAATCGCTCGGATCGACCTTTTAGGTGATTATCAGTTGAAAATTTCAAAATTAGCCTAGTTTTATAACAAAATAAGACATTTAATTTCAAGATATCTATTTTAGTCAATAAAAATATGCAAACTAAATGTCGTAAGTTTTAGGATTGTCATGACTGTTGTGAAGTTGAATGATGAGCAACCATTCATGTTGGCCTTTTTGGTTTAATTTTGAATTCGTAATTTTTTAAATGGCTCTAGTCTCTTATCAAAAGAGGACATCCAAGATCAAGATACATATTTTAGTTGGTAAAAATATGAAAATGAATCGTTGTAAGTTTTGGCATCTCCATGACTATTTTGAAGTTAATGGAGAAACAAGTTCAGTCTAAAGAAAAGGAAAAAAAAAAAAAAAAAAAACGAGATGATAGTAAAATTGTGATCAATTATTTATGTAATCCTAATATTTAATGATAATAGGCTACTAGCTAATAATTTTTTAAAATAATTATTAGTAGTAATTTGTTCATAGTTGTGTTACATCATTTTTACAACTATTATGCTATTGTTATATTTTGGCCTGTATTAGTACGTTTTTGTGGCTTTATAGTTGAGGACCTATGTTGTACTTTATTTGCTTGTTCGTTATTATCTCCCTAATACAATGTGGGGCAGTTCACCAACCATTTAGCTCAAAAAAATTTAGTATGTGCTTGATAACTTATCTGCTACACCTCTATCAACATATCCTAAGATATGCAATGGATACAATATATAGGGTTAATGATACATGATTTATATGCCAATTTGATAACTTCGTTCAGAGTTAGGGACCTATGGTACATGAGCACATAGTTCTAAAACCAACAATCAAGTACAACACCTAAATGAAAGATGGCCCTGTCTATCCCTGAAAAAAGTAGAGGCTTATGTAAAAGGGAAAGAAGGAAGGACAACAGTATGATTAAACCTTCAGAAAGTGAAGGGGTAATAGTAAAGTATTACTTAGATGAAATGCTTCGAGCTTTGAACTGCATCTGTGAAGAGAACACACAGATTACTTTGTTGGCAGAAATGTTTTGTGAATTATGTAGAGTTTCATTATGAAACTGATGATTCTTGCTATGTAGCTAGAGCTTTATGCTATGGAGAAGGTCGGTATCTCTGTTCACTGAAACACATGTTTAAAAGTTAGTGGGAGAAATTTAAAAAAGCCACCATAGCAAGCACATTCATTGACATGTCAAAGAAAACTCAGGTGGAGATTGTATGACTGACCACACAGTCCGGTAATTTACAGTTAGGAAGGCTGCATGGGACACAAGAATAATAGTCTCTTATATATGTGACGACTATAGCAGGCTGGAGAAAGCTAGATTGATACTGTTAGACCAACAGTCCGAAGAAAAAATGCCCTTGATCTTGATATTTGGAATAACAGCTGAGAATAGTTTTATGAACTTATTATTTTGACATGCCTGATTATTATTACTACTATTATCATGTTGTTATTATTATTATTTTTATTGTATTACAGGGGCAAAAAACCCTTTCATGTCTGTGCCCAATAATATTGGCTATGATGGCTTAATAGATATTATATAGTCTAGTCTAATTTATCAACTACCAAACTAGCAAGAAGCAGTTGGTATACAATTTTGTTAGCCTGCAAAAGGAATTTTCACCCTAAGAACAAAGAAATATATCTTATTATATGAAAGAGGGTGACTATTATAAGCTAAGTGGGGCTAATAGGAGTTGGTGGTTCCCTTTTGCAACATGTAAAGAGGTGATATAGATGGTTAAGTGGCATGAGAAGGAAGTGAGGTTAGATGGAAAGGAGGTGACAACCTTTAGCGGATGATAAGAATATTCCATATACATGTAATATAAATTTTTAGGAGCGTTGAAGAAGGAATTTCAAGATAAGATCAGTGTTCTACAGAAGTTAAGTTTGTTATTTTCTAAGTGAGCCCAAGTATGCGAAGCAGATGCCAAATGAATATACAGGCCGAACAGGTCAGATTGTTCTGGCTACATGTGTTGCTGTCATAGGCCCTGTTCCATATATGCTGCATGGCTGCTCTGCTCATGTTGTGCAGGTGGCGGCTGCTGTTGTGTGCTGCAAGCATTGGTTGAATGTCACTTTTTGCAGCTGCAGTAGCTGCTATTACTCGCTATTGTTGAAGTTATGGGGTTTGGAAGAATGGAACGGAGAAGTGAGAGCTGTTGGGTACAGTGTTCTAAATATCGGATACCGGTCCTATACCGGTCAGCCAAATACATACCAGATACCGGACGGGATATCACGATATGACCTAAATACCGGAGTGGCATATCGGTATCATACCGTTTAAAGAATAATCATATAATTGACTATATAGAACATATTAAAACATATAAAACAAGTTTATGGTACTTACTTTGGCTTATTTGCATTCAAATTACGAATTTACAGATACCGTTTAGAACGTCCGTATATGCACAAAGCGACAGATAATCATAAAATTAGGAAAAATAAGTTTTCAAGAAAAAAGAGAAGTGTTTTTACAATACAAAAATGATATAATTTACAAAAATTACAACATTGTTCTTTAAATGAGTTTATCTGAAATATGCTAAAAACTTTAAATATCAATATTTACAATACATTTTCTTTCCTTTACACAATACTTATTGCTTAATCTAGCCTTTACTAATCCAAAATTAGATTATTTAGATTACTTAGAAGCTAAAATTTATTTAGCAACAAACTAAATTTTCAGCCACAAACTTAAATTTCAAGAAATATTAATTAATTAGATTATTCACTGGCTAAATATTATCTAATTATTTAATTCAATGGCCAACGCAATATGCATTATAAAACTGTAAAATGTTATCTAATTAATTCAACTGTTATCTAATACAATACAATTATACAAAAATTGCAGTAAAGTAAATACAATGCATCTCTATGTATGAACCATAACAAATAAAACAATCTCTTAATTCATTACATACTTATATTTAAACTAATTTTAGAATTTGCTACAGTTTTTTTTACTGTTTCGGCCATCGGCAGTCTGCCAGTGAATCGGATTAACTGATTCACACCGAATCAGTGAATCGATTCACTGATTCAGAGTGAATCAGTGAATTTGATTCACTGGCTGAAACTCCACCCAATCAGTGATTTGGTTCATTGATTCACAGCGAATCAGTGAATCGATTCACTGATTCGGAGTGAATCAGTGAATTTGATTCACTGGCTGAAACTCCACCCAATTAATGTGTGCAAACAAACAAATTCTCTCAAATTTTAAGCACCCAAATCCTCAAACACATATGACAATCAAAAGGAAATATTAATAAAAAAAAGAAATTTGGGGCTAAACCAGAGGGGAAGCTGGACTTATCAGTGAGGCAGTGACTACCAAGGGGCTGCTGAAAGCTAAGAAAGAGAAGTCGGGAGGCCGGTGAAGTTGTTTGAGGGTGAATCGGGCTGCCGAACTTCCTTTAGGGCAAATCAATCGAAGGAGAGAAGTAGAGAAGTCTTGCTGAGCTGTATTTTATATTTTTTTGGGGTGGATTTAGGGTTGCGACTGTTCGATCGGTCGAGGAGAAGGAGAGGGAAGTCGGGGAAGAACGGGAGAGAAGCGGAAATTAGGGTTCGCGAGTCACGAATTCGGGAGAGAACGAGAGAGAAGCGGGTTTTATTTTTTTTCCTATAGGGTTGGGTCGAAAGGGTAAACGGGTTTCAACCGCAACCCAAACCCATTATTAAAAAATCGATATTGGCTCATACCGGTCGGTATTTATCATATCGGATACCGTACCGGTCGAAAACGAGAAGCGATACAAAATTCGCCATGCCGTCTCGTTCCTATAGAAAATCCGATATACCTGCCAGTATACCGGTGTACCGGTCGGTATTTAAAATACTGGTTGGGTAGTTTAGGGAGGTTTGGAAAGAACGTCGTTGAGGCTCTACATGGTGAAGAAGAATGATACTTGATGGTGAAGAAGAAGAAGATGATGGTCGTGGTCCTTGTGATGATGTTCCAAAAACTTTTAACGTAGACGAGGAGGTGAGGAGAAATGATAAGTGAGTTGAGTTTGAATGTTATCTATTGTCTCCGTTCTTATTTCTTCCTAACTGCCGCTCCCTTTACTGTCACCTCACTCAGTAGGTGACACTCAGTATGCTACTAATATCCATGTCACAACATTATTTCATTTTATAAAGATAACCTTTTCCCATCACATTATTTTCTTAGCGCCATTTAGTTTATAATAATCACTCTTCGGGATTCTGAAACTGTATAACAATTTCAGAGCATAACTGTGTTGGTCCCTTGCCATTTTATCTATTTTAACCAAAATGGTTTTTGATAAATTAGATTGGATATTACTAGAGATGTGCATCTAGTGTTTATTGTTTCATATATATATATATATATATATATATATATATATATATATATATATATATATATATATATGGGATTACTGTAGGTGAGCCGTCAGCTCAGGAAAAGTTATGTGAGCTAGCGACAAAACTATAATTATCCAATGATTTTTCTTCAATTTTTTTTACAATTACTATCTCTATTTTCTTAACTTCTTTCGGATTAAATTTCATAAATTTTGGAGTTCATTCATCCTTTCATCAAATGCATACAAAATGTTATATTCATTGAAAACTGTTAATTTTGTGTTAGCTTGATGGAGGACCAAATCAAAATTAAAATCCAAGACATTGGGTATGAGTGAACCCTAGGGGGACTAGATCATAATCCAAAAGAGTTTTCTAAAAAAAGATTATGGAAGATAGTGGAAATAAACTGTATTGAGCCCGTTCTTATTTGCTATAGTGATGGATGAGTTTATTAGAGTTATTTAGGATAAGATACATTGGTGTATGCTATAAGATACGTTGGTGTATGCTATTCGCTGATGATATTACTTAGTTGATGAGACAAGAGTAGGGGTAAATACCAAATTAGAGTTATGAAAGCATATATTAGAATGTAGATGTTTTAAATTGAGTAGGTCTAAAACAGATTATATGGAGTGTAAATTTAGTAAACGACGGACCATAGACTATAATGCTGTAAAACTGGATGGGTAAGAGATACAAATGAACAGTCAGTTTAGGTATTTGAGTTCTATTATTTAGAATGATGGAGAAATCGATAATGATGTTAACCATAAAATACAAGCTGGCTGGTTGAAATGGAGGAGGGCAACGGGAGTTTTATGCGACAGTAATGGACATTTCGTTAAGACTGAAGGGAAAATTTTATAGGACTGCTATTAGGTCAGTTTTGTTATATGATGTTGGGTTATAAAGAAACGTCATTCATAGAAGATAAGTGTAGTAGAGATGCGTATGCTCCGCATATGCGGCAACACTAAGAGAGATAAAATGAGAAATGAAAATATTCGTGCTAAAATAAGTGTAGCTCACATCGATGAGAAGATGCGAGAAAACCGATTACGATGGTTTGGTCATGTGCAATGTAGGTTTACAAATGCACCAGTTCGACGAGGGGAGTTTATCAATGTAGGACAAGTTAAAAGAACGAAGGGAAGACTGAAAAAATATGGACGGAGGTGATACGAAAAAATATGAATTTTAGAGGTTTAAATGAGGAGATATTAATTGATAGAAATGAATGGAGGAGGACTATCAAAGTGATTGATCCGACGTGATTTTTTTTGGTTCATGTAGCCTACCCTAAATACTTGGGATGAAAGGCTTAGTAGTAGTAGTTGTTGTTGTAGTGGAAATGAACTGCAGCTCAGATAACTTGCATGAGCTGTCAGCTCATTTCCATTTCTCTCTCTTTATATATATGTGCTCTGATACCGAAGTTGTTGGGATCTTTTTTAGGATTTTTATATATTTTAATATAATTTAGTTAACAGAATATTACTGCATAGTAAAAATAAAAAAGCTACAGGAAAGTTGAAATCTAAATAGAAATTCAGAAAATAAATAAAAAAATACTGCAATGCATAGCTTGCAGTTTTAGTCCATATTTCTCAATCAGAATCTCAAGACTCTTTTAGAAATCTTCAAAGAAAATTCTCTAAATATACTACATACTACTATGTAGGTCTTATGGCTTCACATGCACAGAGAGTAATTATTAAAACACACATTTTATTAATAAGTACTCGCGAAACACTCACAAACTATATTCTTACGGAGTACCTCACACTTTTACGCAGATCACTATTATTTTACGCAGATCACTATTATTTCACACACATCTCTCATAACACGCTCTTTCTTCCCATTTATAGAAGAGGAATGAATTTTTATACAAATTTTTTAATATTATATTACAATCATTCGTTTACTACTTTTTCTTAGTGGCACACTATCTAGTGGGGTGATTTGATATGTGAACAACCCTCTTGATAATTTTTACGTTTATAGAAGATAAAGGAATTTCTATATAGATTTTCTTAATATTATCTTACAATCAATAATTTACTATTTTTTCTTAGTGGCACACCTTCTAGTGGGGTGATTTGATCTACGAACATTGTCCTGATAACTGCCATCTTCTTTCTTATTGTACTTAATAATTGATATCTCCTTTCCAGCTGTCTTTTGGAATTCTCTCCAAAGTGAACATTATAGCTGTTTGACCACTTAATTCTGTCGTGTGCTGTAGTATGTGTCAATTATTAAAGGCTGATTCCTTTGCCGTTTGAGGGCTTGGATCCTTTACCAACTACAGTGTCCCAAATGGCTTCAACGTTAAAGTCTTTAGTTGGATTTTGGGCATCTTTCATTACTTACTGTGACTTAGTTGACATGACATCTGAAGAATCGAATGTTTCTGAGAACTATTTCTTCATATGTTCGAGACATTTCTTCATAATCTTTTCAGAAGATGTTTGAGGATATATCCTCTAGAACTATTACCTTTCAAATTTAGAAGATTTTCAGTCTGAATCTCATAGCTAATTGATTTGTCCAGAACCGCCCTATTTCTTTTAATTTTTTCAGAATCTTGAGCGGCCTTTTTTCCCACTTTGATTTCGTTCCACCACCTAACGTGGTATCTCCTCCTTAAGTAAGGAAGATAGAAATCATCCCTTCTAGCATCTATCGTTTCCAGATCCATGGGTCTCTACTTCTGTGAAGTACGTAGGACAGTCTCTCAGAAACTTCATCCTCTCCCATATTATGAATAATAGGATGGGTATCTTTTCAAGTTTTATATAACTTTAATATAGGTTCAGGTAGTATTTCTAAGTTGGCGCTGTATTGTTGCAACCAGTCGTAGAATCGGGTTTGTAAGCCCTTATGAAGGGCTGTTAGACATAGCTTTATTAGCCACATATGTTTCAACCTATGATTATTAAGTAAGAAGGTATTATAAAATGCTGATACATAATCTTAAACTGTGAGTTTTATTACCAGCCTTTATGGTTACCGCCATGTGGGTACTAAACCCCTAAGTTTTTAGAGAAAGAACAGATTTTATTATGCATTTCCTAAAATTAGGGACATGGCTTGAGTTAGAGTTTGGATAGAAATGTTCAATAGTAACTTCCCTATGGATTAACAAATTTTGCATGAAAGATCTGGGCTTATGAACTGGGGTAAAATAGAAGCAGTCATACATATATTTCTGTCTTAATTTCTCTCTATCATCGAGTGCTGATATATCTTCTTTTCAATATGGACTACGAAGTCTGAAATTTTTTAAGTAAAGATGGGCCATCCTTGTTGCGCTACTTTGCTGAATGTTTTTTTTTTTTTTTTGTGAAGAAGAGCTGGTTTCAGTATTACTTTACTTTAGAACTTCCAACAATTGGTGCCTCATCTGTAAAAATATTTTAAAGCCTCGTATGCATTAGGTGGAAAACTATTAGTTCCCTTGCATGAAACTATTAGTTCCTTTTCGAATAATTCTCCAGCGTTGAAATTAGGAGTATCACTCCTTTATCACCTCCCCCCCGTCCCCCTCCCAAAAAAAAAAAAAAAAAAAAAAAGGAGGAATTCGCTTTCTTCATTTTTTCACTGCAAAAATTTATGAGTTAGAAAATTGGGTAAATAATTATTATTGCCACGAAAATAGTCAATCGTAAAATTGTAAACAGAAAATTTTGCCTGCCACCTAGCAAATATTTGTTTAAAACGTTAGATTTTTAAGATCTTTTTCAATAAATATATTTGCAGAACTCAATTCTTAAAAGAAAATTTTGATTCAGAAGATCATCTAGAAATTTATGGATACTATTATTAAATAGAAAGCATCTCTTTCTTGATTGTAGACTAGTTAAATTGAGTATCATTCCACTTTCGAGAAGTAAAACGAACTAATACTTCTTTATTAGATTCTGAGTTAATTTGTTTAAGAATTCCTCTATAGTCAATATTTAAAGCATCTGTTGCTACTATTTTAAACCATGTAGGATTGCTAAATGAATATAGGGTAGATATTTAACATGTGCCTTAGTTTTTTTTCAACATCTGTGGTATGCTCATCTATCCATGGAGAAGGATTCTTCTTCAATCTCGTGTGGAGAATTGCGGTGTTTTTTGGCAAATTATGATAATAATCTGCTACATAATTAAGAGCACCAAGAAACCATTGTAACTATTTTGTATACGTAATTATATTAGGAAATTTTGATGCAAATTTTAGGCTCCTATCAATTGGAGCTATTATTCCTTGGTTGATAGTATGACCAAGAAAACGGATTGCTGTTTGAAATAATTTCATTTTTGGGCGAAATATTACTAACTCATTTTTTAAAGCAAGATGCCTAAAAATCTCAAGATGCTTAAAATGTTAGTCAATAAAATGAGAAAACAATGACTTGATGAATTCAGTATGAGGGTTGAAAATGTCATTCATAATATACTGAATTCAGAAGGAGCATCTTTTAATCCAGATGGCATAACATTCCCTTCATAGAGAGCAAAAAGAACACTAAATGCTGACTTATAACACTCTTTCTCATCAATTTGTATCTACCACTATCCAGATCTAAGGTCAAAATTTGAAAATATTTTCACTTTAATATAAGAGATCTCTTTTATTAGGGATTGGATATCTAATTCATTTAAGCACCTTATAAGAGGCTTATAATTAATTACAAGATGAGGAGCTTCCCGTTCTCTTGTAGCTGCATTGTTTATATAAATTGTAATACAACTCAAAGGAGAATAGGACTTCTTTATTAATTTCTTTTCTAGTACGGAAGCTATTTCCTTTTTACATAGATCAAGATATTCTTGATTCATTTGACAAGGTCTCACCCTTGTAGGAATATTCTTTTCATTAAAATTATCTTATATGGAAATGTGACAATATATTTTCTATCCCAAAAAGCATTTGGAACGATTTAAATCTTTCTTCTATTTGTTGTAGTAACTCTTTCGTTTTTGTCTTAATTGTTCTATTGAGCATAGGAAATCTTCTCCTTCAGAAAACTTATTCGTTTTTTTTTAAGTAAAAGATATTTTACTTTATTTAAAATTTTTGTATGTGGATTAGTGCGAAACTCAAAACATTGTAGTCTTACTATTATAAGCAACATAAATGACTTGCGAATTAACAGTAGTCAAAGGCATAATGTTATGTAGGAATAGCGTACCTAGAATAACATGTTGAAATAAGTTTTTACTAATACGAGTGGGGTCTGTATACAAACATCTCCATTGCAAATGTGAACATTTGGTAGATTATAATTTACGTCTAGTTTATTACCACTAGCGCCACGAGGGTTTGTGTGGTTTTCTCGGAATATGTAGAAAAAGTAATTCTTTCCTTTATACAATTCAGGTCTGCACCACTATCTACAAGTGCAAGAAGGTCCAGGATTACAGTTTGTTTGGATATTACTAGAGTAACTGATATATACCATTTCTGAGATGTGATTTGCTGAAAAATATTTAAAAACTCGTTTTGCAGTTGAGATTGTCTTTCTTTATTAAAGGTTTGTTCGATATTAGAACTCCCCTTATCTTCTTCATCAAATTTAGATAGAATATATCTGTTCTCTTTTTTTAGGAGTTTCTTTTCGTCTATGAGATTATTAACTTCTCTATTTAATTCTTGTAGTGATAGTCTTTGTGTGTTTTTCTTTTCTCCTATTGATAACTTTAGGCATCTTGTAGACATTATTTGTCTTTGGGGCTTGATCTATATTTTCTTTAAGGCAGATATCTAGCAGTTGACTTTTAAGAAGATATATTTTCCTCTTCTAATATTTTCCTAATGAAATCTTTATTAGATATTATAGTATTTATATACAATCCATTTATTTTGACTATTACTTTCCAATATTTAGAGTTATCTTAACACTATTATTAACTATACAACAGCAAGGGTTCTCTTCCTCTGATGAGGAGAAATCATTATAATCTACCTCAGATTCATCCGAGTATCACTATTTAGCATAATGTCGTATAAAGATTTCTTCAATCCTTCATCATCTAGTTAATTGATTTTTTTCTTCGTATAACATTTTTTAAGCATAGCGGCCTATTTTTACACACTTAAAACACTTGGTCTTAGTTTTATTAGCCTTACTCATCGTTTTAGGAAAGTATTTCTCTTTCCCTTTGCATTTCTTCTTATGAGGTTTTTTAATCTTTTCTTTCCGTTTACCTCCCTCTCTATAAGTTATTTTTGGCTGATTAAAAGCAAATTGTTGACAAAATTCTCCCAACTGTTTTTTCTCAGGGATACGTCAGAATTTTAGTTGATTTCTTTACTTTATATCATTACATAAAACTAATCCTTAATGAATACATGCATTAATTAATCTTCATAGGTATAAGCATGATAAGAAATAGATTCTCCGCTATGGTCTCTTAAATGAGCTCCTTACTCTTTTCCCAAAGAGATCTGCAGACCGTCTATAAATTTAGATTTCCAATGGGTACTATTAGCATCTCTGAGTTGCATAACTCTACTTATAAAGGTATCTTTATACCATCTAAAATGAGTTAAAGGACATCTTAAAGTTTCTTAGGTGAGTTTAGACATCTAGCATTAGGGATTGGGTCCAGTTTAGAGATCTAGCATCTCTCAAATATGATAGTATGGATGCATTTAGACCTTTGAGGGTTAAAGACTTATATGCAACTTGTATTAATCCTATATAGATGTATTTATATTTATCAGCATAGGGTTTTTCTTCTTTGTTGAGGAGCTGAATTTTTTGTTGTCCCTTGTCAACATTTACTGTTTTATTTAGTGCTTTTATTGCTATAAGAGATTTAAAATCGAAAAATCCAATTTTATAGATATCTCTATTAGGTTATCCAGGATAGATCAATTGTTTAATCATTCTAGTACTGAAGAAAAGTCGGTTAATTGAGCATTTTTTTAGCTTTCTACTCATATTAAGAGTGAGCCTTTTTGAAGATGATGAACTAGCCATATTGATATCTCACAGACTTAATCAAGTAGTATTAGTACCATAGGAAATTAAATCTCAATTTTTTTCTCTAGATTTTGGTAATCCATAAAGGACTTCTTGCTCGTCTGTCAATGATTTACGAGTAAACACCCTATAATGCCATTATTTCGGCTAAAGCGGGATTAAGACTATGCGACACTGATTTACAAGTTACCCATTAATAGGCTAGGCAAAAAACAAAGAGAACATTTTCAAGATTTAACTTCCTAAAGTATTAATATTACATGATTAAATCGCCAGAGATATACTTGTCCCCTCAACATGGCTCTGATATGAAAGTTGGTGAGGATATTTTTTATTATGGATTATATTTATTTTTTTATATAAATTTTTTTGCAATAGTCAATGGAATATTATTGTACAACAAACATAAAAATGCTATAGTAAAGTCGAAATATAAATATAAATTCGAAAAATAAATAAAAAATACTGCGATGTAGAGCTTACACTTTTAATTCAGTTTTTTCAATCAGAACCTCCAAATTCTTTTTAGAATTCTTCGCAGAAAAATCTCAAAATATACTACATGCTACTATGTAGGTCACATGGCTTCACATGCAAAGAGAGAGTGATTATTTAAACTCACCTTTTATTAATAAAGTATTCACAAAACTCTCACAAACTATATTCTTACAAAATACCTGGCGTTTTCACATAAACAACTTTTATTTCACACACCTCTCGCAACATGCTCTTCCATCCGATTTATAGAAGAGGAAAGAATTTTTACAGATATTTTAATGTTATCTTATAATCAATCATTTACTACTTTTTTCTTAGTGGCAGACGCCCTTTAGTGGGGTGATTTGATCTGCGAACAATCCTTTTGATAATTGCCATCTCCTTTCTAGCTGTCCTTGGTAATTGCTATCCATTTTCTAACTATCCTTTGGAAATTTCTCCAAAATGAACAGTATAACTGTTTGACTCACTTAACTCTGACGTGTGCTGTGGTATGTCTTAATTATTAAAGGCTGATTTTTTTGTTCTTTAAGGGCTTGGATCCTTCACCAAATATAGCGTACTAAATGGTTTCAACAATAAACTCTTCATTTGGATCTTTGGCATCCTGCATTAATGACTGTGGCTTAGTTTACGTATTTTTTACGCATTACATAAAGTTAATCCTTCATGAATACATGCATTAATTAATACTCTATAGGTATAAGCATGATAAGGAATAAATCCTCTACTATGGTCTCTTAACTAAGCTCTTACTCTTTCTGCAAAGATGTCCAAGATCCAAATAAAAACTAAAATGTTGAAGTCATTTGGGATACTGTATTTGGTGAAGGATCCAAGTCCCCGAAGGGCAAAGGAATCAGTTTTTAATAATTGAGACATAATACAGCATACGACAGAATTAAGTGGGTCAAACAGTTATATTGTTTCCTTTGGAGAAAATTTCAAAGGACAACTGGAAGGGAGAGCAATTTTTGAGGACACCAGGAAAGGAGATGAAAATTATCAAGAGGGTTGTTCGCATATCAAATCATCCCATTAGAGGGTTTATGCTACTAAGAAAAAGTAGTAAATGATTGATTGTAAGATATTATTAAAAAATCTGTATAAAGATTCCTTCCTCTTTTATAAACGGGAAGGAAGACCGTGTTGTGAGAGGTGTGTGAAATAGGAGTGGTCTGTGTGAAAGTGTGAGGTACTCTGTAAGAATATATTTTGTTAGTGTTTTATGAGTACTTTATTTATAAGGTGTGTGTTCAAATAATCACTATGCGACCTATGTAGTAGTATGTAGTATATTTTGAGGATTTTCTTAGAAGAATTCTAACAAGGGTCTGGAGGTTCTGATTGAAAATGGTGATTGAAAATGGTGAACTAAAACTGTAAGTTCTACATCGCAGTATTTATTTATTTATTTTTTAATTTATATTTATATTTCAACTTTACTGTAGCTTTTTTATATTCTGTTGACTATTGCGAAACATTATATAAAAAAATATAAAAATCCGAAAAAAGATCCTGACCAACTTTGGTGTGTGTGCATGCGCTTGTGTATGTGTGTTATATATGTTTGTATGTATGTATTTGTAAGGATGGTAAGAATCAACAATGCTGAGGCATTTTTCAAGAATAATAATGTGCAAAAGTGCTGGGCAATCCACAGTTAGGAAGTGAGAATAATAGTTCCTTTTCCTTCTTTGTTCTTGCTTCCATAGTTTGCCGTCCAAAAAGGAACTAGAAAATGGACGAGGGTAATCTAAACTGATTGATTACCAAACAGGCATTTGGAAAAGATGGGACATTCCCACTTAGTAAAATAGATCTATCATGCAACAAGCATCTAGAAAAATACTTAGAAGACGATTCAACCTGGAAGGATCCCTTATGGTTTATGAGTTACATGTCCAAATTGTTTAGCCGTTAGAGCTTGCCGAAATAGGATTTTTCTTTTTTGGAGGTAAACTCTGCATTATGGTATGTGATTTGTAGACATGGACGTACATTTCGTGCTTCGTTTCATATGCGGCATTAGGCATGGTAATCCTCCAATATCTAGAGATGAGGACATTATTGAATCTGTTTTCATTTATACATACATATACATCATATGTATGCTTAAACACCTGGTTCACGTTTGATTGTTGAGATTGGAATGTGATATAAGTCCAGCATTCTGCAAGTCTCTTATTAGGACTTGTGTCCTGCCATGATTCAAATCCTAAATATGCGAAGGTATGACACTTGCAGATACTTTGGTGGGTGGGTGCTACAGCACTTCAAAAGTCAGACAGGAATAATGAGTTACATGTATAAATGTTTGTTTCTTCTGTATATACTAGATATATACACTTCTTGTATGTTGGCTGTGTTTTAATTATTGAGATAAGCACGTAAGAAACATCCAGCATTTCACGAGCCTTGTTCTGTGAATTGTGTCATTTCAGTGTTTCCCGGTTCCGTTTCATACATATTGCTTTCCAAAAAGTCACAGGTTTGCGTTCAGTGTGCTATCTAGATCAAGATGCCTTGTTAAGATGGGTATCTCATGCTCCTGTTTAATACCAAATAGTATATCAACAGAAGTAGACATGAAATTTTCAGAGCAGAAGTAGACCCTCACTTGCTGACAGGATCAGATGATCTTCTTTGTCTTAACTTTTGCGTGCACATTTTGTTTCATATTAGTGTAGTATGTTCTTACTTACTACACATTTACATGTTCTTTACATCGTCATTTTTTTAATGGTTTATGGTTGCAGGCCTGAGGATCTTCGTAGACCATTTGGACAATTTGGTCCTTTAAAGGACATCTACTTACCGCGCGATTACTACACAGGGTAAGCTATTTTAAGTCATCAACTTGTTGATGGTTTAAAACCAGCCCCAGCACCCCCCCCCCCCCCCCCCCCCCCCCCACACACACACACACACACACACACACGAGATAAACAACAAATGCATTTACATGAACATACGGGTAAGGTTCATTTGTACCTAGGGACCAACTTCATGTTTGGGCCCAAGTATCAAAACTATATCGTGGGTAGCCCAGTTGGTGAAATTCACCATTTTATCTTGATCTACAGGCCATAAAATGTCTACATATGGAAAATCACATGTTATATATAGTATGCATCTGATTTTTCTTGAAATTGTGGGGAGGGGGCGTCTAATCATGTTTTAGTAACATCGGAAAGGCATAATTCTTGTTTTGCATGTTTTATTATGCATGGTTCAATATGAGTCACCTCTTGGCTTGGTCCACTACATAAATTAATAGGTGGGAACATGCTTAAATTTGTGTATCCTGGTAATGATCTGCTGTTAGTGTTTATGAAAGTATGCAGTGGCAACCTATTATCTCTTAAGTTGGTATGGTTTTTATTGATAAGGCTGTACTGGTAGATACATTTGTGTATCCTGGTAGGTGTATCCTGGTAATGATCTGCTGTTAGTGTTTATGAAAGTATGCAGTGGCAACCTATTATCTCTTAAGTTGGTATGGTTTTTATTGATAAGGCTGTACTGGTAGATACATTTATGCTTCCAAACCTAGAACAGCTATTTGCCTTTTGGGCATTCAACGCTTCATGTTACGTACTACTTTTGTAATTGCATATTGCTACATTTTACAAGGCTGTTGGGATCTTAACTCTGAAACTAAAGTTTGATGATAAGAGCAAAGAAGAAGTTGGGTTTGAAGTTGACTATTATGAAGATATTCAAGTCTTGAAGAATTTGAAGTCAACTTATACTCAATTCAGAATGCAAGGTCAGCGACCAAGTGAAGTATCAGAAGTGTTTCCTTGCTTATGGCCTTACCATTTTTCTGACATAGCCATAGCTGACTGACAGACCCATCTGGTGTTGGTTTGCTGCAGCTTGTAAGTTGATGCACCAACCTTGTGATTGATTAATGTTTGTTGCAGAGAGCCACGAGGATTCGGTTTTGTCCAATATCTGGACCCTGAAGATGCTGCTGAAGCCAAGTATCAAATGGACGGGCAGATTCTTCTTGGCAGGGAGTTGACTGTTGTATTTGCTGAGGAGAACAGAAAGAAGCCTGCTGAGATGAGGGCTAGGCAGAGAAGAAGGTATCTGTGTGCAGTTATATGTTTTGTATACTTCAGTTTGGTATTCAATTTAGCTTCACATGTACTTTGTTGTGTGATAGTTTGCACTGAGATTTTGAATACCCCTGTGTTAGTTTTTAGCGTTTATGGTTTTGCCATCTGTTGGATTTTCATCCTGTGTCAGGTCTAGAGGTTCTGTGATTTCACGTAATTGTTTGCATTTTCTTTAACTATCATTTTGATGCTTGATCCTGATTTTGTTTTACATTTGTTAGGAGTCTTTCGTATGATTATCGGTCACCTCCTAGATATTCCCACTACAGTGATTCTCGATCTCCATACCCCCAGTATTTTTCTCGTTCCCGGCGGTACAGCAGATCGCGGTCCCGTAGCTGTAGTTATTATTCATCGTCACCCAGACGGCAGGACTATTTGAGGTACTGGTCATGTACTAATTAACTTCCATACTCTTTGTTAACAATCGTTCAAATTTTTTGCTTTGAATCTCCCACAGGTCTGTTTCTCCTCAAGATGGAAGGTACTACCGTGGACGATCCTTCTCACGTTCGCCTTCATACAGCAGGTCAAGGAGCAGGAGTTAAGACTTTGTGAGGGAGCCATCACAAAGAGTAAGGTCTCTGTTTGTAAGCCAGTAAGCAGTTTGCTGGATTGGCTTTCAGGCTGTAGAGCTGTTGTTTCTCAGCCTTAGCTTTGTAGTAGGCTCCTATCTCAAAATTTGGTATCCTATAAGCTGAGTATTTGGTAATAACTAGGGGTAGTTTTGCTGTCTGTCAAAGTGTGGATTTAACCAGTGTATTGTTCTAGCGATGTGATTCGGTGATATTGCTTCTCGTAGGATATCCAACTATTTGAAAATTCCAGCTGTGATATTAGCCTATGAGTTGCAGCAATCAAATTGTTCTAGATCTGTTAGCTTTTATTGTACTGTTATCTACCGGTTCGTCTGTGACTGTGCTTATGCTTGTTTCTCGATCTTGTTTTTGATTTAGTGTACTCTGTGGATTGGGCTTAATCTTGTTCGTAGTTATTAGGGTATTGATATTGCTAGAATGACACTAATTGAGAATGCAGTCGCTCTCTGTTTATTTTACATATTTCGTTTCGGTTACTAGAGGGGTAACTAAAGAGCTGCTCGCCTGGAATCTTGGGTCATATTTGAATGCATGTATTATTTATGGTCTGGTTATGCAAACGGTGTCTGCTGATTGATCACATTATTGTTTGTATGACAATTGCAAGGTGTGCTGCTGTCGGTAGTAGCTTTGTGTGCTCGCAAGCTTTTAACTGCGTACTTCACACGTTTCAGCAATATGAAGTTAATCAACTGATCAATGTTTTTCGTCGAATTTTGGTCATGCATTATTGAGCTTGAATTCGTAGAGACATGTAGAACTTGTGATGATACTGATCATACCTAATGGAACTGGCCATGTTTTCTACAATATCAATATCTTTTCAAGAACTAGGGAAGTGTAAAAATATGCAACCACTACGTACCTTCAGAGATGACTTAAGAGAGGATAATGGATGCTTTCAATTTAAATTTTAATGGATGTGTTCAATTTAAATTTTAGTTTTTTAATTTAAAAATTTGTATAGTACGGATTATTAACAATTGATACATAATTACCATTCATCACTTTTTCAACAACCGATCGAAGTCTATATTCATCTTACCATTTATCGTGGACTCCATATTTGAGAATCTCTGCATCTTGTCCAAACATGAAACAGGTAGCTAATACGTCCTACAGTTGGTCTTGACTTGTGACCCTTGCCCTAATCTACTCTCTCCTTTTCGTGTAAATGAAGGAACAACCAAACACCGGCACGGTTAAACTACTCATGCCATCCTAATCTAACACAAACCTTTTATTAGCTTTTATACAAATTTTTTACTTGAAAACTCTCGTACGCTCCTTTCTCGGTTTTAGAAAACTCTGCTATGTCAATGGTCGATCCTATTTCTGTTTACTCATTCTTTGCTCTCTTCACGTGTGCATATGTTGCACTCGCCTTTTTTAGTATTTTTTTTATTGTATGTATTATCTCACCGAAAGATAATATGTAGTTGTTGTAGCCGATGACTTGACACAAACTGCCAACTGTTTATAATCTTCTAATATATCCAATTTGATACACAAATAAACATAATAAATTTAACATGCATGAAGTTTCTAAGAACTGACGTCTTAAAGACTTGTTAGTGAAACAGGTAGACTGTCGAGTGGGTACAAGGAATAGAAAGTGGATTGAAGTGATTAGACAAAAGACAGAGACGACAGCTGGTGGATTCTATCGGGGTTGTGCTAGATGTGGCTTTGTTAGCCACCTCCCCATGATCTTTGACCCTGATGGTTTTTTAAGTGTTTGTGAATTGATGTGGTTTGTTTTGTGGCAAACTAGGGTGTATTTAATATTACCTTTTATTTTTAAGCACAAACAACATGTATAATTCTCCGCATTTCATTAACAAGTGTTCAAAGAAACACAGTTAATGAATAGAAGTGTTGCAGAAATAAGATATCTAATCCACGTAAATATGCACTCAGAATAGTGCCACACGATAATAAACGGAATACCAAATAAGAGCTAACGACGAAAAATAAATAAACTAATGCAAATAAAGAGAAGACACAAAATTTAATGAGCTTTAGTAAATTTTACCTACATCCTCGGGCGTCGACGATTAATCCACTATCACCAAGGTTCAAATTACAACGACCACTGACCAATTGGAAATTCCTCTAAAAAATAGGAGAATTTCTTCAAACCTTAAAAATTCCAAAATTACAACTTGGATTTTTTCCAAATTGGAAAATTTTCCAAAATAAAGTTGTTTTCTCAAAACAGTTTTATGAAACAAAAAAAAACTAATTGTTTTTTTGGGATGTATAAAACTAAAAACTCAAATCCCTTTTTATAGGGCCCATGAGTGGTGTCTGCTTAGTTCCCAACCGATGTGGGATTATTGAAACCACACACAAATACAACAATCTCCACTTTCGCAAAGTAGGTCCACATCACTAGTACCTCCAAACAAAAATGTTCAAATTGGCAAAATATTGACTAAATCTAAACAATATTTGAACTTGGTCGAAATCACCATCTTGGTCATCATATCAGCGGGATTATCTGCAGTTCCAACCTTATGAAGTAGTATTTTCTCATCTTCAATAATTTCCCGCACAAAGTGATACGTGACGTCGATATGTTTTGTCCGTGCATGATAGACTTGGTTCTTTACTAAGTGAATTGCACTCTGGCTGTCACAATACACAGAAATCTATTTCTGAGCAATCCCCAAGACTTCAAGCAATCCCTGTAATCAAATTGCCTCCTTTGCTACCTCTGTAACTGCTATATACTCTGCTTTTATTACAGACAGAGCAATCATGGATTGCAAAGTAGACATCAAATTCATTGGTGTTTTAGCAAAAAGTAAACACATAACCAGTAGTTGATCGATATTTATTCAAATCACCTGCGTAGTCAAAATTAACATATCCAACCGCACATCATGCTCAAATATCAAACTAACATTTACAGTGTTTAGAAAATACCGCAAAATCCATTTCACAGCTTGCCAATATCCTTTTACAGGATCATGTATATACCTGCTCATAATACCAATTGCCTGTGAAATGTCAGGTCTCGTACATACCATAGCATATATCAAGTTACCAACTGCATTTGAATAAGGAACGCTCGATATATACTTACATTCCTCATTAGTGCAAGGAGATAAAACTGCACTTAATTTGAATGAGGAGCAAGTAAGATACACACAAATTTTAATTGTTCTTTCATACCAAATGCTGTAGCACCTTCTTCAGATATTGTTTTTGAGACAACCAAATCTTACCTCTCTTTCGATCTCTGCTTTTCTCCATGCCGAGAATCTTTTTAGCTTAATCTAAATATTTTATTTCAAACTCTTGATTCAACTGAGTCTTCAACTTTTCAATCTCTTTTTGGCTCTTCGAAACTATCAACATATCATATACATATAAGAGTAGATAAATGAAAGACTCATCATGTAGCTTGCGAAAATACACACAGTGATCAAATTTACTTATAGTGTATTCAAACATATCATAAACTGATCAAATCGCTTGTACCACTGTTTCGAAGATTGCTTTAATCAGTACAATAATTTTTTTTTAGCAACTTTGAATTTATTTGGCTGAACCATATATACTACCTCTTCCAAATTACTATGTAAAAATGAGGTTTTCACATCAAATTGAACTAGTTCTAAATCAAACTGTGCTACCAAGATTAATGGAATCCGAATGGAAGAATATTTAATGACTGGAGAAAATAACTCATTATAATCAACTAATTCCTTCTGAGCATAGCCTTTCTTCACTATTTTTTCCTTGTAGCGGATATCATTCTTATTAGGAAATTATTCTTTCTTCGCAAATACCCATTTACACCCAATTGCCTTATTATATTTAGGTAGTTGAGCTAACTCCCAAGTCTAATTCTTCTGAAGGGACTGATCTCTTCATTCATTGCTCTTTTTCACTCCCCATCTTCTGAACTTGTAACATAAATTTCGGTTGGTATTATGCAATATATATTCTCTTACATGTAAATTAATAGAGTTAGTTGATACTATGATTATAAAGAGAATTAATATATTGTGCATGCAGGAGACTAAGTGGGTATGTGAGAAAGTTAAAGTCATAGAGTCTTGGGGTTATAAATCTTGGTATACGGATATAGATAGAAATCGTAATGGGATATGTGTGATCATAAATAAGCAATTACTTGGGGATGTAGTGGAGATTAGGAGGAAGCGTGATAGAATTTTATTAGTTAAACTTATTTTAGATAGAGAGATTTTTAATGTCATTAGAGCCTATGCACCACAAGTAGGACTTGATGAATCCAGTAAATATCAATTTTGGGAGGATTTAGATGAGATAGTATAAGAAATACCCACTAGAGAAAAATTATTTATTGGTTGTGATCTCAATGGGCATGTAAGAACTAGTCGTAATGAGTTTGATAGTGTATATGGAGAATTTGGTTTTGGAGAAAGAAATGAAATATGTAACTCAATTTTAGATTTTTCTTTGTCTTATGATTTAATTTTAGCGAATACTTGGTTTAAAAAGAGAGTTTCTCACTTAGTTACTTTTAGAAGTGGATCAAATGCAAACCAAATAGATTTCTTTTTAATTAGGAGGGTGGATAGAACTAGCTGTATTGATTGTAAGATAGTGCCAGGTGAGAGTGTAGTTACCCAACACAGATTCTTAGTTTTAGATATTCAGATTAGACAGAAACTTAGAAAGATTAAGTATAAGTTAGATCCTAAAATTAAGTGGTGGCGATTAGAAGGTAATTAAAAAGTTTTTGTAAATAAAGTAGTACAAGAAACAGATTGGAGGGATCATAATGATTCTAATGTAATATGAAACAAAATGGCTAGCTGCATTAAAAAGATAGCTAAAGATATATATTCGGTGAGTCGAGAGGCGGTGTTCCACCGTGTAAGGATACATCATGGTGGAATGAAGAGGTAAAATATACTATTAAGATTAAGCGAGACTTTTATAGAGATTTGAATAATAATAATAATAATGGAATAAGTTTTGAAAAGTATAAACTAGCAAAGAAGGAGACTAAGAAAGCTGTTCGGGATGCAAAAACTAAATTATATAAATAAGTGTACGAGAAGTTGGATAATAGAGAGGCAGAAAAGGATATATATATATATAATTACTCGAATAAGAGAGAGAAAGTTTAAAAACTTATGTACTGTAAAGTGTATTAAAAATGATGATAAGACGGTTCTAATTAGAGACGAAGAGATTAAAAAAAGATGAAAAAATTATTTTGATAGATTATATAATGGTAGTTTTACTCAAGATTTGAGAGATCTTACTATTTAATGTGAGGATATGAATCGTAGTTTTATGCGCAGAATCAAAGAGTCTGAAGTAAAAGAGGTTTTGAAGATGATGAAATCAAAAAAATCTGTTGGTCCAGATGAGATTCCTATAGAGGTGTGTAGATATTTAGGAGGGACTGGTGTGAGGTGGCTGACAGATCCTTTTAACAAGATTTGGTAAATTAGAAAAATACCAAATGAATGGAGGAAGAGTACCATAGTATTTCTGTATAAGAATAAGGGTGACAACAGAAGCTATTTATTTACTTCGTCAACTTATAGAGCGATTCCGAGAGAGAAATAGAGATTTGCATATGGTATTTATTGATTTAGAGAAAGCCTATGATAAGATTCCACGAGAGATATTTTGGTAGACACTAATGAAGAAAAGAGTTCTCATCAAGTATATCGACATAATTAAAGATATGTATGATGAAATAGTGGCCAATGTCAGAACATGTGGTGGTTTAACAAGTGATTTTTCTATCACAGTTGGATTGCATCAAGGATCTGCATTGAACCATTCTTATTTACTATAGTGATGGATGAGCTTACTAAAACTATTCATGATGAGATATCTTAGTGTATACTATTTGCTGATAATATTGTCTTAGTTGATGAGAAAGAGTAGGAGTAAATGCCAAGTTAGAGTTATGTAGGTATACATTAGAATCTAGAGGTTTTAGATTGAGTAGGTAGAAAACAAAGTATATGGAGTGTAAATTTAGTAAATGACGGACCATAAACTATAATGCTGTAAAACTGGATAGGTAAGAGATACAAATGAACAGTCAGTTTAGATATTTAGATTCTATTATTCAGAATGATAGAGAGATCGATAATAATATTAATCATAAGATACAAGCTGGCTAGTTAAAATGGAGGAGGGTAACGAGAGTATTATGCGACCGTAACATTCCGTTAAGATTGAAAGAAAAATTTTATAGGACTGCTATTAGGCCAAATTTATTATATGGCACGGAATGTTGGGCTATAAAGAAACGTTATTCACAGAAGATAAGTGTAGCAGATATGCGCATGCTCTGTTGGATGTGCGACAACACTAGGATAGATAAAATGAGAAATGAAAATATTTGTGTTAAGATAGGTGTAGCTCCCATTGATGAGAAGATGCGAGAAAATTGCTTACGATAGTTTGGTTATGCGCAACATAGGCTTATAAGTGCACCAGTTCGAAGATGGAAGTTTATCAATGTATAACAAGTTAAAAAAACGAAGGGAAGACCGAAGAAAAATGGATGGAGGTGATACGCAAAGATATGGAGTCTAGAGGTTTAAATAAGGAGATATTACTTGATAGAAATAAATGGAGAAGGAATATCAAAGTGATTGATCCGGCGTGATTCTTTTTTTGGTTCATGTAGCCTACCCCCAAATACTTGGGATAAAGGGCTTAGTTGTTGTTGTAGTTGTTGTTGTATCTTCTGAACTTCTAACTGTTTCTCTATAGGTAAAAAGAACGTCATTTATAACTAGAAGTGTATAGACCACAACATATCAAGGAAGCGAGCTTGTTTCTTAATTTCTCGACGTGACTTATCATGTGCAATTGAGATTGGTCACTGTGGAGGTTCTTGGGTTGAAACCTCTCTCTTCTTCTTCGACATCCTCCTCTGCCACTGGACTGTCGACATAAACTGGTCAAATTTAGCTTTTTCAAACTCCATCTATTACAGAGCACTCTCCATCTGCTTTTGAATAATACTAGTCTTCTTGTCTTTTCAGGATTGTTAAGTATCATCTTTGTCAACATGGTTAATTTATCAAAGATAACATCCTTGCTAAAAATAATTTTCTACGAATTTGGACACCAAAGGGGATATCTCTTCACACTTGAGCTAATCCTCATGAACAATACTTTCTTGGCTCTCGGATCCAATTTAGACTTCTTCACATGATAATAAGTAGTGGAACCAAACATATGTAAGCAATCATAATTATTAGTAAGTTTTCCAGATCATATCTCAATTTGCGTCTTGCCTTCAATAGCATTTGATGGTAGTCGGTTAATGAGATGACACACATAAATCACTGTCTCATTCTAAAATCCCTTTCTTAACCCAACATTAAGAACATACACCGAACGTTCTCCAGCAAAATTCGGTTCATTCGTTTTGCCACCCCAGTTTACTGTGTTGAATCTGTGTTGGTGAAGTGTCGAATAATCCTTTATCTTGGCAAACTTTCAGAAATAGATTACTTTTATACTCACTACCGTTATCTGATATGAACTTCTTTATCTTCCTACCTGTCTGAGCTCCAATCACTTTTTTCCATTTAAGAAAAATTTTCAACACTTTATCTTTAGTCTTCATTAGATACACACAAACTCTTCTAGAGTAATCATTAACAAAAATAACAAACTAATGTATACCTCCCAAAGAAGGTGTTCTAGTAGGTCCTCATACATCAGAGTGAATATAGTCCAAAATACCTTCAGTATTGTGGATAACTGTGCTAAACTTCACCCTTGTCTGCTTCTCCATGACATAATGCTCACATAAATTCCATTTACAGGTTTTCGCATCTTTTAATAGGTGTTGCTTTACCAAATTCTGCAAAGCTCTCATACATGCATGACCAAGTCGTATGTGCCACAACATGATTGTTTCTACATCTGTATCCTCTTAGAGACTGGAATTGCTGATCCAATAACTGTTCCACCCTGAAAGTAGTATAACTTATTCTAATTCGTATCTTTCATCACCACAAGTGCACCTAAAGTGACTCGGAGAACTTCATTTCGAATAGATATAGTGAAACCTTTTGCTTCTAAGGCTCTCAAAGAGATGAGATTGTTTTTCAAATTCGGTACACCCCAAACATTTGTTAAAATTCTGGTTGATCCATCATGATTCTTTAAACGGATTAAACTTATCTCAATTGTCTTGCAAGAGCCATCGTTGCCCATGAAAACAACTCCATCATCAAACTCTTCAAAATTGAAGAACTACTTCTTGTGAGGACATATATGTTAGGTGCATCCAAAATAAAAAATTTACTCATCAAAATGGAAAACTGAATGTAGACCAACCAATGCAAAATCTAAGTCATTATCTTCACACTTGGCTACACATGTATCAGAATCAGTTTTGCCCTTATTTTTCTTCTTCAATTTTGAACAATCTTTCTTCCAATGCCCTTTCTCATGACGAAAGATACATTCATCTTTACTAAGTCTGTCTCTTGACTGGGATCTGCCTCTCTAATTGGACTTACGACTCTGAGATCGGCCTCTGGCAGCATATACCTCTGCTGTATTATACTCATGCTCTTTCTGATCTTTCTTCATAATTTTAAAATTGTACAATACATTGTATACTTTATTAAAAGTCACTTTATCTTTATCACGAAGGAGAGTAATAACAAGATGATCATACTCATCAGAAAGAGAGGCTAACAATAATAAAGCCTGATTTTCATCTTCAATAATCTTATCCAAATTTAACAGATCTGCTATTAATTTATTAAAAGTAGAAATGTGATCGTTGATGGATGTACCTGGTTGATACTGGAAGTGAAACAATTTCTTCTTCAAATAGAGCTGATTCTCACTACTCTTCTTCATAAACTTGTTTTCCAACTCATTTCACATCTTACTTGCAGACGTCTCTCTCATAAAAGGATAATTCTGTCACCTTATATGAGATAAGATCGAATCGTGCCACATACTTAGCGATTGATTCTTTTCCATTTTTTATCAGTCGTCTTCTCTTTCTTCTCTTCCAGAGCAATATCTAACTCTTACTGATAAAGAATATTCAAAATCTCGCACTGCCACATATCGAAGTTGTTATGACCATCAAACTTCTCAACTTCGAACTTTTCATTAGTCACAGTAATCTTAGCTAGTTTAGACGAAGAAACTTTGTCATTTTTTCAATAATTTTCTTATACCAAAGTCGAATGATGAGTGCCATATATTGCATATTTATAACCTTCATATTACCTATTTTTATATATAAATAATGCTACTCGGGTATTTTTAGTGTGTTTTTCAGAAATTTTATTTGTATAAGGAGACGGCATGAAATCAGAGTTGGAGTAGGAAATTAAAGTCCAAAAATTTTCTAAAATGGGCAAGACTACGAGACTACGATGCTGCAGAGAGTTAAAGTGCAATACAGTCATCGAAATAAACTCAAGAGGAGAAAATACGCGAGGGAAGAAATTTTATAAATTAATTTATTAATTTGGCCGCTAATTGGCGGTTTTTGCGCCAAATAGCGGCCCGAAGTGGGCCCCACAACCCGAGTTTTCTCCCGTGGCTTCGTTTTAGTTTTCTAGTTTCACAATTGTATTATAATTGGGTTTGGTTTTCCGAAACCTATATATTGGCCGTATTCTTGTATTCTCGGGGGAATGCAGAAAGTTTTGTACTCGTTTTAAATTAATAAAATTAGAGTTTTGCTGAAGGGGTGGCAACCACAACACCGTGCTTCAGAGGTAAGCAATTGCTTTTAATTCTTTATTTGCTTTTTAGATAGAGTTAATTGTTTTCTAGTATAGATTTATTCGCATTCTAGATTAGAATTTATTGTGTTTATGAATAAAAATTTGATTTTGCTTATTAGGAATATGAGTAGCTAATTTTCTTTAGCTCTAAGATGTAGATGAAGTTAGTTTAATAGATCTAATATGGATTTATCCTATTTTCTTTCTAAAAAGAAATAAAGTTATGATTTTTCTATAAATAAATAAAAGATAGAGTTCACAAATCATAATTTTTTGATAGATTATACTTAATTAATATTTTAATAATCTATACTTAGATGAAGTTTGGAATTCTTATTCTTTGTTTATTTTAAGAATTATCAATAAAGATTTTTCTATAAATAAATTGAATTGGATAAACTTGTAAATCTAATTTCTTTGATCGGTTATACTTAAGTTCGGTCTTTTGATAGCCTTGTTCGTCGCAAAAGTTTCTTCGCTTCCTTCCATTGAACACATCTTAGATTACAATAGAAGTGAACAAAAGATAAAAAGAACAAACGAGAGGATTTTATATTTCAATCTCTCTCTTTTACAAAATAATCGTGGGATCTGTGGCGATGGGATCTATAGTAGTTCCTTTGGACGATCGGTACGTTGAAATCTTCTCTTTTAAAGATATCGGCCGACTATAGACGATCTTCTCTGGTTTTGATTTGTTCAAGGCTCTCTCGCGTAACTCGAACTTCTCAAG
Source organism: Dracaena cambodiana (assembly GCA_036321105.1). NCBI lineage: Eukaryota > Viridiplantae > Streptophyta > Magnoliopsida > Asparagales > Asparagaceae > Dracaena > Dracaena cambodiana. The sequence continues at coordinate 30,319,883 of JAYEPQ010000017.1, forward strand.
AACTTCAGAAAGAAGATGGTGATTTTCTCTGATCTTCACGAACTCAAGGCTCTGTGCGTAACTTGAATTCTCCAAGATTTCAGAAAAATATCTCAATTGCCGAAAAGAAGATCCCTAGGGTTTCACCAGGAAGGTATTTATAGCCCCAGGTTAATGCAAGAGTTTCTATCTAAATAGAACTCGTCATTATCAGGGATTCCAATCAAATATCTTAGTTTTGATGGAATTCTAATTAGACTTGATTCGGGTATTTGGATAAGCCCAGAATCATAATCTCAATCAATCTGAGATTCTGGTTATCTGCTTACGCGGAGCTTTAATCGCATCAAAACGCGGCGCTAAATAACCAAAACGCGGAGCTAACGCGGAGCTATTGATTATCTCCGCGTTTTACTCAAACGGGAGGCTAATACAAGCCAGACTGCGGAATCAACCCAGAGCTATTAAACATCTCCGCGTTTTATTCAAACGCAGGGTTAATATTACTAAACGCGGGGCTACTGAATTGGCTCCGCGTTCTATTGTGGAAAATCCTTTTAACTTAGAAATTTTCACTGCCAACAGAACCCCCTCCAAAGTTTTCAAAATGGCTTAGACTTTAGCAGATTTTGAAATACTTTGGATATTTAAACTGAAACGCAGAGTTAGAATACCAAGTCTATCTCGCGTTATGCTCACTTACGCGGAGCTAATCAGCTTCACTTCGTCTTCAGTGAAATGAGTAATTATGTCATTAATTACCCTGAATTTCTACGCCGAATACCAAGCGACGGAAATTCTGTTTAAATAGAGCTCCCGGCTCATCTTCTTCTTCATCTCATCCGAAGAATCTTAGGGCTTCAGAGCATGCGACTCAGGCTTCTTATTTTGAAAGAATGATCTCCAGCCGAACTTCTTTTTCCTTTCCATAGATCTTCATCACTAGGATGCCATCTAGGAAGAGTGCGACATCGCGCAAGTTGGCCGGCGTTAATGGCAGCAGCCGTGAAGGTAGATGCGACGGCGAACCAGTCTATGCAGCGTCTTCCGAAGGTAAAAACCTTAACTCTTGGGCTTTTAAGAACCATTCTTGAGATGTTTCGGCTTGGATTAATCCAGCCAACTGTTTATTTTATCGGCGAGATCGCCGTTCTCCGCGAAGTTATCGCGTCATCCCCTGCGTTTGAAACGCGAGGCTATTTCTGATTAGCAGTCGCGATGAATTGCGAGGCTATCTTTGATTAGCAGTCGCTATGAATTGGCGAGGCTATCTTTGATTAGCAATCGCGATGAGACTATCTTTGATTAGCAGTCGCGATGAATTGCGAGGCTATCTTTGATTAGCAGTCGCGATGAATTTGAAAGAGAAGGAAAGAGTAGAAAGAAATCTTGTCCCCCTTTACGCGAAGTTATCGCATCATCCTCTGCTTTTAAAGCGCGAGGCTATTTCTTCAACTGTGCACGGAGTTAGCTTAGCTCCGCATTTTCACTCTTTTGGAAACTCTGTTCCTTTTGCAGTAAGTCCAATCCTTTCTGAAGAGGAATGTATGCGGGTCCATCGATCTTCATCAGCAAAAGTAACTCTAAGGAAGTCAGAAGCATATGCTTTACAACATAGTTGCAGGTTTCGAGCTCTGGCTCCTGGAGATGGACTATTGAAGGAGCTTCAAGCTCAAGTGAGGGCCTGCAGCGCTTGTAGTTCAGAATTGCAGCACTTGCAGTTCAGAATTGCAGCACTTGCAGTTCAGAATTGCAGCATTTGCAGTTTAGAATTGTGCTTCAATGCAGCACTTCCCTTTCCTCTCGTGCTTCATTTCGGATGACAGATCCTAAATGACATTTGCAGAGGAGATCTTTTGCATGTGAATCAGGGAACTGAGCTTCAACACCCTGTAGAGAGAAATCTCACCGTTAAGTTATTGATGTATTGATGAGTTGATGATCATGTAAAAGCTTTCGGGAGAGCTATAACTCCTTCTTTGTAATTTCTTCGTCTCATTAATAAAAACAAATTATTTTTCTCTCTATCTGTTGGCTTCAATGATTTTGCTTGCTCAACAAATAGATGGTCAATAATTTTGGTAAAAATAATCTAAGGCTCATTTGTGTAACTTAGATCACTAATACCCAAAAGATCGGATAAGGATCATCTTAACTTAGATGGAAGCGCTTAATTGCACTTGCCAAAAATCTAAGTTTTTCATAGGAACGCGAAGCTAAGGCACCAGGCTATCCTCGCGTTTTGTATAGTTGCGCGGAGTTAATAACTTTGCGTTTTTCATCATCGCGCGAGGCTAATAACTTCGCATTTTGAAAAGTAACTGACCAGTCATTTTCTCCGAAACTCGCGCCGAATTCCAAGAGGCAGTTTCTTTCATTTAAATGAAATCTTTATTCCTTATTCCTCTCACATCATTTGAGAATTTTTCAGAAACTTAGAGATTCAGGCGATCACAGTTCAGGCGACCTGAGCTTCTTCCGACCGAGTTTCCTCCCGATTTTCAGTCGATTTTTCTCAGCAATGGCACCCAAAACTCGTGCTACTTCTTGCGCGGCTCCATCATCGGCAACTGACGCAAGCAGTGGTGGCGGCGGCCATGGCAGCGACGCGCCAGCCCACATTTCGCCTATTGGAGGTAAGAATCTCTCCATCGAGACTTTTTAGAACATCTCTAGAGTGATTTGGCTTGATCTTAACTGATCAATCAACTCTTTTACCGGCGAGATCGCCGTACTCCTGCTGTAAGGCTTGGAGAAGAAGAAAAGTTCTGACTTTCTTCTTACGCAAAGTTATCGCGTCATCCTCGCGTTTTGAAGTGCGGGGCTATTTTAAGTAGCAGTCGCGTGGAAACGAGAGACTATTTTGAGTAGCAGTCGCGCTGAAATGCGAGGCTATTTGATGTAGCAGTCGCGCTGAAACGCGAGGCTATTTTAAGTAGCAGTCGCGCTAAAACGCGAGGCTATTTGATGTAGCAGTTGCGTTGAAACGCGAGGCTATTTTAAGTAGCAGTCGCGCTGAAACGCGAGGCTATTTTAAGTAGCAGTCACGCTAAAACGCGAGGCTATTTTAACTTCTGCGCGGTCTAATCTTTAGCTTCGCGCGGCGCTATTCTTAGCTTCGCGCGTTCTAATTTTTAGCTTCGCGCGTCCATACTTAGAGAATTTTTCTGTCTTATAGAAACTTCTCTAACTCTGGTGCTTCTTTTTGCAGTAGGGTATTCGATGGAAGCTCTTCCTCACAAGAATTACTTCGGCTTTGCTGGGGGTTCTGATCCCTCAGGCCAATTTCGCTTCACCACTATCTTGGCTTCATATAAGCCAGACCTGAAGGAGCGCAAGGAAAAATTGATCAAGTATCACCCCACTACTGCGCGAGAAATCATAACTGACGCAGCCTTCGAAACTTTGAATAGAGAGGCGATGGAGAAACCCGCCTTCCTCTTTGGAGACCAGATGGATCAATCAGATGCGATCCTTTCTGAAGAGGAGCGCGTTTGGTTATATAACTTAGGCGAAATGCTGATATTTCTGCCTAGAATGGATCGTAGCTATCCTCTGGTCTATCTTCAGAGGCTAGCGATACCTCGGGAATTAAAGTGGGGACTAACTCAAGAGCAAGATGGTGTCCCAACAAGAAAATTTGGTGCAAAAGGGGTTTATCAAGATGGTCCCCCCAGATGCATTACTGGCTTGCTTCCAGGCCGATTTGGCAAGGAGCTTCCAGTGGGAGAAGTCCCATCTCGTGCCCGAACTTTCTTAAGTGAGTTCCTGGCGAAGGATCGTCAATACCCGGCTAGCGACTTCAGGATGCCTGGCTGGGTTCATTCTTCTAACAATATGTGGTGGGCCCGCCTCGTTCAGTACATGCTGGATTCCCACGAGCCCATTTTAAAGGATATTGGCTTGTATAAAGCTGTCAGGAATGTCCAATTCGGGTTTCCCCAGAGTGCTTATCATTTTTACTGCCTCTTGGAGATGTATAACCCTGAGACTTGTACTCTCTTTACACCAGTGGGTGAGCTAGGATTCGCTCTCCACGAGATGTTCGAGGTTTTCGGGCTTTCCATGCGTGAAGTCCCTTATGAAGAGTATATGCCTACCACCAATGAGCTGAACATGCTACTAGCGAGGGATGAGCGCATCTATGCCACATACTGGGAGATGATGTGCCATTATCATATTTGCGCGTAACCATGGTATCGGCCATAAGAAATGGGCCGAGTATCTCTTTGCCAATTTAAACTCTAAGGATAGCTCGGCCACTATCCATGGTCATTCTCCTGTCCTCATTTCAGAGATTGACCAACGTGTAGCCAGGGGCCATTACCGTCTGTATCATACTACAGACTCCAATGAGAACGGATATGATCCCGGCACTTCATTCAAGAGCTACCATTATCAAGCCTAGTTCCCGATCTCCAACAGAGGTCTCATTGCCGGGTTTCTGATGCTGTGGCTGAAGAGATGTGTCGTGCCGTCGTTGCCCAAAGAAGCAATGGCGGTGACCGTGGTATATCCAGCGGTTCTTCTAGCATATGGCCGACCCCTTGGACTTCTTCTCGCCATGGTATGCAATTTGCAGTATGGACTGAGGGTGCTCTGTCGTGATTTCCTCCCCACTATTAAGGTCAAGGGGAAAGGAAAAGGCAAGTCGAAAGAGACTACCCAGCCGAAAACTCCAAACCCTAGGGTGGAGATGCCCTACACCTATTTGACGGCGTGGCTCGTCTTGCACTGTCCTTCTTTAATGAGTGCACCAGAGCGTCGTTCGGGCGAAAAGTGCTTCTTTGTAGAATTGTATGAACGCTCTTCATGGGAGCAAAATTATATGTCTCAAATTCGGAAGACTTTTCGTAGTTTTCAGAATTATGAGATCTTCCGGTGTTTCCTTGACTTTCCCGGCGGCGGATATGGAATGAGGCTAAGGACGCCGTGGGAGCAGATAAGTTCACTACTTTATCTGTAGGAGCATTCTGGTGGCTTCTCAACATCTGTCCCGGACACTTGGTGTATCGTCAAGATCTCGGGTGTCGGATCGAGCCATACACTCCGAATCGCTTTGCTCGCCAGTTTGGATACTCCCAACTTTATGTGGGCAATCCAAATAAAGATCTCGCTTACGAGGGAAATTTATACGAAGGCGCTCGTGGCTGGTTCCATTTTGCAGCAGGCGGAACCGAGGCTGAATTCTCCTTACCCCAGAAGGCACCAGAATTGGCCATGACCCTCAGCTTCTGCAATTGGTTCAGTATTGCGAATGCTGACGTGCCCGGCTTCTCTCTCAATCGCAGTTGTTGCAAAGAGATTGAAGCCCTCTATATTAGCCGCCAGGGTGCTTCTAGAGTGAGAATAAAAGGAATGGAAGAATTCCTTGGCGCCGCGGCTGAGCCTTCAGACGCCAGTGAATCCGACGACGATGCCGGTGATGACGATGACAATACTGGTGCTGGTGGAGCTCCCCAGCCTGTTGTCAGTCTTCCCTTGAGTCCAGCTCTTAAACGCCGCGGCACTTTAAAGAAAAGACCATGTAAGAAGCAAAAGTTGGGGCAGGAGACTTTGATAGCTCCCCAAGAAGTGGCTGTCAAACTTGCTTCAGACTTGCTGGCTTCGGCTCTACCCCCAGCATCGGCAAGGGAGGACGAACCTGCTAAAACTCCAAGTATTGTTGAGGTTTCGGCCCCTTTGGCCGTAGGGCCTGTGGCAAAACCCGTGGCACAACTAACGGGTAGCGAGACGGGTACGTTGCTGGAAACGAAAATGGCTCCCCCTTCAAGTCCGACAACTGGACTTGTATCGCCTGGTATGGCCTTTAACATTTTATCTTTTGCCCGTTATTATTTTAACGTAACACTGCTTTTCTGGTCTTCTGAAATGCAGGTGATCAACTTCTCTTGCCAATGCATTCGACTACCCAAGTAGAATCTGATGATAGGGTGGACCATTCTGGCTCTGTTGGTGGTGTGGGTAGCTCTGCTGGCGAGTTTGCGGCTGATTATTCCACACCGGCTCCTGCCTCTGTTCCCTCTTCAATTCCCCAAGGAAGTGATGAGAGAACTGAGGTCATTATCGCAGCTGCTGCTAGGGAGGCTACGCCTTCTCCTAGCATGCCATCTCCAACGCCAGTTTGTTCCACTGAGACATTTTCCATGGTCGTTGGAGTACCTTCTGTTTCTCAGTCAGCGATTTTAACGCCTTCTACTATAATGGCTGTTGAGACACCTGTACTTCCTCCAGCTTCTAATCTTCCAGTCGGGGATGAGGAGAACTTAAAGTTCTCATTTGAAGCTTCTTCTGCCATCGGAGGAACTTCTGATAGAGATACCCCCTCATCTTCTCCTGTTGGTGGCGCTCCCCGGGTGACTTGTATTAGCAGCCCTCCTTCTCAGGTTCCTGATTCCACCAGATCTGCATTGGCTTTACTGGCCCCTCATGTCATGAAGCTGGTACAAGGACAGGCTTCTTTTTCGACACCGGTAGCCACTGCTCCTCTGCCCGTGACATCTTCCTTAGCATCACTTGCTTTGTCTGTTGGCACTGTAAATCCTCTTGAAGAACTTTTCAACTTCAGTGTCGCCGATTTTATGCGTTTGCTAAGGAGATGTATTGAGATGGTCCTTGCTGGCCACGATTTCTTCAACTTCGCACGTCCGCTGTTATTCTGCTATCTGGAAAATATCGAAGAAATTGGGGGACGAGATCGAACAGCTCCTTACCGGGCCCGTTTTGGAATTTTGGAAGAGCAAATGAACATACTCAATGCAGTTTGCCAAGCGGATGTTGAGTCGATTACTGGGATCGAATGGGCTCGTCTTCAGGAGGAGTTGGTTGCTTGTCGAGAAGAATTGAGGCGCCAAGAAGAAGAGTGGTCTCGAGCGTTAGCAGGGTTCCAGGCTAGTCGGGAGTCCATTCTTAGAGGTTTGGATTTGGTGAACTCTGAAATTGAGGGGAGCCAGGCTGCCATTCTCAGCGCCCAGGAGGCTATTGCTAATGCTCGGGCGATCTTAGTAGAGAGCGAGCTTCAATTAGGGAAAGCCGTTAAGAAGCGGGAAGCGCTGATCCTTCAACGGGAGCAAGTTGATCAGGAGGAGATAATAAGAAGCCGTACTATGGAAGAGTCTCGCCAGCATCTCATCCAGCAAGTTGGAATGAATGATGATGATCTACTCCGGCAGGCTCAACACTCTATAGAGGCAACTCGTCGTCGAGTGATTGACGAAGCGATCAGTAAGTTAAAGCATCTCGGAGATCCATAGTTTTCTTTTATCCTTCATTCCTTTTTTGTAATGAGAACTTGTACTAAAAGAAAGAACTTTATTGGTTCTCAGACTTCGTTTGTAACTCCATTCTTTTTTAAATGATGAATAAGGATAACTATTTTTTGATTCTTTTATTAGTTGGCTAGGAAATCTTCTTGCACAACAAATAACTTGCCATCAAGAAGTTGCTTTCTCTGCGAAGCGTTCCAAGTCGTAGTGTCAGAGGTAAGAATTTAACATGACAGTTTTATGGGATTTTTAGCAAATCCTCAGCTATCAATGGGTTTGATTGGCCTTTACCAACTACCGTTTGAGTTGGGCTAGTCATATTATTCCCCTCAACATGGTGAGTTGTCGAGGAATTAATCTCCTCTCCCCTTTTGCCTTTAATCAGTATTGGGTAGTTAATCTCATACTCTTACCCCCAGTATGATAGGGTTGGCGAGAAATTTGTTCCTTTCCCATTGTCTAGTTGGCGTTGGGCAATTCATACTTTTACCCCAGTATGATGGGTTGGCGAGAAATTTAATCTTTTCCCATTGCCTAACCGGCGTTGGGCAATTCATACTTTTACTCCCAGTATGATAGGTTGGCGAAAAATTTAATCTCTTCCTATTGCCTAGTCGGCGTTGGGCAATTCATACTTTTACCCCAGTATGATGGGTTGGCGAGAAACTGGTTCTCTTCCCATTGCCTAGCCGGCGTTGGGCAATTCATACTTTTACCCCAGTATGATGGGTTGGCGAGAAATTGGTTCTCTTCCCATTGCCTAGTCGGCGTTGGGCAATTCATACTTTTACCCTAGTATGATGGGTTGGCGAGAAATTGGTTCTCTTCCCATTACCTAGTCGGCGTTGGGCAATTCATACTTCTACCCCAGTATGATGGGTTGGCGAGAAATTTAATCTCTTCCCATTGCCTAGTCGGCGTTGGGCAATTCATACTTTTACCCCAGTATGATGGGTTGGCGAGAAATTTAATCTCTTCCCATTGCCTAGTCGGCGTTGGGCAATTCATACTTTTACCCCTAGTATGATGGGTTGGCGAGAAATTTAATCTCTTCCCATTGCCTAGTCGGCGTTGGGCAATTCATATCTTTTAGGTCAGAGGCGCTTAATTACACATGCCTAAAAGAAAAATTGGGGGCTGTTCAAACTTGAGAACTGAGCACACCAGGTTTGGGTCAGAGGCGCCAAACTGCGCATGCCCAAGAAAAGACTGATGGTGGTTCAAACTTGAGAACCAAACTGGAGGCGGTTCAAGGCTCTCTCGCGTAACTTGCACTGGGCACTCCAAACGCACCAGGTTTAGGTCAGAGGCGCTCAATGCGCATGCCTAAGAAAAAGACTGGAGGTGGTTCAAACTTGAGAACCAAACTGGAGGCGGTTCAAGGCTCTCTCGCATAACTTGAACTGGGCACTCCAAACACACCAGGTTTAGGTTAGAGGCGCTCAATGCGCATGCGTAAGAAAAAGACTGGAGGTGGTTCAAACTTGAGAACCAAACTGGAGGCGGTTTAAGGCTCTCTCGTATAACTTGAACTGGGCACTCCAAACACACCAGGTTTAGGTCAGAGGCGCTCAATGCGCATGCCTAAGAAAAAGACTGGAGGTGGTTCAAACTTGAGAACCAAACTTGAGGCGGTTCAAGGCTCTCTCGCATAACTTGAACTGGGCACTCCAAACACACCAGGTTTAGGTCAGAGGCGCCAAACTGCGCATGCCTAAGAAAAGACTGGAGGTGGCTCAAACTTGAGAACCAAACTGGAGGCGGTTCAAGGCTCTCTCGCGTAACTTGAACTGGGCACTCCAAACACACCAGGTTTAGGTCAGAGGCGTCAAACTGTGCATGCCTAAGAAAAGAAGACGCGTATCTCCAGGGGTACTAAGAATAATATTTCTTCAGAAATTTGCCATTGATCGGCATCATCATCCTGTCGCCGTCTTGATTCATTAAGCGATAGGCTCCACTGGAGTATACTGTCTCCACAACAAACGGTCCTTCCCACTTGGGTTCAAATTTACCCTTAGTCTTGTGGGTTAGCACCATTGGCCTTTTAACAGCCAAAACCAAGTCTCCTTGTTTAAAGGTCCTTGGCTTAACGCTCTTATTGAACGTTCGAGATATTCAGGCTTGATACAACTCAATTTGTTGTTGAGCCCTGAGACGTTTTTCATCTAACGCCTCTAGCTCTTGCAATCTTTGCTGATGGCGCTCTTCTGTCGTCATCCTTGTGGCTAAAGCCACTCTTAATGATGGTATCTGGATTTCAAGAGGCAAAACAGCCTCACTTCCATAAACCAAAGAGAACGGGGTAGCTTTGGTCAGGGTGCGAACGGTGGTGCGATATGCCCACAAACATTCTCCCAACTTTTCATCCCAATCTCGTTTGTTGGAAGAGACGAACTTTCGAAAGAGTTTGATGATCGTCTTGTTAAAAGCTTCAGCTAACCCATTAGCCGCAGGGTTATATGGTGTAGAAGCGATATCTTTGATTCTGAACTTATTGCAGAATCTGGAGAATCCTTGACTAATGAACTGCGGACCGTTATCATGAATGATCCGTCGAGGGACTCCAAATCGGTAAATGCCATGATGCTTGATAAATTTGATCACATCTGTCGTTTTCACCTCTTTCATGGGCACGGTTTCGGCCCATTTTGAAAAATAATCGGTTATTGTAAGAATAAACCGATGTCCTCTGAATGACGGGGGAGTTATTGGCCCCACAATGTCCATCCCCCATGCTTCAAATGGCCAACTTGCAACAGTATTGTGCAAGTATTCTTGGGGTTGATGAATAAAATTAGCATGAATTTGGCATGCATGACATCGTTTAGCGTATGCCATTGCTTCCGTGATCATATTTGGCCAGTAGTATCCTAGCCTTTTTATACGATCTCCAAGTTTAGGACCGGGCTGATGAGCTCCACATACTCCATCGTGTGTTTCTCTCAGCACTTCTTCTGCTTTCGCTTTTGATATGCAGCATAGTAGCAGACCATCTCTCGACTTTCTATATAAAGTCTGAAGTTTATGGTCATAATAAAATCTTTGGGCCTTCCTCTTTATAGAGGTGGCTTCCTTAGGATCTTCTGGTAATATCCCATGTAAATCGTAATCCACAAACGGAAATCGCCAATCACGGGGCTCCAGGGTTAGGCCTACTTGGCACACTTCTTTATTTTGAAGAAGAGTATCTGGATGAAGGAGCTCTCTGAATGGTGATGCTTTTAACTTCACCTGGCGGGATTGCCAGTGTTGCGGCTAACGCGGCAAGTGCATATGCATAAACGTTCTCATTTCGAGATACGTGATATATGTAGAATTGTTTAAAATATCCTGCTAGCTCAATAGCTAGCTGATGATAAGGGATGAGGACTTCATGTCTGACTTCATACTCACCTGTCATCTGATTGACGATGAGCTTAGAGTCTCCATATGCCTCTAGATGGTTCACCCCCAGTTGCAGAGCTATTTTTAAGCCGATAATGAGCGCGTTGTACTCCGCTACATTATTCGTGCACAGTTCTGTTAATGAGTAACCGTTAGGCAATATATGTTTATGTGGGGATATTAGCACAACCCCCACTCCAGCAGCAGATCGTCTGGCAGCACCATCAAAGAACATTTGCCATGGCTGCTCTTTGCTAACTGTGTTGACCCCTGACATCTGTTTGGTATTAGACCGAATTGGGTGGTCTGCAAGAAAATCGGCAATTGCCTGTCCCTTCGTCGCCTTTTGAGGAACGAAGTGTATATCATAGGGCGACAGTAGCAGGGCCCATTTTGCCAGTCGGCCATTTAAAGCCCCTGGTTTTGTCATCAGAATCTTCAGGGGATTAACCCGTGATATGACATGAATCGTTTGCCTAGAAAGATAGTGTCGCATTTTCTGAACGGCGAACACTAGGGCTAAACATTCCTTTTCAATCGGGGTATACCGTTGTTCGGCCCCAATCATTGTCCTGCTTAGATAATAAAGGGCATGTTCATGGCCGTGCTCATTATATTGAGCCAGTAATGCGCCTAAGGCATTATCCATGGCCCTCACATATATGAGGAAGGGCTGCCCGGGGATCGGTGCCATAAGAACAGGAGATTTGGTGAGGTATTCTTTAAGGTCGTCAAAGGCCTGTTGACATGCCTCATCCCATATGAAAGACACTTCCTTTTTTCATAAGTTTTGAGAATGGCTGGCATCGTCCAGATAGGTTGGAAATGAAGCGTCGAATATAGGCGAGCTTTCCCTGTAATCCCCTTAATTCCTTAAGATTGCAGGGAGGCGGCATTTCGCTAATCGCTTTTACCTTTTCAGGGTCAAGGAAAATTCCTTTTGAGGTGATTATGAACCCAAGAAATTTCCCTCTGGATACCCCCATGAATGACTTGGTAGGATTCATCTTCAGAAGATGTTTCCTCATAAGATCGAAAACCACTGTTAAATCATGAAGATGATCTTCTTTGTTTTTGCTTTTGACTGCTAAGTCGTCCACATAGCACTCCACTGTTCTGCGCAGGTGTTCCTTGAATATGACACTCATTGCGCGTTGGTAGGTGGCACCTGCATTCTTTAGCCCAAAAGGCATCACCGTATAGCAGTATACTCCCAGCGGTGTGTTGAAAGCTGTATGCTTTTTATCATCCGGGTGCATTTTAATTTGGTTATAACCTGAGAAGCCATCCATAAAGGACATCCTCTCATAACCGCAAGTATTATCAATCATCACATCGGTGATGGGGAGTGGAAATTCATCCTTGGGACATGCAGTGTTCAGATCTCAAAAATCGATGCATATCCGGATTTTGCCATTCTTTTTGCGAACTGGCACTATATTAGCCACCCAGTCAGGATGCTGCTCTTCTCGGATAAACCCGGATTTTATAAGCTTATTGACCTCAGCAACTATTGCCTCCATCAACTCCGGTCGAAAACGCCTCTGTTGTTATTTAACAGGTTTGACATATTCTTTTACATTTAACCGGTGTGTGGCAATTTGAGGGTCAAGCCCAGGCATATCTTCATAACTCCACGTGAACACATCTATATACTCTTTGATAAGAGATATAAGTTCCTCCTTTTCTAAAGGAGTTAGTGTGTCGCTTATGAAAATGGATTTCGAATTTTCTTCCGTTCCCATGTTAACTTGTATTAATTTGTCTTCTGTGGGCAGGTCACGCTGTTCAAAGCGGACATCCCAGAGAGTATCCATATGCCTAGCCCAAGCATCATCTTGAACGTCAATTGGTTCCTCGTCACTTTCTGGCGCAGCTGAAACCATATTGGCTGTCAAAGACTGAAACCAAGCACCAGTGCTTATATCCGAATCATGGTCGGGTGAAGATGTTTCTTCTTTTAGCCGAAGAACTCTCTTCATCCTTGGATGGCGATGAGGGTGGAGTAAACACATAGTCCAACCCCCTGCGGGTCTTTTGATAATAATTAGGGCTCTTTCCTCTCGAATAGGGTTCTTCTGGAAACGAAGTTCTTTCTACTTCGCAGGCTTTGCGAGCTCTGCATAGATGTCTTTTGGATCTACTCTAGTGTAATCCTTAAGATATGTCTTCCCGGATCGAGTACCGGAAGGGTCTGCCCCATCTTGATGAGTGGCCATAGTTTCGGGTTCTTCTTCAGAATCTGTGAATGCTCCCGAACCTATATATTCTTCCTTTATATATGCAGAAATGGCATTAACAGTCCACTTCTTACCTTGACCTCTTGTAGTAGTCCATTGCTCATCCTCTAGCAAATCGGGATGAACCCACATAACTTCCCCCTTTTGGGTCGTCACAGGAACAAGTCCTTCTCGGGCTTTGTTGTGAGGATCAAGATTCTTCGTGACCATCCTACCTTTTGGGCTCGGGGTCACTCCTGCGGGGAACTCGTGGGTTCCAACCACTATGGTTGCTATATTGGCAGTGACCTTCTTCTGCTCCTCCTTAAGCGTCAGAACTCCAGCTTCTATTAGTGCTTGGATTCTGTTCTTAAGGGAAAAACAATCCCTAGTAGGGTGCCCAACATTCCGGTGATAGAGACAGTAGTTGGGATCTTTAGTCTTACCAGCGTCTTCTGGCTTCTTATTCTCCGGAAGTTTTAGCATTCCCTTCTTTTGGAGCAGGTGAAAGAGGACAGGTGTCTGTTCAGGTTTGAAAGTGTAATTCCTTTCTTGCTGCGGTCTAATTTGCCTTGATCCTCGCTGACCTTGAGGCTTCGACTCTGGCGGAGGACTGGTTTTCTGAGGAGCAGCTTCTGACGACATCGCTGCTTTCCCTTTATTCTTATTGCTGTTGTTTTGGGTATATGACTTACTACCCCCAGCACTTCTTGACCCGCGGGACGCTTCAACTCGGCGAATCAAGTCTTCAGCTTGTTCTCCTTGTTTGAGCAGGTCCCTTCACGTCTTAGACTCTACGGCCCCCATTTTGCGGGGCACATTGATCTTAAGATTGTGTCAACAGGCCTCTACTAGAGTTTCCTGGATCATTCCGTGTTTGCGATGTACGGACTTCTCCCGGAACCTTTCTATGAAATCTTTAACCGTTTCTTATTCTCCTTGTCTAGTTGCAAGGAGGGAATGAACCGTAATCTCTGTGTCATCCTCAAAAAATCGTGAGAGAAATAATTTCTCGACATCAAACCAGGCATTAATAGATCTTGGGGGCAACTGCATGAACCAAGTAAAGGCAGGCCCTCGCAAAGTACTTGCGAATACTTCTGTCATAATTGGGTCATTACCCAACAGATGTCCTGCTTGGGACAAGAAATAATAGATGTGCTGACTGGGCGATCCCTTCCCGTCATAAGGCTCTAACTTAAGCGGTTTATACTTCTGTGGGTATGGTATCGTATCCCATTCAGGAGGATACGGTCTTGAGACCCCTGATTCTTTCAACTACTTTTTACGCATCAAAGTTTTGAGTTGATTCTGTAATTTTTCAAGTTTTTCTTCATGCGGATCATGGAAAGAAAATTTATCTTCTTTCTCATGCATCGAGTGGGCTTTCCCCTCCTGTTCTTCTTCATTTGGATTTTCCTAGCCCTTTTTGGCATTATCTTCAACAAATCTCGATAGCATGACTTTAAGACCTTCAATCATCTTTTGCTGCTCTCGAATCATTCTTTCTTGAACTTCAAATCTCTGATTGATATCATCAGATTTATCTACCATGTGAGATGCTGACTTCTGTAGTCTAAACGATGCAGAGGAACGGGGTGAGGCTATAGCTGAATTATCACTGTCCTCATCGTAAAAACCCCCTGCGAGCCTCTTATAATTTCGAGGCGGGATGGCTCCTGATTTAAGTCGAGTAACACGATGAGGTTCTTCATCGCTCGATTCTGAATTATCATCCGTCTCTGCAATTTTCTTCCATTTTCCCACCATGTTGGAGGTTACAGCTCTCCCTTGCTTCAGGGAAGTGGTTCTTGTCTTCTTAGCAGGATTCTGGTTTGACTCGTTTAATCGGTCGAACACAGATATCATGTTCTTGCTGCAGCCACAGTTGTCCATTACGGCTGATACCGCCGTCACAAGTTGCTGGCAATGACAGACAGGTTCAACCTGAAGTTGGTCTATGCCTCTCTTCTTAGAGAGATATTCCCTGAGATTAGCGCCTTTAGTCATAGAGTCAAGAGGTTCATTCAACTCTTGAGAAGATCTGGGAACCCGCTGAAGCTTTTTTGTCTGATCAACCCAGACTCTAGGGTTGGACCGATCCTCGCGTGGCTTAGGAATAGCCTCGCGTTTCACATTGCGGGCCTGAAGAATAGCTCCGCGCTTATCCACACTAGCCTCGCGTCTCTCGCTGGCTTGGTATGTCTTTAGAAGTTTAGCTTCTGGAATAATAGCCCCGCGTGAAGGGAAGGTCTTACACGTTGGCTTATCTTTGCGATTAACGCATATCATAGATTCGCGCCTAGCACGAATTTTACGACTGACAACTATTTGCCAATCATCCTCGCGTTCCTCGCGGGTATCAGAAGTCTTGCGTTTATTGCAAGTATTACTGGCTTCGCGTCTCTCACTATGCTCAGTAATAGCCTCGCGAGGAGAATCACACGCTGGCTTTGAAGGATTTTTATACTCGCGTAACTCACGAGTGTCGGGTATTCTACGGCTAGCGCAACCCTTACTGGCTTCGCGTCTCTCGCTAGGCTCAGTAATAGCCTCGCGTGGAAAATCACACGCTGGCTTTGAAGAATTTTTATACTCGCATCTCTCGCGAGTGTTGGGTATTCTGCGACTAGCGCAACCCTTACTGGCTTTGCGTCTCTCGCTAGGCTCAGTAATAGCCTCGCGTGGAAAATCACACGCTGGCTTTGAAGAATTTTTATACTCGCGTCTCTCGCGAGTGTTGGGTATTCTGCGACTAGCGCAACTCTTACTGGCTTCGCATCTCTCGCTAGGCTCAGTAATAGCCTCGCGTGGAATATCACACGCTGGCTTTTCCTTGCTTTTAAGGCAAGTTGTATCTTCGCATTTAACGCGGTAAAGACTGGTCTCGCAAGTAGCGTGAGCCAGTTTGCGAGGGACCATAGCCTCGCGTCCTCTAGAGTTAGTTCCGCGTCCAAGGCGGGCTTTGAGGGTTCTACGCCTCGCTCTCCGGTTCCTGTTCCGGAGTTGGGTCCTGGTCAGTCCAGTCCCTAGATCTTCTTCGGCAGTCGGAAGCTCATCCTCGGCTAGGATTTCTTGTGTGAACTCCGGCTCTATAGCCGCAGTCTCCAAGGATCCCCGTCTCTCGGTGGATACCTTTCTACCCGTCACTCGGGCATTGGAGTACATGCGACGATAGTGCCGTGTCTCATCCAAGTCACCTGATCCGGAGGAGAGGAACTCCTCGTACTTCTGCTGGTCGATTTCAACGACCAGCGTGTCTAATTCGGATCCGATCAAGTCAACGTCCAATTGCGCCACTATCTCTTCATCAGTGAAAGAGATGGCTCCCACTGTGGTCGCCTGTTTGTTCGTCGCAAAAGTTTCTTCGCATCCTTCCATTGAATACATCTTAGATTACAATAGAAGTGAACAAGAGATAAAAAGAACAAACGAGAGGATTTTATATTTCAATCTCTCTCTTTTACAAAATAATCGTGGGATCTGTGGCGATGGGATCTATAGTAGTTCCTTTGTACGATCGGTACGTTGAAATCTTCTCTTTTAAAGATATCGGCTGACTATAGACGATCTTCTCTGGTTTTGATTTGTTCAAGGCTCTCTCGCGTAACTCGAACTTCTCAAGAACTTCAGAAAGAAAATGGTGATTTTCTCTGATCTTCACGAACTCAAGACTCTGTGCGTAACTTGAATTCTCCAAGATTTCAGAAAAATATCTCAATTGCCGAAAAGAAGATCCCTAGGGTTTCACCAGGAAGGTATTTATAGCCCCAGGTTAATGCAAGAGTTTCTATCTAAATAGAACTTATCATTATCAAGGATTCCAATCAAATATCTTAGTTTTGATGGAATTCTGATTAGACTTGATTCGGGTATTTGGATAAGCCCAGAATCATAATCTCAACCAATCTGAGATTCTGGTTATCTGCTTACGCGGAGCTTTAATCGCATCAAACACGGCGCTAAATAACCAAAACGCGGAGCTAACGCGGAGCTATTGATCATCTCCGCGTTTTACTCAAACGCGAGGCTAATACAAGCCAGACTGCGGAATCAACGCAGAGCTATTAAACATCTCCGCGTTTTATTCAAACGCAGGGTTAATATTACCAAACGCGGGGCTACTAAATTGGCTCCGCGTTCTGTTGTGGAAAATCCTTTTAACTTAGAAATTTTCACTGCCAACAAGCCTATGCTTAGATTAGGGTTTAAAGTTTACTTCTTTTCTTTTGTTTATAAGATTTTCTACTTAATATGATTTGTTTTTGAGAAATGTGTTATCTTTGATTGTCTATACTTGCACATCACTTGATAGGTCATACTTAGGGGTACTTACTTAAAATCAAATTAAAAAGATCATCTTTTTAATATGTTACTTAACCCTGCATAATTAAAAGTTATGAAGGAAAAAAGATAATTCATTGTTAGGCTATTATTCTAATGGATTCGAGATCCTAGGCTAACCTCTAGAACTTAAAACTAATTTTCTCTCGATCTAGAAACTCATAGTTAGTCCGTTAAACTAAGGAAAGAGTAAGGAACGCAGAAACACCTTAAATCCCTATGGGACGATCTGTATAGCGCTACAACTGATACTGTGCACTTGCAGTTTATCACATCAAGTTTTTGGCGCCGTTGCCGGGGATCGACGGTGTTTTTCTTACTTTTACTAACGTTTTACTGGTTAACAGTGTGTGTTGAGTGTGCAGGGACCAGAAACTGCAGATACAGGAAGACAAAAAGGATCGAATAAGCCTCAGATCTGCGCAGCAGAAACCAGAGAGTCAAACTTTCTGGTTTGGAGGATATTTAGCGGCCAAAACCGCTATTTAGCGGCCTAATTGGTAACTTCTGAGCCCTAATTTTCTCTAGTTCTGTATTTTGGTTCCCTGATTCTGTAAGAAAATATTAAAAAAATTAGGAACAGTAGAAATCACATTTTTATTTGATCATATCTATTCCACTGTTTTATCTCTCCACCACACCCCACTTCTTGCATTAGTTTAGAAAATTCACACATACACTCATGGTCGCTGGTTCATGCCACATTGGACCCGTGATCAATTTGGTCGACTTGTGAGATCAGATTTGTTCATAGGAGATAAGATGGACCAACCAATCCCGATCCTTCAGGATCGATGTTACCCATTGTGCACATCACTTCCATCATGCATAACACTTCCACACGCAGCGGGTAATCACTATGAATTGAAGCCGCAGTACATCAGTATGCTTCCTAAATTCACTGGTTCTGATTCAAATGATGCATATATCTTTATCAGTGAATTTCAGAAAGTATGCGTAATGATAAAACTGCAGCACTTATCGGAGGACGCAATTAAGCTTCGCTCATCCTCTTTGCACTTAAGGATAATGCCAAGTAGTGGTTGTACAGCATGCCTACTGATTCAATCACTACTTGGGATGAATTCGTTGCAGTATTTCTCAAGAAGTATTATCCCACACATAAGACGGTAAGGATTATAAATCAAATCAATCAATTTTTTTAAGTGCTGGGAGAACCCTTCTGGAAATATTTGGAACGGTTCAAAGATTTATTAGCTTAGTGCCCCCACTATGCGATGGAAAAGTGGCGGTTGTGTCAAATCGTATACGAAGGACTCGATTACATATCCAAAACTCTTCTTGAGTCCATGTATCAGGGGGAGTTCATGAGAAAGAACGGGGATGAAGCATGGAACTTTTTTAAGGACCTATCGTGGAAGACTATGTAGTGGGAGAGTCCCACTGAGAAGCCCAGTGCATCAAATTCTGCGCATAATGGTGGGATCAATAGTGTTGACAACTCTATAACTGCCGAAACTAAGATTGCAGCTCTTATGAGGAGAATTGAGGCATTGGAGACTATTCATACTCCACAGGTAAGTCAGATAAATCAAATTCAAGTTTCCACATGCTTTAATTGTGGAACTCCAAATCATGTTGTGGAGGAGTGTTCATTATTAATGAATCCCATGGGTCCCATACTTGAGCAAGCTAACGTCTTATATCAACAACCCATGAACAATCTTTACACTCCTACATACAATCCTGGCGAGGAATCATCCAAATCTATCATGGAGTCAAGGATAATATCAGGGGGCCCCCAACCCTAACATGCAATCTCCAGTCAATAGTCAGTTCTCAAGACCAAATGTGGGTGCTTATCAACACCCAAACGCTTCAAATTATGCGAACAACCAGAATAGACTACCTGCACAAAATCACTCACATCCACAATAGGGGTCTAATAATAAACAAGAAAAGCGACTCCAGTCACTTGAGAAGCACGTTGAAAATCTTCTCAAGTTTCATTCCAACCTTGACACACACATGCAAAATCTTATGAAAGTATCAAATGACTTTATTCAAAGTACAGGTCAGCAAACTGCTCGTGAACTCTCAATCTATAAAGATATAGAGCAGCAGGTTGGACAATTAGCGAGTCAGATGAGTGAACGTGGCCAGGGTACCTTTCCAAGTCAACCCATAACGAACCCTAATGCCAGTTCCTCAAACTCTAATCAGTCGCAAGTCCACCAATGCAATGCCATTCATACGCTTAGATCTGATAAGCAAGTGGATAATAATGTAGCCATGCCCCATGATCCCACTCCTACTATCTCGCAGGCTACATCTTCTCTTCCACCCCTTTCTCCACGACCATCTCCATCACCTCCATTCGGCTTAGGAAGCCTTCACCGCAAGTAGAAAAGATTCTTGAGATATTTCAGTAAGTGAAGGTTAATATTCCACTCCTTGATATTATACAACAGGTTCCTACTTATGCTTAGTTCCTCAAGAATTTGTGTACTAAGAAACGAGTAAGAAACGTTCCTGAGAAAAAAAGTTTTACTGCAAATTTATCGCAAATCCTCTCTAACTCCTTGCCTATCAAGTATAAAGATCTATATTCCCCTACAATCTCATGCACCATTGGGAACACTACATTTGATAGGACGTTGCTTGATTTAGGAGCCAGTGTCAACTTACTTCCTTATACTGTTTATCAGCAACTGGGGTTAGGAAAACTTCAACCTACCAAGGTCACATTGTAACTAGCTGATCGTTCGATCAAGAGACCACTTAGTATGGTCGAAGATGTGCTCATTAAGATCGGCGAGTTTATCTTTCCTGTAGACTTCATTGTCTTAGAAACTGGGCCGATCTCCAATCCACGGAATCAAATTTCTGTTATCTTGGGTAGACCATTCCTTACAACATTAAATGCATTAATTGATTGTAGGAGTAGCCTTATGAAGTTATCGTTTGGGAATATGACTGTGACATTTAACATATTTAATATGGATGAGCACGCAACGAGCTCCCTCATTGAGGTCAACATGGTTCATAATTTGCACTCTCATTTGATCTCTTACACTAATACTGAACCCTCATTTGAGCAAATGTTCAAAAATGAGCTCATATTATTAGATGAATCGGCACATACAGATTCTTTGTATGATGATACTTATGCAAGTATGCCATTAATTTATGAGCAAACTTTTGAGAGTTTGTTTACAGAGGAGCCCGTATTACTTCGTGAGTTAGAAGAGCCACACCATGTTCACTTGATCATATAACACTCTTCTCACCTCATGATATTTCTACATGTATGCTTGTTACTAACGATGATTGGCAGGTTTATAATGAAGAATTTTTTAATCCAATTATTAATGCTTACATGTGGACAAAGAAAAAGCGAGAACGTCATAAGAAGCAGACAAGTAATTTCGTGACTTGTAGAAAATTGATGAGATATAATAATGCACCAATTTCACGTTTAAAATGCACACACTATGAAAGTGGGAAGCGATCGAGAGATCGTAACCGCTTTCCATGCATTAATAGGATGATGATATTGAGATCGTAACTTTTATTACTCTCATTATAGTATTTGTATAACAGTTTTTATATTTATTTTACCACACTTGCTTTGTGTATGAGGGCATACACGAGTTTAGGTGTGGGGGAGTGGGTTAGGATATATTTTTTTTATTTTTCTAAGGTTTTAGTTTTTTTTTAGAGTTTTTATTTTATTTTTAGATGATTTTTGAGTTTCTTTATTTTACACTTTGGGTAGTTTTAAAAACTAAAAAAAAATTTAACAATAAATTTATGTATTTTTATCAGTAGATCAACCTATTTACAGATAAAGGGACAAATTTAGATTTGAAACTGGATATGAGAGTAGATTGGACGATACACTTTGAATTTTATGAAAAAGATTAAAATCTGAAAAATAAATACCGCTAATAGTAGTTTTGAGGCAAGTATATATCTATTTTAACTTCACAATTATTTATTAGGTTAAGGACAAAAATGATAAGGAATGAGTAAGTCTTCTCTCTCTAAAAAAAAAGTGAGAACAAAATAATGGGGTGAGCCTGCTATTAAGGCAATAGCCTCGAAAGTGATAAAATAATGAGGTGCGCCTGGTATTAAGGCAATAGCCTCAAGAGTGAAAAAAAAGAGTATGATTCAAGTAATAGGGTACTTTGTGCCTAAGTAAGCGTGAATATTCGCATGAAGGTGAAATATTATAAAAAAAAAAAAAGGAAAAGAAAAGAAAAAGAGTATGAAAGGAGTAATCGGGTACGTTGCACCTAAACAAGCGTGAATATTCGCATGAAAAGTGAAATATTCTTAAAAAAAATGTTATGAGAGAGATGATGAATCATGAGTTCCTTCGGCTCTAATACCACTTGTTGCGAAAAGCGTAGGAGCTAATGATAGAGAATAAAAAAAACTTTTTAAATTTAACGACCTTCGGTAAAATTACAACTGATTACTGACAAATTAGAAACTCCTCCCCAAAAATAAGAAAATTTTTCCAAATCCCAAAAATCTCAAAATTACAACTTGGAATTTTTTTCAAATTGGAGAACTTCCCAAAATAGAGTTGTTTTGTCAAAACAGTTTTATAAAATAAAAAAAAAAGTAATTGTTTTTTGGGATGCCTAAAACCAAAAATCCAAAATCCGTTTTATAGGGCCTATAGATGGTAATCCTTAGTTCCTAATCGATGTGGGATTATTTGAACCACACACAAACACAACAAGAAGTCCCTTGTAAGGAGTTGATGATGCATAAATATACTAGAAATAGAAAACAAACACAACAGAGGGGCCTCGCTGTTGCTTGCTCGACTGTGTGTAGGAGCAACACCAATTGCTTACTTGACTAACTTCTTAAACTTAACCCCGTTCACCCTATGTGGGGAAGACGTCCGGGTTGACACGTGACTGTAGATCCAACCGCCTGCTGGAGACATCCACAATGTTGATGGTTCCTTACTTTACCAATCTACAAAGTAATATCATTTTTCAATAGGAGTTTTTACATATCTGTCCCTTAAACTTTAAAAATTAGAATTTAGTCCCGTAAATCTTTATATTTATAATTTAGTTCCCAAATTTTTTAAGTTATTTCGAATTTTCCGTTATACCCCTAAATTACTTCAATTTAGAAAATAACTGGAAGGGAAGAGAGAGAAGAGAAGAATGAAAAAGGGAACCCGATAAGAAGAGGAAGAGGAGAGGAAGATGAAAGGGAGAAGTAAAGTAAAGTAACTCAGGGGTATAACAGAAAATTCGGCAAAAATATGGTTGAAAACTAAAGTGAAGTAATTTAAAGGATTTGGGGTACTAAATTATGAATATGAAGATTTGGATACCCTAACGGGAATTTAAAAATATAAAAATAAGGCTACGAAATGATTTTAACAGGATTCGGGGATTAATTCTCAATCAAGGTAAAAATAAGGCTACGAAATAAAGTGGCAAAATTGTAACTATTTTACAACTTTAGAAAGTGTGCTCATTAAGACCAGTGGTGTGCTCATTTAGAATTCCCCTTGACTTCTAAATACAGATTCCAGGTTCTTGGTCTTATCGTAGGGTGATTCTCTTCAAGGCAGCTACGATACTTATTGCACACCAAATACAACCTTAGAGCAATTTATTTTTTACAGAGTTATGTCATGGCAAACCCATCCTATAGTTAGTGCTTAAAACTAACATATCAATTAGTTAACAAACACGATACAAAATGAAGTAGAAGGAACGTATCTCATCTTAAATCTAAATTCTATTGCAAAACCAGTTAATCAATTACCATCTCTGTTGTGGATGGAAATGAGAATAGCTAGCTCCAAGGAGCAGTCTTTGGCCTGCTCTATTTAAAATTTTAAATTAAAAAAATAAAATTTTCACTATCAACTAAAAATTTGAATAAGACAGTCAAAAACTGGCACTTAAATCCATGTTACTAAGTCGGTTTATGCTTCTACATATTCCGAACTAGATTATAATACTACTTGTTTTTGCTTCAACAGCGTATCTTTTTGTTGGATTCATATTTGATCTTTGGCATGATTTTATTGTCGCTTGGAGACAGAGTACCATAAGTTCATAGCCAAACATTTTACACCCGGATGATAATAGATGTATATATGGATCAATTTTTAGTTCGCTCTATTTAAAATTTGAAATTAAAAATAAAGTTTCTATTTTTCTAATTCAAAATTTTAAATAGCACTAGCTAGAAATTGACTCGTAAACTTATTTATTACTATCCCTACACCCTGGCCCTGTGATTGTATACCCGGAGGGGTACTACTTTGTTTATCTTTACATGTCATCTCCTATAGTTTCTAATCATTAATGTTCCATAAAAAAAAAAAGCAAAATAGGAAATAAAAATAAAATAACAATCTCTCCCTCATTCTCAGAATTCAAGATGGCACTATTATAGCTACACACATCTGTCCTTTTTCTCCTAATATATGAGACATAATCCTGTTTTCTCTCTATTTTTTTTTTAGCATATGCTCTCGTATTTCATTAATCAGTATTTAATAGATTAAGTAGGGTACATAAAACAAATATAATAATATATTTCTCCGAGAAGATTGTGAAAGATATGAAGGAGTAGATCTATCCGTCTTGATAAACCGAAGGTACTTGATTGACTCGAATCCCATAGCTGACATGGTGACGGACGTTGCCCTTGTTATGTCCTACTTGCTTCTCCCGCTCCTCATCCCCGCCTCCTCCTCCAAAGTCGCCGCAGACTGAAGGCCAAGGCGCCTACTTGGTTTCCAAGATATTGTCATGAATGCTGTGGATGACCCTAGTTCCCACGGGAATGGACGTGTGCACGAGTTGATTTTTTTCCTGCTCCATTCAAAATTTTTGAATTAAAATTTTATTTTTTTAATTTAAGATTTTGAATAAAATGGACCGAAAATTAGTACGGAAATGCATCTATTATTATTTATGGTTCCCACTATTCCATATAAGGATGTTCGGTCGTTCAGTTGGAGATCGGAGTTTTCTGATCGGATCCGTCAGAAAAAAATTTCGATCGAACTTCGACCGGTTTCGGTCAGAGTCGTGCGAAGTCATCGGAGTCAGCAGTGGAATTCGTTTTTGGACGTTCAGTTAGTCGATTTGTTGGAAATCGAAGTTCTCCGATCAGATTCAACAACGGAAAATTTTTCCAACCGAACTCCGATCAATTTCGATCGAAGGCGGGCCACCAGAGTCGGTGGTGGTGTTCCCCTCTAGCTAAATATCCATTAATTCCTCGACTCATAATTCTCTTTCACATTCTTAATATTATAAATTTCATGGAGAAAACTGTGGGGAAGTTGGGAAGCTGCGAGCCAGCTTCCAACAGATCAAAGAGCCAGCCATCCAGGGATCCTGCTGATCCGGTGTCGGTTAATTTGTCAATGCTAGCTGTACGACAAGTGAACTGCCAGCCAAGTTCTGACACGTGTTAATTAGAAAGGTCATGTGTACGGAAATCAGGTGTACGTACACCGTCTATTAGGTCAAAACTGCATGCATGCATGCATGGGGATCCACAAAGGACAGTTGTACGTGACGGTGTGTCGTTGACTAAACAGCACATACATGTACCCCTTTGAATTCTTTCATCGTTTTTTTTAAAATTTTTTTAATTTTTTTTTATTGACTTGATTGTTAAATCTTGTCTAAACAAGTCTCATCCTCGACCTGGGAATTTTTACATGCTGTTTTGACTTGTGGGGCTTCGCCTACCCAACTTTTTCATGGTCCTTCTGACAGAGTTTCTAAAGGGGCACTTTCTTTTTTTTTCTTTTTTTTTTTCTCTCTTACTTATGTACATTTTAAAAATTTTTCTTTATAACAATATTATCCCGCTAAATTTTTAGAAGAAAGTGTCCTTTCTTCTGACCTCTGCTCCTCCTCTCTCTCTCACGCTCACGTGCGAACTGCTGTTGGAAATTTTTTATCATTTCACTACAAATTTCTGAGAGCATGATATAGTCTCAACTTTGGTCTAAACCATCTACGTGGTGGACCATGGAAAATCAGGCCTGAGTCAACTTTGGTATAAAAATATAGTTTCAATTTTGGTATAAACTATCTCCGTGATGGATTGTGAAAAACCAGATTTAAGTCACACTCAATCACTCCTGGAAGTATGATGGGATTTAAATACAAAACCGAAAACTAGTTTAATCTAAAAACTTAAGTTGATAGATAAATGCCTAATTTTGTATTTAAAACTATAAACCTTTCTTGTCACATATGAACTCCTAACAAATTTTACCTTTCAACAATGATACTCTATGCATGCAAATGCTCCAAACTTTCTTGGTAAAGAATTGTTGGAGTGTTTTTGTTTGTAGATTCTCTTAAAGGCCAAATGTAACAAAAGCAAACAGGTAAAGGTTTCTTTTTAATGTATAAAATATAATCTGTGTATAAATTTAATCTGAGGAACCAATCAGAACTTATGACACTATTAATATGGCCATCTTCTTTTTTTAATATGATAATTATATTTATGCTGTTTAATTTTATTTTATGTTTGTTATATTTCCTTTATTTTTGTAATGTATTGAGCTTTTAAACTTCTTCATTCATTGAATTTTATATCTACTTGGTATGACAGTGGGCAAGTCCAAAGGCTAACCCCCCGTCCTATTCAAATTTTTAATTAAATTTTGGAAAGGGTTTTCTGATGTTGATCTCTTTAATCTTCTATATTTAGAAAGTAATTTCTAAATTCTTTGTATTTTTATTTTAGTCTTTCAAAACTATTAAGTTAGGGTTAGACTTAGGGTTAGGGTTAGGGTGGAAAGGAAAACTGCTATTTGCAGGAGAAAGAGTTACCCTTCTCAACTCAGTGCTAACAACCAGCCCACACTATCACATGTCCTTTATTCTGCCAAGATGGATCAGAGAAAGGATTGATAGGTTAAGAAGTTGATTCTGATCAGGTACGGCGGAGGCCGGGTTAAAATACCATTTAGTATCTTGGGGCTAGGTGTGCAAGCCAAAAGCAGCGGATGGACTGGGTGTACTAGACATCAAAACATTCAATATTTCACTCATAATCAAGTGGTGGTGGCATATAATATTGAAACCCCATGGCTATTTACAGACTCTCCTAAAAGTCAAATACGGTCCAAGACGGGGAACATAGTATGCAAAACTTCGAAATTCAAGCCATACATTGAGGCTGTGGAAGGGTATTCTACTCACAAAATCCATATTCTGGGCAGGGATGCATTTTAAGTTAGGAAAAGGTACCAGAATATCCTTTTGACATGCCTGGTGGTGCTCAGTAGTATCTCTTAAGACACTGTTCCCCCA
The DNA here is from genome assembly GCA_036321105.1 of Dracaena cambodiana. Taxonomy (NCBI): domain Eukaryota; kingdom Viridiplantae; phylum Streptophyta; class Magnoliopsida; order Asparagales; family Asparagaceae; genus Dracaena; species Dracaena cambodiana. The sequence continues at coordinate 30,346,385 of JAYEPQ010000017.1, forward strand.
CATATATGAGTATATCGGAAGTAAGGAGAGTGTGGTAAAGAAGTTTTGGCAGAGAAACGGGTAGAAGATTATGGCAAACTCATAGTTCAACACGCGAATTAAAAGTGAGGAACTGAAACTTCTAAGTCTTTTAGAAGGATTGGTGGTGTCGAACCAGGAGAAGAACGTCCTAGAATGGAGATGAGATAGCAAAAACCTGTACTTTGTAAGACACTTTATAGATGAATCAACGATAGTAGGCTCAGATCGGAACATGTTAAATCCATTTGGAATTCCAAAAGCCCTACAAAGGCCAAAATGTTCATGTGGCTGATTAATAAGAGTGCACTGTTTACATGGCTCAATGTTCAGACGAAGGGTTGGTCAGGGCCCAACATATACTGTCTCTATAAGAAGACAGGGGAGGATATTAGATACCTAATGCTATACTGCAAATTCTCGGTGCAACTATGGCAAAAATATAGCACATATTTCAACAAGGGGTTGGATATGAGGATGACAGATAACGTACGGGGAAGGTTGAGCTTAAGGGACTCAGTCACATTCATTAACACAGTTGTCACGACAATTTATTGGCATATTTGGAGAGAGCGAATATTATAATATTTACAAACTTGCATAATACAGTAGATATATGCATGATACTAGTTATCATTGATGTTACCTCTTGGACAAGATTACATACAGATGAGGAGCGGATCCACATATCCGATGGGGACACACATGAGGGTATCAAATCTGACACTGCAGAGGAGGAGGAGCGCTGCCAGAGATTAGGACAGTAATCACCGCAGAGATGCCAGGGTGCTGGCAACCCAACACACTTTAGATAAGTATTGTATTAGACCTGAGTATCTTATTTTGTATTTGTCTTATAGTAGTTCTTATATTTGGACTTAGAGATTGTTGGTTGTCCCACAAACCACAGTCCAGAGCTTATATTTGTGGGCCCATATTCTATTATATGCTTATTAATGGTACGTGGAGGATCGACTCATGGTTTGCCATATGTTTTAAAAAAAAGGAAAAAAAAAATTATTAAGTTTCTCCAATTTCAGCTTTTCCAGCGGCTCCACTAACCCAGGTTAAGGCGTTAGGGATAATACATGACCAAACTAGCCTTTTAATTGAAACTAACAAAACTACTTTCTTCACTGTCCATCATTTTTGGCACGTAATTAATTATGTATGTGGGAGACAAGACGTAGGGATGGTAATAGACGCATTTACGGATCAAATTTTGGTCAATTTAATTTATACAAAATTTTGAATTAGAAAAATAAAATTTTTATTTTTAAAATAAAATTTTGTATAGGACGAACCAAAATTTGATCTATAGACTTATTCATTGCCATCCCTACGCAAGAGCCATAGACAGCAAAAAGAGAGAAAGGAGGGAGAAAAGGTAGACTTTTTTTTTGTGATCAGTAAAATCTGAAGCCGCATATTCTCTTAAATAAATGACCAAACTACCCTTTTAATGGAAACAAACTAACGTGCTTTCTTCACTATCCCTCATTTTTTGCTGCGAATTAATTATGGCTAAAAGAGACAAAAGCTAGACACACTACCAGTCAAAAAGATAGAAAGGATAAAAAAAAGTCAGATTTATTTATTTATTTTATTTTATTTTGTGTGTGATCAGCAAAATCTGAAGCCGCATGTTCTCGTAACAATCATCGACAATAATGTTGATTTGATATGAGGGATGAAGAATGGTTGGCCATGGTAAGGGATTTCATTGACGAGGGTGGGATATAATGGGAAAAACAAAATAAAAATTAAGTTATAAATAGAACTCAACCTCAGTGACTTAAATTGGAGTAACATAATGGTTTTACATGATTAAAATATAGGATCAATTGTAATAAAACCCTTCATACTATATGCATAGTGTAACTTATTATCCTTCAAATTTAAAACTCTTATTTTAGTGTTTGGACTCTTAATATTATTAGTTAATAATTTGCTATTCTCACACATATTTAACTTAAACCGTATATTTTTTTATGAAATTCGCAAATTACCATAATCTCTCTTACTAAGAACTCACTCATCCAAAACATGTCCAGAGGAAGCTAATTTGAAAATTTCATAAAAATTACAGTTTAAGTTAAACAGAGATGAGAATAGCAAACTATTGACTAACGCAATTAGAAGTCTAAATACTAAATTGAGAGTTTTAAACTCAAATTATAATAAGTTACACTATTTCTATAGTATAGAGGGTCTCACTACAATTAATCATAGAATAGAAATAGAAGAATTTAGGGATCAATATGAAAATTTAATGAATCTATATTAAAAAAGGAATTTTTAAATATCGATCCCTTAATTCTACAATAATATATATATAGATTCCTGAAAACTTTGTATTTTGATATTAGTCCCCTCAAAATATTTAAGTTACTCCAGTTCAGCCCTTTTAGGTCAGTTATATTAAGAAAGTTAAATTTTGGCCCTTATATTCCAATTATACCCTAAAACCAGAAATTAGAAGAGAGAGAAAAGGCAATGAATTTTTTTTATTTTTTATTTTCTCTCTTTTCTTTCTTACTCTTTCTTCCTTTCCTCTTAGATGGATTCAATCCTTCATCTTCAACCACTCTCTCTCTCTCTCTCTCTCTCCCTCCCTCCCTCCCCCCCCCCCCATATTCTCTCCTCCAAACAATGGTGTGTGAATCCTAGCCCAATGGCGGGGAGGGAATGCCAACGACATCCTTGATCTGGCGCTCCTCCTCTCCTCCCCCAATTTCCCATAATATCATAGTTTAGTTATTTCTTTAGATTTTCTATCGGAGTCTGTTCCGGTAACTTTGGATGACGACTGGCGATTAGCTAAAATCTGTGGCATAATGATTGACAGAGGCAACTAGAAGATAGGATAGAGAAGAAGAAGGAAGGAGGGAAGAGATAAGATGAGATCAGATATTTAATTCATTCATTAGGGTTTCTCAATACATCGTATTGGCTATTTATAGGGAAATTTGCCTACTGCAACCGCTGTTAATGGTTACTGGAGGTCCAGCAACCCAAAATCAAGTGGTGTGCTCATTTAGAACCCCCCCTCTTTCCTCCCACAAAATCAAATCAAATGTCACTAAACCCAAAACTCAGTAGCCCCCCTCCCCTCCCCAAAATGGGGAGTTTCCAAAGGAGCACACCAATTTTCCTAGTGAGCCCACTTCTCTGTATTTTTTTTATCCGGGCTAAAAGCCCAGATAGTTATAAAATGGGCTCACTAGGAAAAATGGTGTGCTCCTTTGGAAACTCCCCCAAAATGGCCACCCCTCGCGCTCTCCTCCCTCCCAAACGAACAGCCACCCCTCACCTCCTCTTCCAATGGCAACGCTATCCCATCCACAACTTCACAAAAGTCTGTTGAATTCATATATAGTTGAATATTAAATTTTTGAGCCAATTTATTAGTTCAAAAATAAATGAATTAGGTGAATGGAAAATGACTTCAAAATGGAGTGCATAGCAAAGAGAACAAAGGAAAAGTAGTCTCATATTGGTAAAAATATTGTTAGGATATGGATTTAAATAGAATTGTTTGTTCTATATCATTGCTTATATAAGAAGAGAAAAAATCTTGAACACCACAGGTGATGCTACGCATGTACACGTGCATGTGCGAATGGGCGCTTTACCATCTGTTAATAGTTAACCGTCGCGTCTATTATCTGAATTGCCTAAAAATAGACATGTCTATACTTATTTTAATATACTATTCTTTCATTTTCTTCTCTTCCTTAGCAGAACAGTGGATGGCGAATTGGTTTTAAGGAGAATACTAGTCTCGATCAACTTCATGTTATCATCCAATCTGCATCAATTTACTGCATATGCTCATTGTTCAATCAGTAAAGTATTCTAATTCTGCTTTTCATTTATATTTTATTCTATTTCTTTCTTAGAGTAATAAACTATTTAAATAAATTCTGATTAAATATTTTAGTTCCGTCTCTAGATTTAACTAATAACAATAGTAATAATATATAATCTTATTACAACAACTATAACAATTTATATTCTATTTCTAAAGAAGTTATTTTATATCAATTCGGATTTCTTCTCTAATATTATCAAATAATATTTCTGGTTTAAGTTAGATTATAATTTTCTAATCTTTCTACAATAATAATTCTGTCTATATCTAATTGACAACCAACAATCTTAAAACCAAATTTTTTTTAGATAGATTTGAATATTGTTGTGTAACTAAAGGAAAATTAGAACTCTGTCATAATACTGTTCAATCAGTAATTATTCCATATCTAAATCTATTTGCTTCTGGAAAAAGATAGTTACATTCTGTTTAGAGAAGAAAGATTTATTTAAGAAATCTTAGTTAATATTGTGGTCTGAAGTAAGAATTAATTTTCAAGTTTTCTATTAGAGAGTTAAAATTTATTACAAAAGATAGATAAAACTTTGTATTTGCAGATGACCATTATATCTACATCTAATATGTCCACTATAGTAACTCTTGTCATGGTTACTCCAACTGTGCTATCAAGCTAGTATGAGAAACAAGAAAAGTTCAGTGGTACAGATTTTAAGAGATGATAATAAAAAATATTGTTCTATCTCACTACACTAAATCTAGCCAAGTACTCGAAGGAGTTGTGCCGACTCTTGAAAAAGATGATTAACAGCCTACGAAAGCAGTTGATGCATGGAAACATACTGACTTTTTGTGTAAGAATTATATTCTCAATGGATTGGACAATATACTATATAATGTATATAGTTCAATTGCTACTGCTAAGGAACTTTGGGAGTCGTTACAACAACAACAACAACAACAACAACAACAACTAAGCCTTTTTTTCCCAAGTATTTGGGGTAGGCTACATGAACCAAAAAAAGAATCACGCCAGATCGATCACTTTGATATTCCTTCTCCATTCATTTCTATCAAGTAATATCTCCTTATTTAAATCTCTAGACTCCATATCTTTGCGTATCATTTTCATCCATATTTTCTTCGGTTTTTCCTTCGTTCTTTTAACTTGTCATATATTGATAAATTTTCCTCTTGGAACTGGTGCACTTGTAGACCTACGTTGCACATGACCAAACCATCGTAAGCGATTTTCTCGCATCTTCTTATCGATGGGAGCTACACCTAGTTTAGCACGAATATCTTCATTTCTCATTTAAATAAAAAATGAAGATGCCAGCTCTAAGAAATATGTAGTCAATAAGTTTTTGGATTATAAAATAGTTGATTCTAAAAATGTGATCAACCAGGTACAAGATTTTCAAGTGATTATTCATGAAATTCATGCTGAAGGTATGACTATTAGTGAATCATTCCATGTAGCTGTAATTATTGAAAAATTGGCACCATTGGAAAGAATTATGATATTATCTAAAGTATAAACGAAAAGAAATAACACTTGAAGATCTAATTGTATATTTGAGGATTGAAGAAAACAACTGTATTTCTGAAAAGAAAATTAAAAATCCATATAATGTTTATAAAGTTAACGTTATGGAAAATTCCAATAAGTTTAATGACAGGAAGCGAAAGCACAATGGTGAAACCTCAAAGAGTGATGACTCTAAGAGATTCAATGGCAAGTGCTACAACTGCGATAAGCCTGGACATTGTATAAATGACTGTCGTGTGCACAAGGCACTAGATTCTTCAAAGAAGAAAAAGTATCCTAATACAAATTTGGCCGAAGAGAAAAATCTTTGTGCAAATATAGATGTAAATTGTACATCTTTTGTCTCAGAAGTTAACCTAATTGGTGGAATTTTTAAAAAATGGTGGGTGGACACTAGGGCCACATGCCATATCTGTGTCAACAAGTGGATGTTCTCTACATGTGAACCTGTGGAAAGAGAGCTACTCTACATGGGTAACTCTGCAGCTCCAAGGTTGAAGGACGAGGAAATATTATGCTAAAGATGACTTCGAGAAAAAAATTTACTCTAACTGATATACTTTATATACCAGATGTCCGCGAGAATATGGTTTCTGCTTCAGTTTTGAGTAAAAAAGGATTTAGGCATGATAAATTTATACTTACAAAAAATAGTGTATATGTAGGCAAGGGGTACATGACTGATGGTCTGTTTAAAATAATTGTAATGACCATTGCCCCTAAAATTAATAATAATAAAATTGATTCTTCTCCATATATGACTAAGTCACCTCATATTTAGCATGATAGATTATGACATATTAATTATTATACTTTGCAAAGATTAATAAATTTAAATATGTTGCCTAATTTTAATATAAATTTTGATGATAAATGTGAAATATGTATTGAATAAAAATGGCTAACCTTCAATTTCATTCTATAGAACGTAGTACTGATACTCTAAAATTAATTCATACATACATGTGATTTAAAATCTATTTAAACTAGAGATGGAAAGAAATATTTTATTACTTTTATAAATGATTGTACTAGATATTGCTATGTATATCTAATAAGAATAAAAGATGAGCCAATTGAAAATTTTATACAATATAAAAATGAAGTTAAGAACCAACTTAGTAAAAAAATAAAAATGCTAAGAAGTGGTAGAGCTAGTGAATATGAGTTACCATTTGCATAAATTTGTGCAGAATATGGTATTATACATCAAACAACTACTCCTTATACTCCTTCGTAAAATAAAATTGCTGAGCGTAAGAACAGAACTTTAAAGGAAATGATGAATGTTATATTAATAAGTTCTGGTTTAGCTCAAAACATGTGGGGGGGGTTTGGCTTTCTGCCAATTATGTTCTCAACAAAATACCCCAAAAGAAACAGGATAAAATACCTTATAAATTATGGACATGTCGAGCAGCTAGTTATAAATTCTTAAGAGTATGGGAGTGTCTTGTAGAGATTGCAATTTCTACTTCTAAAAGGACTAAAATTGGTCATAAAACTATTGATTGTATATTCATTGGATATACACATAATAGCAATGCATATCATTTCTTTGTTTTCAAATCAGATCATCCAAAGATATATAAGTACTCTATTATTGAATTTAGGAATGTAATATTCTTTGAGAATGTTTTTCCTATTAAAGAATATGAATCAAGTTTTCCTAAAAGGACTTGCGAAGATATTATAAGAGAAACATAATCTGATTCTGAAAGTAAAAGTAATGAGGATGAATCTAGACGAAGCAAAAGGGTTAGGGTTAATAAATCATTTGGTCTGGATTTTCTGATATATTTGTTAGAAAATGTACCTCATAGTTATAAAGAGGCTATGTCTATACCTGAAGCTCCATTTTGGAAAGAAGCCGTACATAGTAAAATTGAATCAATTATTCAAAATCACATTTGGCAACTTGTGGATCTTCCTCCAGGAAGTAAACCATTAGGTTATAAATGTATCTTTAAGAGAAAAATAAAACCTGATGAGTTTATAGATAAGTACAAAGTTAGACTTGTAGTAAAATGTTGTAGACAAAAAGAAGATGTAGATTATTTTGATACATATTCACCTGTAACAAGAATAACATCCATAAGATTAATAATTGCTTTTATAACATTATATAATCTTGAGTTTCATCAAATAGATGTAAAAATAATATTTTTAAATGGTGAATTAGATAAAAAATTTATATGGAACAAGCTGAAGGGTTTGTAGTTTTAGGTAAAGAAAAGAAGGTGTGTAGACTTATTAAGTCACTCTATGGATTTAAACAAGTACCTAAACAATAGTATAAAAATTTTGACCAAATTATGTTGTCAAATGGATTTCGTTATAATAAATTCAATTAATGTGTATATGTAAAAGGGAATATGCACAACTATGTCATTGTATGTTTATATGCGGATAACATAATTATCACCAGTAGCTCCGTTGCACTAATTAAAAAAGTAAAAATTATGGTAACGCAAAAATTTGATATGAAAAACTTAGGTACTACAGATGTTATTCTTAGTGTTAAAATCTCCAAGACATCTGATGGATATACCTTATCCCAGTCACATTATATCGAGAATATACTCGAAAAGTTTAACAATGAAAATAATGATATAGTTAGGACACCTGTGAATATGAGTCTACATCTTATAAAGAATACATGTACTAGTATATCATAATTAGAATATTCTCATATCATTGGCAATCTTATATATTTAATAAACTGTACAAGACCTGATATTGCATACTTAATAAGCAAACTAAGTAGATTTGCAAATAATATAGATAAAAATCACTGGAAAGAAATAGTTAGAGTACTCAAATATTTGAGGTACACTGCTAATTATGAGTTGCACTATACAAGATATCCAGCAGTGATAGAAAGATACATTGATGCTAACTGGATTACGGATTCTAAAGATATAAAACCTACAAGTAGATATGTCTTTACTATTGGAGGTGCAGCTATCTCTTGGAAATCTTCGAAACAAACATGTATAGCCAGATCCACTATAGAATCTGAATTTATCGCTTTAGATAAAACTGGAGAAGAAACGGAATGGTTTCGAAAATTTTTAGAAGATATTCCAATGTGGCTTAAATATGTGTCAGCAATTTTCGTCCATTGCGATAGTCAATCAGCAATTGGAAGGGCACATAATATAATGTATAATGGAAAATCATGATATATACGTCGTAGACAAGATATTGTAAGACAACTGTTTACAAATGGAATAATATCTCTTGATTATATAAAATCAAAAGATAATATTGAAGATCCATTAACAAAAAGTTAACAAAAAATCAAGTATATAAGTTATCATGGGGAATGAGATTACAGCCTACTAAATATAGTAACACCATAATTACAATCCAACCTAGCTAACTGGAGATCCCAAGGTGTAGGTTCAAAGGGACAACCGAATTGTGGGGGAACTCATAAGAATCACTGAGAAAATAATTCCTATCTCATTCCGATAGTAAAATAGTGATTAACCTGCAATGTGTAAGGATAAGCTAAATTTTTAATGATCCTTATATCATGAAAATCTAAGTGGAGTATGGCAGGATACTCTTAATAAGAGATCATCTATGTGATTGTGAAGGGTCTGCTTATATGAGAATGATAAAGGCTAAGTTCTCTAGAGCACTCATAAAATTACCAGGTTGTGTAGGGCCAAAACTGACACAACATAAAAGAATCTGATAAAATTGATAGGAATTGTGTGAATATTATTGTCTTAGTTTACATCAAAATCTGAACCGTTTAAAAACATCATGTTCACTGGTTAGCGAGTAAACTCGATAATATTTCACTAGGGAAGGTTCAAAGCCAAAAGTCACCTCTCTCGATGCGGTAACTTTCTATTATACTCTCTGTTTATCTGCTTAGAGTCTAAACTATTTCATTCATGTGGGGATTGTTGAATTCATGTATATTTGAATATTAAATATTTGAGCGAATTCACTAGTTCAAAAATAAATGAATTAGGTGAATGGAAAATGACTTCAAAGTGGAGTGCATAGTAAAGGCAACAAACGAAAAATAGTCTCACATTGGTAAAAGTGTTGTTAAGATGTGGGTTTAAATATGATTGTTTGTTCCATATCATTGCTTATGTAAGAAGAGGAGAAAGCTTGAAAACATGGGTGGTGCTACGCACCGTCCACACGCGCACGCGCGTGTATGAGGGCGAATGGGCGTTTAGGGCGCCTTAGTGGCGCACTTTACACTTCGCACATATGCATCGTCGCAAGGAGTTGTGCTATTGGGTTCGCGTTGCCTCTATTTGGGTTCAAACTTGGATTCGACCTGCCCGTTAAGAATCGTTAGCCATTAGGATCCGACTGTTGAGATCCAATGGTTGTCTGTTAACAGTTACCGTTAAATGGTAACAACTGTTAACAGTTAATCATCGCGTCTGTTGTCTGAATTGCCTATAAATAGGCATGTCCAGACTCGTTTTCATATATAGTTCTTTCATAGAGACACCAGTTTTCTATTTCTAGAAAAATTATCCAGTCATTTTCTGTCCTGTACTACACCATATACAAAACATAAAGATTTCTTTATCATATTTGTTAGAGAAACAGGATTGTGGCTTTCTTCCTATAGTAGACTAATCGTTGTATCCTGAGAGACCGACGCCCACTATAATTCAGAAACAGAACGGTGGATGACGAATCGGTTTTAATGAGATAATATCCAATACTAGCCTTGATCATCTTCCTATCATCATCCAATCTGTATCCATCTTTTACAAACGCTCATTCTTCAATCAGTAAAATATTATAATTATGTTTTTTATTTATATTTTATTCTGTCTCTTTTTTATGGTAATAAACTATTTAAATAAATTCTGATTAAATATTTTAGTTCTGTCTCTAAATTTAACTAATGTCTCTAAATTTAACTAATAACAATAGTAATAATATATAATCTTATTACAACAACTATAATAATTTATATTCTATTTCTAAAGTAAATTGTTTTATATCAATTCAGATTTCTTCTCTAATATTATCTAATAATATTTCTGGTTTAAATTAGACTACAATTTTCTAATCTTTTTACAATAGTAATTTTGTCTGTATCTAATTGACAACCAACAAAAAGTCCAGCTAAAATGGGTAAAGTCCAATGGACTGGACCACATAATCGACCACAACACCGACAACAAGGTTGTTGTCCTCCTCAGAACACCATCCACCGGTCCCCCTCCTCCCTGCTCTCTCTCTCCCTCTAGAAGACCCTTGGCCTCACCGTCCCCGTCCTTCTCTTCCTCCGCCGCTACCCCACCCTCTTCACCGAGACCCCCCACCCCTGCTTTAATTTCCCCTACAGTTCGGCCACCGCAATTTTTTCTGCAAAAATATACTTATGTGATTACCATAACCCAGAAATCCTTTCCGACTTTCATAAGGGTATTCATGTCATTTGATATATCTATTCAAAAATAAAATTAAAAATTATTGTTTATTTAAACGGATTAGCTAATAGAGGGACTTAAATATTTTTGAAAACTAATTACAAAATACAATGTTTTCATAAATCTATATTATATTATTACAAAATTAAGCAATCGATATGCGAAAACCCCTTAAAAAAAACCAATTGAACATTCTTTGGGCCAAGAGGATAAAAAAAATTCCGTGTGAGGCGAACTGCCGCATCGTCGTCAACAACGCGAGGTAGGAAAATGGGGACTGCTTCACTGTTACTCTCAGCACCAAGTGTAGACACAAATATACAATCCCAGATTATATATAGTTTAGACCTACTCATTTCTTTTTATAGCCTCTCTCTCTCTCTCTCTCTCTCTCTCTCTCTATATATATATATATATATATATGACACAGGCCCAAGGCCAAAGCCAACCCCCTCTTCTCTCTCTCACTCATCCATTAATTTCTCCTCATCTTCTTCATTCATTCTTTCTCTGTGTCTCTCTACCCCCTCCTTCATTCCTTTCCTCTCTCAATACCTTCAAGCCTGGGGAGGCAAAGGTGAGCACACCCTTCATTTTCTTACTTATTTTTTTTTATTTTAAATTTTGTTTTGCTTGATTTGGTGTTGGAATGATGAGATGAGTTTGTTTTGGATTTGGGTTTCCTTGGGTTTTTAATATTGTGCAATTTTCCTGACATGGGTTTCATAAAGATTCATCCTTTCTCCACCCTTTTCCATTTTGAGTTTCGTTACAATTTTCCGAGAAATGTGATGCCATTCATATTTTAGATGGGCATATATTGTGATGGGTTCAATTTTGATTCAACATTTTCTTATTCCCATTTGAATATTTCCACAATCTAGAATTCAAATGGTAGCAATGTTAAGATCTTCGAAAATGCTGATTTGATCTTGTTGACACAGAAGAAGGGAGTCCGTCCTAAAATGTTCAGTTTTCGGAACTCTGTAATATCGAAATCGGAAATGGGGCTAACACTCTCTTGTCCCAGTGTCGGCTTCGACTCATTGGACGATAGCCTGGACGCTTTCCTGAAATCTCTCAGTATAGGCAATGACTACATCAAGTCCTCCCTTCGCTCAGTCAGTTTCAATGGCCGAGGCTCGGAACTCAAAGCTTGGGGCTCGGGAAAGCTCCTTGTTAAGGGATCTCTCAGCTTCAACAAGAGAGACAAGGAGCCTTTCCATGTCAAAAGCAGAGAATCAAAGAAAACAGAAACACCCGAGAGAACGGCCACCTACAAGAGCAGCAGGTTTGCTCCTGCCCCTGTGATGATCTCCGAGCCCAGCAGCCCGAAACATGAAGCTGCTGTTAAGCTGCAGAAGGTCTACAAGAGTTTTCGGACGAGGAGGCAGCTCGCTGACTGCGCCGTTCTTGTGGAGCAAAGATGGTGTGCATACTGAATGTACTCTTACTAGTAGATAATATAAAGTTGGTTGAAGGTTTTGTTCATTTTTTTTGCGCGATATGAATGCTAATGTAGGTGGAAGCTGCTAGATTTTGTGATGCTAAAGAGGAGCTCAGTGTCCTTTTTCGAAACCCAGAAGACCGAATCAGCTGTATCGAAATGGGCCAGGGCGAAATCACGGGCTGCCAAGGTTGGCAAAGGCTTGTCGAAGGATGATAAGGCTCGAAAACTAGCTCTGCAGCACTGGCTCGAGGCTGTAAGTCTTTGGTGATATTTCAAGCTTCGATGGTCTATTTCTCTTCTATGTACTGAAATGGTATGGTTCTTGGTATTTTTGTCTGGACAGATTGACCCTCGTCATCGCTACGGTCATAATCTCCATTTCTACTATGATAGTTGGCTGCGTTGTGAGAGCAAACAACCCTTCTTCTATTGGTAAATCACAAATCATGCCCATATCGCATATCTGAAGATTCTAGTTCTGTTTTGGTTTGTTCCAAAAGAGTTCGACTTGAATCTGCAGGCTCGATGTTGGAGATGGGAAGAAGGTCAGCCTTGATGAGAAATGCCCACGATCGAAGCTACAACATCAGTGCATCAAATATCTCGGACCTGTAAGCTTCTCAATCTCCTCAACCATATCTTTATACGGAGATGGACATAAATTAATTTGATGATACTCTATTTACAGAAAGAAAGAGAGATGTATGAAGTCGTAGTTGATGATAATGGAAAGTTAGTCTACAATAAGAACGGGGAAGTCCTCGACACAACAACAGAAGATTCTTTGGAATCAAAGTGGATCTTCGTTCTCAGCACGACAAAGAATTTATATGTTGGTCAGGTATCCTTCATACTGTAGCCTCCAAGTGTCATCGTCTCCCATAGAATCAATGGACTTAGGCTAATATCAGTTTCGGCCGATTGCAGAAGAGGAAAGGCACATTTCAGCACTCTAGTTTTCTTGCTGGAGGAGCTACATCAGCTGCTGGAAGATTAGAAGTGAGAGATGGGATTCTTAAGGTATTGTAGAGTTACCATCGAAATAGTTTTGAACACATTTTCGAGTTCATCGTTCTTAAGGATTTTGTATTTGTACTTGGATAGGCAATATGGCCTCACAGTGGACATTACCGACCAACTGAGGAGAACTTCCAGGAATTCATTGCCTATCTCGAGTCAAAAAATGTCGACCTCGCTGATGTCAAGGTGAGTTGTTCATAATCCCTGGCCATTGACGATAAAATCTAAGAGTAGGACGATTTGACAATGGACTCATTTCATTGTATCCTTCAACTGATACAGAGAAGTCCAGTGGACGGAGAAGAAGATACAACCTTATCCACACTTGGACCGAGCAATTCTGAGCATGACTTGGACTGGAGGAACGGTGAGGAGGCCAAAGTGCAGGCATCACATGTTACGTGTATTAAAACAACGAAGAGGTCAGAAGAGGAGGATAAGAGGGAAATGGAGAAGAAAATGATGACTGACGATACTGAGGAGAGCGAAGAAGAGGAGGAAGAAATCGATGGACACTCAGACGATGGTCAGTCTGCCAAGTCCAAGCCAGGGGAGGCTCTGAAAAGAGACAACAGGTTCCAAAAGCCAAATCTTTTCTTGGAGGAGCAGGAGGGAGAGGAAGCAGCAGTGCCAAGCGATCTCATTCTCCGGAGAATGAACTTCAAGATGGGCACATTGTCTCTGCAACTGGGGAACCAGCTCACTTACAGATGGACTACTGGAGCTGGGCCTCGGATTGGGTGTGTGAGGGACTTCCCCTTGGAGCTCCGTTTCCGAGCATTGGAGCAAGTGAATTTGTCTCCCAAAAGCCAAAGTGGAGCCCCGAGGGCATGGCCTTCGCCTGGGAGTTTGCCTACCCCTATACCAAGGGCAAGTTCGTTGAACCCCCTTAGCAAAGCACACAACAATTTATTTCCTAAAGTGATCAAACCTAACGCTGACAATAAATGACAGTCTTCTGTGCATAAAGCTATTAATGATTCTTTATATATGTATAGGTAAAGGTGACGAAAAATTCTATTCAATTCGTTTTGTAGAAGTCGTAGAGAAATACCTTAACACAAACTGTATATGTGTGTGCGTGCGCGCGCATTTTTATCTGAAACGCAAGCATCATATTGCAGATATGTTAACAAAAGCTACTGTTTTAAGTCTGATGGCCGATAACTGTATTATGAAAGAAAAGAGGACATCAAATAATATTTTTCTGAAATTGTATGTGAAATATGTTGATGAGCCAACAACAACAACAACAACAACTAAGCGAGTATCCCAGATATATTGAAATCAAACATACATAGAACGATTCTTGAATGAACAGGAGACGTGATATGCAGGATTCTTTGTAAGTTTTATTATGTTGATATGATCTGATCAGTTAACAAATTTTTTTCACTTAGCTTCAGATGTTGAAAATTTCTAATTTGTTCTTGCTTCCATTTGTTTCATTTGCTGTATTTTCTTTTGCCAGTTTATTCACGATCTATTAATGTATTAATCCTATGGTTTCCTGAAGACATTTCTAATTAAATGCTTGACTTTATGTCTTTGTGCAGATATTTTCTATCGATTTCCAGGCTTTGAGGACTTGAAATACAAAACATGAATCGTTTTCTTCTCGGTTTCCAGAAGCAGAAGGTTTCAGAATATGTACTGCAAGTACTTGACAGTAACTCAAGACATGAAGAATGTCTGGCATTTTCAGTAGTAGAGGTAATAACATGGAAACATTCCGTATCTTGTAACGAGTAGCTAGATTCGAACCTGAAGGAACTATGTTTAACTTTTTTATGAAGCTATACTGACATACTATGAAATATGAAGGAACTATGTTTAACTTTTTGATGAAGCTATACCGACATACTATGAAATATGGATATGGACATGGTACGTAGATACTACACGATACGGATACGAGATATGATAAATCCTAAAAGAGTAGGATATGGCGGCACAGCGACATAAATATGCATAGATTTATACATTTGATATATATAATGCACATCAGAATACGTAATACTTAAGCCATGTTTTATTTGAAGTGGGAAAAAAAAGAAAAAAAATCTTAATGATTTAAAACATTGATTCTAATAAACTATGTAAAATAAAAGAATCTGAACTAAATTTAATGGATTAGTAACTTGATAAAATATTTGAAATATATATCTTTGCAAGGTATTTAGGACTTATTACCTTAATATTCCCTATATATATATATATATATATATATATATATATATATATATATATATATATATATAAGGCAATTTACGACCTAACACGTGATCTCTATGATTTTTTTAAAATCGAAATGGGATACGGCCTCGACACATGATTTGTATGACATTTTGATAATGGACAAAGCTCCGACATGCAAGTTTTTGAATTATTAATATCCAACATAGTTTCGATGCATCTGATACGTATCAACAAGTGTTATACAAGTGTCGGTATCCGATACATATATCCGATACGGATAAGGCACTCATGTGTAATGTAAGTGTCAGTGTCTAATGTCGGACATGACAGTCACGTGTCATGCAAGTGTTGGTATCTAATACATATCCAGCATGAAATACAAGTGTCGGTATCCGATACATATCCAATACGGATAAGGCACTCATGTGTAATGCAAGTGTCAATGTCCAATGTCGGACATGATAGTCGCGTGTCATGCAAGTGTTGGTATCTAATTTATATCTGACATGAACAAGGCATCTCTTTGAAGTGTACGTTCTTCATAGCTGATATGCAATTATGAACTAGAAAATTCTAACTATAATCGTTTCTGCTTGTATATCACCCTCTAAAAGATATAATTTAGTATACTAGTGAACAAAACCTGAGTCAGTAACACCATCAATGCTCCTAGATCCAAACTGAGTGATCTTGTGCAGTGTTCTTGTTAGTATCCTGTTGCCTCTCGTGGTTTATGGGTAGCAATGTTCGTAATCAAGTTATCCTTATGGTTCTTTTAAACATGTTCCTTCGAGTATCGCAGTGTTTTAACCATTTGCTTCTGAATGATTGATAACTGCATTATTTCCGAAACCTTGTAACAGATACATTACAAATAATGATAGAGAAATTTCTCCTGTAGTTTCAGTATTAAGAATGTAAAAGATAGTATCCGATGATTCATAAGCTGAGCTAGAGGACATATCTATCAAATTGAAACAACTTCTTACAAATCAACATAAATGTTAAATACATGGTGAAGTTTTCGGAGCATGAGCTTGCTCTTCTTCTTCGTCTTCGGGGATTATATCTGCTGAACAAGAACATGCATTAATACTATCAGGAATCATGTAACTTTGTCATATTAAGTAGTTTTAATGGAACACAGAGAGATAATACCCACCGTTCTTCTTCAAAAAAATAGTATCAGGAATCAAACTGTTCGTAGGTTCAGAAAAATTTTCAAGAACAAAAACCTTACCTAGGGAGCAATCGGTTTTAGAAGAAAGTTCAGAGCCCATGAGGACATATTCGTTATCCGATACTGGGGTAATAAGTTCATCGTCCATCAAGTCTTGCCACACGTAGCCTGACTTATATTGCCTGCATTCAAACATACCCCTATGAATGACAAAACTTATCAAACAATTTTTTTACCCTTCATGATCATCTTTAATTGAAATCACAAACTTTTACACGAAAAATAATCAAAATTTAGGGAATAAAGTACACCAATAACTGAATTTATGGAACTAACCTCTTGTATGACCAAGAGAATGAGTCTGGCATATCCTTACCCCTTAGATCTGCTAGCCATCTCTTCACATCTATCAACCACATAAATTTTACAGATATCAAACCATATGCAACATAAAACATAACATAAATCGAAAGATTGAAGCTAGTTACTTGCACATATGCATCTAAACAGCAAGAACTCGACACTTGAACTTAGTTACTTGCAGGCCGGCTACAAGGCAACAAGCAAAGTGGCAAAATATATTAAGAAAGAGAGAAAAAAATGATGTTAACTGATCTTCTATTGGTTTTGTTTGGGGATGGTTAGATTGCAGGCCAGGCTCTTCAAAGTAAATTATTTATAGTTGTAATTTAAAAAATAAAAAGAAGACTAAAACCGATAAAATTCCCCACAAAGTATCATGTTTTTCCCAAAAATCCCAATGAACTATTTTATGTTACATGGGGTTTCTAAAACCCCCATATAGCATAAAATTATTGAATCTATTTAAAAATGTATTATATAGACACTATTTGGCCTTTCTAAATATCCAAAATATGTATATCTGAACTTATCAGAGAGTAGATATTTGTTGCATTTTTTAATCGATCAATTAATCTCTTTGTTGTGCCGTGTGAGGATTTCCATGAATTTGAAACTTCATGGGGTTTATATAATATAAAAAAAAACTTATGGAGATTTCTGAAAAAACTTTAATATTTTATGGAGGTTTCTTGTATTTTAACCTAAAAAAGCATATATAACATAAAGGGATGATGTTTGATAAAAGAAACTAATATAGATATGATATCGGTAGATTTCATCTTCTTCTTCCATTTTCTTTTAATTAGAGAGCGAAAGCGATTGGAATTTATATTGTATATAGTTATTGGCATATTTACTTACAGATAATGTAGAAGCCAATTGTGAGAAAACTTTTGTGTTTTAGTGAAGCAAACAAGTCTAAATTTGTTTGAAGTTGTCCAAATGGATAGATTTGATTTTAGTTTGCTACTATAATCTGCTTTGAGAAATTAAAAAATAAATAAACAAACAAGACTATTCCGTCACCTTTATTCTTATTGTCTTATTTCTTTATTTCCCGGATCAACAAGAAAGATTGCATTACAGCCAGAGTAGAACATTGTCACATTTATTGACATGAATCCTATAATCTTCCTTGGCCCCTACTAAATCACGGTTATAGATATACTCAGGGATGAATCCCTGCATTCGGAAAGAGGAGATAGAGTTATTTGGGGTTGAGCTGTCTAAACAACTCGTTAATGGTGAAGGGAGCGAAGCGCCTCCATCAGGGGTGTGGTGACAGAACTTTCAACCCAAAAAAAATTATATTATAGCAATATGTATTCGACCATAAAATTACAATTTAGCAAAATAATATATGAATGAAACGTAATTTGATTAAAATCCAAATTTTGCCAGCTGATTTAAAAAAAAAATTGTTGAGAGGGAATTGGGAAAATACAATATTGAAGGGCCAAAATAGGGCTTTAGGTGGTATATGAATAATTAGAGTAAGAGGATGTTTTATTAAGTTGAAGTATTAAATGCATTTAAATCCAATAAAACAAGTTATGGTACCACTTTCTAAATATTAAATAGAAGTACCAATAAAATAAGTTCATGTAATTAGAATTTGAATAAGGAGAGACTTCGTATTATAATTTCTTGAAATTTATATATTTTTGGGAATGTTACAAGTAAATAACAGTGCACAAATTCACTCAACAAAAAGGAAAGAAAAATTAAACTCAAATGTATCAATGATTCCCAATCAAATTCTTATTAATTTCTAGGTAAGCATAGGCCAAAAAACCAATCTGACTCAAAAGTTTAAACTGATAGGTAAAGCATTGCATAGACAAAATTAACGGTCATGGTAGTACATGCTTCTTTAACCAAATCGAAAAAAATCTAAAAAACTTCGGCAAACTAGGATAGCAAGCTTAAATTTTAACAATTTGAGAAGTTGAACCATTTTAGACGTTAAGTCGATTATCTTCAATGGTCAAAATCAGAAATATATATGAATACGCATCAACGATAATGAGCAAGGAATTGACCTGTTAATGGATTGTCAGTATCCTATCTCTATCTCTAACTGAATTTGTCAGCAAAACGATGATATTACACAACAACAACAACAACAAAGCCTTTTATCCCAAGTACTTGGGATAGACTACATGAACCAAAAGAAAATCACGTCGGATCAATCACATTGATAATCCTTCTCCATTTATTCCTATCAAGTAATATCTCATCATTTAAACCTTAGAATCTATATTTTTTCATATTACTTCCATCCATGTTTTCTTCAGTCTTCCGTTTACTCTTTTAACTTGTACTACATTAATAAGCTCCCCTTATCGAACTGGTACATTTGTAGATTTACATTGCATATGATCAAACCATCGTAAGTGATTTTCTCGTATCTTCTCATTGATGGGCTATGCTTACTTTAACACGAATATCTCCATTTTTCACTTTATCTCTCCTAGTATTTTTTTTTTTTTTTAGATAAAACTGTGAAGCATAAATTCCCCAGCGTTTTATTAAAAACATATTAATAGAACATTCTCTAGATAATAGAAAAGAAAATACAAAAAAAAAATTATTCCTTTCGCATATATGTATGCAAGAGAATACAGACAAGCAGGCTTCTTCTCGATCGCGTATTGTTGGTGTATCCATCTGGTGAATATGGAACCCGCTATGGGAACCTACCCATCCTCTTTTAATCTCCCCTACACACCACAACTATTCATGCTAATGCTCATATCGATACATATCATTCTCTGTATCACACTCGCTACTGCCACGTGACGTGACGCACCGTCTACATCTAAATGCACGAGGTTGGAGTTTTGCCTCTGGCATTTCATGCAATCACATATGCCTATCTCCGAGATCCAAACCATGTATTCGTCTAACCGCACGATTTTTATTGGATTCTAATTCAAATTTTGAAATTTTAAGTCGACTGAATATCGTCACTCATCAGGAACTGTTCCTCACAGTTGTTGAATTCCGACAACATCGGATCAACAACCAACAATATACTTTTTAGAGGATACCAACTCACTTTAATACCCTGTTGTCATCAGACCAAGTCTCACTTGATGATTTGTTCAAACTAGTACAAATCAGAAGCCCACTGATAGATGGTGGACATATGAAAGTTGTCCAGCTTTGACCATTTCTGAATAACCAATGCGGTGTAATGCGGTTATCAAGCGATCCCGCCTTTCGATACCATATCTTCTCCATATACCTCATTATTATTACCATTGCAGTTGAGGTCTCTCAACGATGATATTACAGGCAAAAAATATGTTTGTAACCTTTCTCTTCTATCCTCCAGTGTCATTACCGCCCAACATCGACAGACTCTGGCCAACCCGAAAGAACTCCGGCCAGTCCGATCAACCTGGAAGAGCTCTATTCAATCACGCCTATGACCATGAACAGTCAACAATACCCCAAATCCGAGTTGTGCGAGCAAAAATACATCTTAAATTTCTTCCTTACACCAGATTCAGACCAGATCTAAGGCAAGAGTGGAAAATACAACGCTTGATGAAGCAGCGTCAACTCCAGTAAGGTGCAGCTCTCCACAACCAGCACACAACTTTCCACCTTCGGGTTAAATCCGGCCACCTACAAGTCGGTCTACCCAGATTATGGTGAAAACAAGTAAAAAGGTAGTACCTTTGACCTCCTTACTTCCTCCTTCGAGCTAGCTCCAGCCGCCTACAAGCGATCTCCCCATATTAGGGCGAAAATAAGCAAAAGGCGGTTCTTTTGACCTCTTTGCTTCCTCCCTCGGATCAAATCCGGCTATCTACTAGCCGATCTAACAAGATTTAGGCGAAAATTAGCAAAAAAGGCGATATTTTTGGCTTCCTTGGCAAAAAAGAAAAGAAACGAAAGAGAAAACAAAAATAAAAGGAAAGGAAAAAAGAAAGAATTTAGATCTAAGGGAGGCTGGGGAGGAGGGGAGAGGAGCCGAAGCTTAGCAACCGGCGGCAACCCCTTTCCTCCCCTAAGATGTGTTGTCTAGGGCTCCCTTGGGGAAGAGAGAGGAAGAGAGAGGACAAGGGAAGAGAGAGTATCTCTCATAATGTTGACACATATTCAGCGAAGCATGCGGATCTCTGTTACACAACTAATTGTAAATGATATTTATAGAGATGCCAAAATTGAAACTGAACAAGAGAATTGCTAGAAGTTTGTCCAAATCCGAAAATAAACTACTAATAAAGGAAGCGCACCTTGTTATATGAACTAAAAGACCACCCTTTTTGTCTTTGTTGCAAACAACTTAGGTTGGTGATGAAACCATTATCAATGTGGACTATGTCAATTACATAGATTTCCATGAGATCAGAAATGAAAACTAACATTAGCCTACATGATTGACACATTTAGGAATAAGTGATTGCGTCTACCAGACAACCTCAGGTCCATTTTGGGCGAGCTTAATCCCGCCACAATAACGATCCTCCACAGCCGAGATTCGCTAATGATCTTGGCCATTACTCACGCTCTAATCTCGAGGCCATGTGTCATCCATCAGACTTGTTGCTTGTCTCCTTAGAACTCAAGGATATAGTAGTATGAGCCTTTAGAACATATCCTGTACAAGTAAGATCGTGTGATTGCCTGCTTATGAGCAAGGAATATTTGCCTTTCGGCTAAACATGATCTATTGAATCAATATATGATTAGAATATTAGATCATCAATATGATTGTCATTTGATACTGGTGTAGACGAAAGTGGCACCATTTAGTGAAACGGGTCATGTTCATCCCTTCAGAAGGAACGGAAGTTCTTTTTTCGAAGTGTTTGCGATGAACTGTATAGCCCACTGTGTTCCATTAATGCGAATACAATAAAAACAACATTCAAGTTTGGACTGACAAAAAATAAAAGATAATGTGATAAATACATATATCGGCAAAGAAATTAAGAACAAAAGTTAAAAAGGAAAAAAAAATTAATTCAATCTTGAAAGTACCCTAGTGTTACATCATAAAGGGGAAGAACCGAGTATATATAGTAGTATTCTCTACTTTTTTTCTTCCTCTTACTTTTTTTTGGTGCACGTATTAATGAATCATTTCATGATTCTGTGCTACTGAAGAGTAATTCAAGAGAGAATATGAATAAAAAGCTTGTTAGAATTTATTTTATTTTAGTTTATTTTTTGGCTAAATTGTCAGTGTTGAACAGGTTAAGATAGAATACAAGGGAGTTGATAATACAATACATCGTGCCCTCTTTTGACATTTATTTATTATTTATTTGCAAGAATAAGGACTCAAGAACTAGTCTTTTGTATATATTCCGGAAACATCTCTCGTTGCAAAATTAACAAGCCGATAAGAGAAGTTTCTCTAGCATACAACCTTAGATACCAATGAAGAGCTCTCTCTTGTCATAAAATTAGCACACATATTTCCCTCTGTTCATATATATTAAACTTAAATCTGTGCAAGATAAAATCAAAAAAACTTAAATCTGTGCAAGATAAAATCAAAAACCGAGCATCTCAAACGAGTGGATGACACTCACAATGAGGGACACTTAGGAAAGAGGGACACTTAGGAAAGAGGAAAGAATGCTCTCAACCGACAAGAGCCTCTCATAAGTTCCTGATCACTGTCTTGTTCAATAATTAAGGGACCGATCTTGGATAGTTACTAGACTGTTACGTTTAATTAAATTTGATTACAGAGAGAAGATGACTCTCGTCTTCTTTTCTGAAGATTGACAGAACCCAGATCCATAAACAACAGTTCTGTTTCTATTAAAATTAAAATTAAAAACTTTGATTTAAGCACAAAATCCAAAGTCACCAATCTGCCAATTCTGAGATCAACAGTTTTTTTCGCTGCATTAGAACACATAGTTTCCATAAAAAAACAGGTTGTAAGTTTCAAACCCTATTATATGATAAAACATAACAACGTAAAATTTGGAGCCCTAAGCTGGTCCAAGACCTGGCGCAAAAATTAAGCTCCAGTACGATTTCAAAGGGATTAGTTGCACAAATTTGGTGGATACTGTTATCTTAGCAGCAGAAGTCTGTACTGTGAAGATAACTGCATTGACAATTTTTTTGAGGTGAGAGTGTTCGAGAAGTGTTTATATCTCCCACCAACAATTTCAATGCAAGTGTTGTCATGTTATCGTGCTTGGCTTTAATATGCTCCCGTTTCTTCAGCACATTCACTTTGGCACCTCTTTTAGTTTTTTTCCGAGCTTCTGCACTTTCACCATATCCATCCTCGCTCATCTTCAATATAGCAGCACATCTTGCTGTGGACATCTGCAAATGTCAACATAGTTTCTTTTCAGAATAGATCTGCTTATGTTTACTGCTTTGCGAGTTACTGAATTTTCAGCACATGAAATAAATGAAACCTTATAGAACTTTACAGGGTAACTAAATAATACTTAAATTGAGTTATCAAATCTGATGATATAAATTTTTATCACGCCCTACTCCCGATATACGGTATACGACGTGTAGCAGGTATCGGCAATATATTCGGTTTGAATATGCTAAAACATCCGATAAATTTGCCACAATAATACTCAATAATAACGGTAAAAAAATTCAACAAAAGTTGGATTTTTCATTGATTTGAACGAAGTTTGATACAATTGAAATAATAACATAATACAATGAATTTAATAAGAGAATATTAAGGTAACTTTTTGACCTCAACCTATTTTTCAAATTACATCAGATCCTGCATTATTTTTGGTATGTCCATCAATAATTCTGGACATGCACATGCAGGTCGTCAGATTGCGACTAAAACAATATACACAGAAAAAATATGTAATATAATATTTACGTCCAAATATTATAATAACATAAGTTTTTGTAAACGTTAAATTTATGTAACAATGACATCAACTGATATAAGTTAAACCTAATGTCTTCTAGTGTAATCAGTATTATAATAAGAGTGTCTCTATTTAGAATGTCATGTATTAGAAACCTTAACTGATAGGATATTACTGTTTCGATTGCCTCCTATATAGACCCTAAAAATAGTCACAAGGATTGTCCGGTGTTGAGTCGGACCTAGCGTCAGGCAAACAGGAATAATAATAAGGAATGATCCAGCAAATCATCATGCACTCATCGTGTGCGAATTATTCAGTTGCACAACTTAACATATTACAGCGAAAACAAAATATATTTTCATCATTCAGTTTCCCCCCAAGCCCAGTATTATTAAAACAGAATTCATATCAGGTCCATAATTTTGCTCTCATAATTTGTATATGAATTATATTAGGTATAATGTTTCAATTAGGCTTTATTGAGTTTGTTCAATCTATACTTCATTGGATAAAACACAATTGGCTAAATTAAATATTTACTGATTTGGAATATCATAAAGATATCAGCCAGATAAGTGTAGGATAGATAAGTGTATGGATGCTGAAAGATTTTATGTGCTACGCACATTCCTTAATTAGATAATCATTATAAAAAACAACTTGCCTAGACACAAAATAATATCACAAACAGTATTTTTTCATGATTATAGCTTTTATTTGATTTATCAAATATTGTATATTTCGGTCATTCTAAAATCTAACTATGTGGATTTAATATATTTAATAACAAAATGACAAAATCATAAGTGATTGATGAATTTCAAAACAATTTATACAAAATAAATGAAGCAATTGAACAACAAATATATAAAATAGCATGATTAATGAGTGTAAAAATAAACTCACCTCAATGTGTTTCCCAATATCGATCATTTATCAATCACAACGAAACAATCTACACAAAAAATATTCTTATAATATTAAAAAGAATTTAATATGAATTTATATGATTTTTAGGGATTTTTTCCATATTAAAATTGATTTTAAAGTTAATTAGGTTTAATGGGTCTAAAGTGGTGGCGGCTCCAGCGGTAGCTCCTAGGTGGTTCTGGCAGCTCCGAAGGTGACTCTGGCAAGATGAGAGGAAAAGAGATTTTTAGAAGGGAGAATTTTAGAGGAAGATCTCTTATATAAAATAAGTTAGAAATGTAAGTTTATATAAGTTTCAAATTGGGGATATAGAATATAAAGGATTTTTATTTAATTTAGAGGATTATTTTTTTCTAGAATTAATAGGGAAAATAAAATTGGAGGTTTCATGATTGAATCATAGAGAAGGTGAAAAGTTTAGGAATTAGAGAAGATTAAAGGTTTCGGAGGAAATAGAAAGTGAAACATCATATTAATAATTGTGTTCATTTATTTATTTATTTAAGTCAAAAGAAAATTAAGGATTATTACAATTTTGTAGTATTTCAATTATATTTGATGCAAATCTAACTTTTCATTATAAAAAGGCATACCTTAGTCCGAATACCCCTTAGCAGGGTATATTTTGCGTGTCCCACACTTAGTATGAGATATTGCCACTCATATGCAAATGTGTCGAGTTTCATACAACCAGTTGCATGGGCTTTGGCATTATGTAGTAAGAGAATTTTGTTGAGGTTTATGTCATATTGCTTTCAATGTCATAACATGTAAACTGAGAAGGGATAGTTATGTACGGAAGTCTTTGGCATGGTTGTCCTTCAAGAGTTTTCTTGCATTTATTGCCAGAGGAATTCTATGAGCTCATTTGTTCATGCATGAATGAAGATGCATTACGTTAGCATAGTAGTAAGTTCTAAAAACATAATAAACAATTTTATATCCTTTGTATTCTCAGCAACAGTAGAGATGAACCTCCTGATCAGATGTGCAATCAAACTGTGATTTGCATCTCTACTTTGGTCTCACACCCACATCAATACAATAGTCATCTAGATGATGATCATATTTCTAGTTATATTATGGCATGATTATATAGGTATATTTTTGCTTATCATCGCATTTATTGACAATCTATGTATTTATTATTTACCTGCCAGTTCCAAATGAACTGCACCATTCTGATAGGGATATACCTCAGGCTATGTTGGTGGAAGGCTAATTCAAGCATAAACCTGCTCCATCTATATTAACCCTAGAAGAATCAAGCCAAACCGAACCTGAATACAAGTCGAGTAAGCCTCAGATATTGATCCTCCGAAGCCAAGCTAAATCTGGTCTACACCTTGGTATACTTGGTTGGTCATGATGATGATGAGACTTGGTTGATCAACCGTAGGTTTAACTTATACATGAAACAGGAGATAATGATCTCAGAAAACCATTTGTTCTGAAGTTGAGTGTATACACTGTAAGGTCATGAGCAGAGATTCAACATTCAGTGGTCTAAAAGAGCTTGTCAGTTAGATCTCAGGAGTTATGGGTGCTTCAGTGTCCATTAAACACCAGGAGCTACAAGACCATAGGCTTTAACTCTTCTTACGGTGGATCTCTAGACATCGAGTGTAACCAGAAAGGACATGGTGAAATGCAATACTTCGGTAATTTAAAAAAAAAAAAAAAAAAGGCATTACACAGTGCAATTTTATAGAAGCAATCCAATGTATCTAGCTCACTAACCCCATGACAACTCAAGTGTCAGTGCAAACAGCATGAGCATCATGCAAAATGCTACTTAGGGTGTGTTTGGCTCATGGAAGTACAAGTGAATGAAGAAATTAAGAAGTTATTTCCAAAATAAAAGTAGAAGAAAAAACTTCTTCATATGTTTGTTTGCTAATTTTTGGAAGATGAAAGTTCACTGGGAAGTGAAGATAATATTATTTAATTGATTAAACAAAACAATAATTATATTATTTTATTAGTTTTTATATATAAAAATATAACTTTTGAATACTAATTATGACATGCAAATAAAACATTATTTTTTTGTCTTGATCCTCTACTTCCTAAACTCTTCCAAGCCAAATTGTGAGGAAGAGAAGTTAGGAAGTAAAGTGCCACGTAGGCGCCATATTACCATTCAAGAAGTAATTTATTACAAACTTCTTGGCCAAACAAACACTTGAAGCAGTGCAAATAGCCACATATAAACAAACACACCCTTAGACAAAGTTTGAGTTGTACGAGTAGAAAGCAAGAAAAGTTATGAAGAAGAAGCTTCCAGGTCGGTCGGAATTTAACTTCGAGCCACTGTGAATCTATTTCTGCGAGCACACAAATGCAAGGTGATATATGTAAACTTAGTCAAAACATATTCAGCATATGTACCCCAAATGTAATTATAACCATCCATTATTCCTGATGGATGACTCAGATTAAAAACCTAATTCATCCTAACAATATAAGGTTGTCTCCCTCCTGATCCCTCCTTTACCTAAACCATAGCATCCCTATTTCTCATTCTCCAAACTCTAACCAAGACCTCCATCTCCCAAGTCCAACCAATGGCCACAGCCGCTATTCGTCCCCTCGTCATTATCCAGTCCCTTAAGGGTGACATGGCCACCAATGGCATATCCGAATCCGTCTAGTCAGAGTCAATCAGATTTCTGAAATCTGATCCCTTCGACCGACTATTCACCCCTATATACTACTGAAAACTTGGAGTATTTTTCAGAAGTGACTAAAAACTAATAGTTACTTATGATGTTACTTAGTATATATTATATGTTGCCTTTTTATATTTTAAACTTATCGTTCCCTAGTGGAAGTTATTTTTAATTATCTTGCGCCATCTTGTTGTCTCATGTTATGTAATAAACTTCGTACTATAATGAACTCTAGTTTATTTATCTACTTGTATGTATTCTTTGTTGTTGTGATATACTAATTTGAATTAGCCGATCCAAACCGAATATGTCGTTGGTCTCTGACTCCCTATTGTACGTATTCGTATGCTATATATCAAAAGCAAGACGTGACATGTTCACTTGTTGTGGACATCAACCACATGCTATAGAAATGTAAATTACGGAGAAACTGACATGATGTATATAAAATATGCAAGTTTTGAAGGCACAGCTAGTATCCACATGTATTGATTCTAAATAAATAATTAATATCATGACTGTATAGAAAGACATCTTTGAAGGTATATAAATTTACTTCAATATAAAGGACATACTTGCATGTAGCTGTAGAAATGATTGCTGAACGTATACCATTGTCTTCCATTCTCGACAAAATGTGATACTGATAAACTTCCTTCACATATTTTGGTATAAAAAAGTATTGCTGTTTAACAGACTCCACTGTGCTCAGCCCTTCATTCTCCTCATAAAATGATGTACTCTTTGGAGAAATCTCATGCAAATCTTGCAAAGTACTTGTCTTGGTTGTAGAAAATAAAAAAGTTCGCCTCTTCTTAGGCAAGCAATTAAATATTACCCTTAGTTCCTCCTCAAAACCAACATCCAAAACCCTGTCCGCCTCATCCAGAACCAGGAACTGAGAGAAATCAGAGAAGCCATGGTAAATGTAGAGTAGCAAGCAAAGAAAGTTTAATGACCATATTTAAACTAATCCGGTAGACATCAATAACAAACAATATAAAATCTACTCAAGAGCTAGCAATTCAAGGCTTGAACTTGAAATGTTGAATCAAAATATCAAAAGAGTGGAGAGTGAATAACAAGTTCTTCATGAAGAGATGTAAGTTGTACTAGTCATATCTTATAAATATATTTAAACTAATCCTATATACATCAATTGCAACAGATTAACAGAAATACAAGTTTAGCTTAGTCATATCTAACCCATTAATTATATTTAAACTAATCCATAAAACATCAACTGCAGCAGATTAACTTCAAGATCCAATCTTGAGATGTCTGAATCAGACTATCAGTTCCAAATAGAGATTTAAATGCATCTTCTACTTGTTGCTTACTAGATGAAGAAAAACTGTTCCCCATAATGAATACAAGCTGCATATCACATTTTTCTTACGGAGTACACAACCAAACTAACCATTACTAGCTACTTCATGCTAACTTCACTACAAAACAGAAACCACAGTAGTAAAACAGTTTAACGCGGAATTAAAAAAGCAAGCCTTTGTCTTTGAAATGTTGAACCAAACACAAATTTCAACAGTATCAAATAGAAATCATATTGCCAAGATTTTCAATGTGACACCAAAAACCAAACCTTTGTCTTCTCAAGCTTTGCAGCAAATATCTTGATCCTGCTCCATCAAAACCTTAATTCTCCCAAGCGACGCCACCACCACATGCGGCCGCCCAACCAGCGCCCTGGCCTGCGCGGTCATCCCCGCCGCCCCCAACCACCAAGCAACACCTCACAACCAAGCTTGCCCCGAACGCCCTAAACTGCTCAATCAACTGAACGGCAAGCTCGACGGCGTAAGGACATGGGCGAAGACCCCGTAGGGTTCCTGCGCGAGGCGGCAGAGAACGGCAATCGCAAAGGCCGCGGTCTTTCCGGAGCCGGTACTGGCAATGGCGAGAACGTCCTTGCCGGCTAGCACGTGGGGGACGCAGCGGCGCCGGACGGTCATGGCGCGGCGGATTCCGAGGGCCGCGCAGGTGCAGACGGCCCACGAGGAGAGGCCGAAGCCAATGGTGGAGGTCGGAGGAGGTCCTAGGGT
This sequence comes from Dracaena cambodiana, assembly GCA_036321105.1. Taxonomy (NCBI): domain Eukaryota; kingdom Viridiplantae; phylum Streptophyta; class Magnoliopsida; order Asparagales; family Asparagaceae; genus Dracaena; species Dracaena cambodiana. The sequence continues at coordinate 30,375,932 of JAYEPQ010000017.1, forward strand.
TAGGGTTTGGATCTAGGGCTAGGGTTTTGGAAGGGGCACTTTGGTTTTTTGAGAAGAGGCGGAAGGCCGCGCCGGCTCCTGCTTGGTTGTTTCCACGGGAAGATTGGGAGTGGCAACCGGGTAAGGCTATAATTGGGGAAAGTCTATATGCGCGCCATATTTTAATAGTGAGCACCATTTTCCCTATGTTGTAAAGGGAATTCCTAGTGAGCCCACTTTTCCTAGTGGGCACATCCTCTCTTTTAAAAAGAGAGGTTTTCTTAGTGAGCACACTAAAATTCCTAACATACTCCTCTCACTTCCGATTTTGCTGCTTCTTCTTCTTCTTCTTCTTCTTCTTCATTTTCTTCTTCTTCTTCTTCTTCTTCTTCTCAATTTCACATTCTCTATTTTTGAGAGAAAAAGGAAATTTACAAGGCATTTATGTTCATCTTCATCTTCTTCTTCTCAATTTCACTCTCTATTTTTGAGAGAAAAAGGAAATTTACAAGGCAGTGGGACTAATTCAATTCCAGGGAATCGAACTCTAGTCAATTTCATGGGAGGGAAATATGATACCACTACACCAGATGCACATGTTATGACATGGAAATTTAATTTGTTTTATCTCTCATCCCTCATCCGGACTAACCAGCCCGGACCTATGCTCCCTGTCCGGGGCCGCTAGCCCGGATGGGGAGGCTTCATCCGGGCTGGTTAGCCCGGATCAGGCTTTCAGATTTCTGATCAAGATGAAGGAAGGGTATTTTTGATCAAAAAAAATAATGGCAAAGTGGTAAATAAAACGATCGTTTAAGTGGGCTCACTAGGAAATATGCTGTGCCCATCTAGAAACTCCCTGTTGTAAATCACTTTACTATTTAGTATGTGGTGCTCACTATTAAAATGTGGTGCGCGTTTAGACTTTCCCCTATAATTGGGGAATTCTAGATGGGCACAGGTTTTTTCCCAGTGAGCCCACTTTTCCTAGTGAGCATACCCTCTCTTTTGAAAAGAGAGGGTTTTTTCTAGTGAGCATACCTATATTCTCAAACTATCCACCACCGTCTCCTCCTCCTCTCTGTCTCACGATCTTCTCTAGAACTCCTCTCCCAAACTCCTCTCTTTTTAACACCAACTTCTCTCTCTCCCAACCTATCTCTCCCACCATCTCTTCATAAAAATTCCAAATCCCTTTTTCACCCTCTCTTCTCTCCCAAGGCTTTGCCGGACCACCGACTGCATCCCGGCCACTCCGCCCGCTCGCGTCCCGGCCGCTCCGCCCGCTTGCGGCCCGATCGATCCTGCCACTGACGACTCACACTCCGCCACAAGGGCGGGTTGAAAGGAGGAGAGGAGTTAGTGGTTTTTTTTATTTGAAGGTAAAACTAAAACCCTATTTTTTGTGTTAATTTTTGTATTTTAATTTAGGAAAAAAATTGAAAATGAGTGTTGATAAGGGTAGATTTAGTTGAGGGGCAAATAAATTGGGGACAAAAATAATTTCCTTATATTTTGTTACGGTGAAATTAAAGGTTTCATTGGTTAAAATAATTTAGATTTTATTGTTCTTATCGATTAATGATAGTTAGAATTTGTAATAGTGAAGTGCAAAGTTTATAGTATGAATATTAGTTGGTAGTTTTTGTACTTGGATTAAATTGTTAATTTTGATGTTCGAATCGGGAAAAAATTGAAATGTAGATAATGTGTGTTTATGTTACAATATTTAATGGATTTAGATAGGCAAATATAATTAGCATATAGTGATATTTGATGGTTGATAATTTAAAATTTTATTGTGTAAATAAAATTTTTGGTGATTTACAGATGGAACCGGTGCAATTAATCCGGATTCGATCAACAATGTCAAATAAGAGGAAGAAAATGGAGATCTGTCCAGCCGTCAATCCTAGCATTCCTGAAATCCGTGATGAACCGGATTCGCAGGTTGATGTTGTCACGGAGACCCTTCCGTTACGCATTCATCGAGATGTATCGCAAGAAAGTGGGAGTATCCATGAGCCGGACTCAGAAGAAGAGGAATGCGGCCGCTTGGAAGCAACGAAGAATGTAGAATTTATTGGGTTTTTTTTATAGAATCTCAAACTATAGCTTACCATTATTGTTCATGTCAATATGGAAATGAAGTTGTTAGCATGAAACATATAATGATTTTATGTTGTCGTATTAGAACATGTCGTTCCTCCCTGACGAGATTTGGGCCAGAGTCCTGGAGCTCGGGACCTCATCCGCGCAATTTGGCTACCTCGATCACTGCTCCGTCTTCGCCGCCAACCGCCGCTTCTGCCGCCTCTCCAGCGACCCGGTATTGTGGTCCACACTCCTCTCCCTCGACTTCCCCATGGCGCCCTTCTCTTCATCGCCGCCTTCAAAATCGCTATACCGGCTTAGGTTGTGATTCGATTGACGCCCATCAAAGAATTTCTCCTCTTTTTTTTAATTAATTAATTTTTTTCTTTATAGAGTTTTTTTTTGATGGGATGCTTGGTTTAGGTTCGAGAAGGAGATGACTTGGAAATGGCTTGCATGCAAGAGGAGGTTACAGCGGCTGCAGAAAAGGATGAGGCTGATTAAGATGAGGCTGCAGCAATTGGACGGCTAGCTGAGGTTGTTCCAGGTATCTAAATAATAATTTTTTAATGGAAAATAAAAAGTAAGTTTAAAGCGACTTGAAAAAAATATATGGCAATTTATTATTAAGAAAACCCTGAATAAGATAATTATATTATATACTTGATTTCACTTTAAGCACGTAGAGATCTTTAATGAGCTGAGATCCTCTACAGATCCGCAACTTTAATGAGCTGAGATCTCTCCATGTGCTCGTTTGCGTGCACGTTCTCAGAAACCTTTCAATTTCAAAGTTCATTCTGTATCTTTTCCGTTTTAGTTTGGATTCGAAATATCTATTTTATAAACAAAATTTCCTTTTCCGTTTCAATCCCTTCTTTTCTCCCTCATCTCTCTCTCTCCGATCAAATTCCAATCTCCAAATTAGAACATGTCGTTCCTCCCTGACGAGATTTGGGCCAGAATCCTAGAACTCGGGACCTCGTCCGCGCAATTGGGCTACCTCAATTTTTGCTCCGTCTCCACGGCCAGCCGCCACTTCCACCGCCTCTTCGGCAACCCGGTGCTGTGGGCCACACTCCTCTCCCTCGACTTCCCCATGGCGCCCTTCTCTTCGTCGCCGCCTTCAAAATCGCTAAATCGGCTTAGGCTGTGATTCGATCAGCGCCCATCAAAGAATTTCTCCTTTTTTTTAATTAATTAATTATTATTTAATTAATTAATTATTATTTTTTCTTTATAGAGTTTGTTTTTGATGGGATATTTGGTTTTGGTTCGAGAAGGAGATGGCTTGCATGCAGGAGGAGGTTACAGCGGCTGCAAAAAATGATGAGGCTGATTAAGATGAGGCTACATAGTTGGAATTTGTAATAGTGAAGTGCAAAGTTTATATTATGAATATTAGTTGTTAGTTTTTTGTACTTGGATTAAATTGTTAATTTTGATGTTCGAATAGGGAAAAATTGAAATGTAAATAACGTGTGTTTATGTTATGATATTTAATGGATTTAGATAGGCAAATATAATTAGCATATGGTGATATGTGATGGTTGATAATTTAAAATTTCATTGTGTAAATAAATTATTTGGTGATTTACAGATGGATCCGACGCAACCAGTCCGAATTCGACCAACAACGTCAAATAAGAGGAAGAAAACGGAGATCCGTCCAGCCGTCGATCCTAGCAATCCTGAAATCCGTGATGAACCGGATTCGCAGGTTGATGTTGCCATGGAGACCCTTCCGTTACGCATTCATCGAGGTGTATCGCAAGAAAGTGGGAGTATCTATGAGTCAAACTCAGAAGAAGAGGAAGTGCAGCCGCTTGGAAGCAACGAAGAATGTAGAATTCGTTGGGTTTTTTTTTATAGAGTCTCAAACTATAGCTTACCATTATTGTTCATGTCAATATGGAAATGAAGTTGTTAGCATGGAACATATAATGATTTTAAGTTGTCGTATCATGGAAATGAAGTTGTAGACATGAAATATATTATAGAAATGAAGTTGTAGTCTTGGATATCACTCTTTAATTAAATCTTTGAAGTTATGGATGAATTGTTGATATGTAGAAAATATGTTGTCGTTGTTCTTTGTCTTTGAAGTTATGAATGAGTTGTTGATATTTTGTGTTTTGGTACCAAATTGGGGGTATGAAATATGAACAAGTAATTTTGTTTGCTTGGATATATTATTTATCTTCTGTATTCCGGGTTGTACACATCATATCAGAGTATCTCGGCCATGTGTTCTTGATCCGGATTTATAGAACCGGATCATTTTTAGGTGATCCGGGACTGTAAGCACGAATCAACGAACCAAGGCTCTGGCTCCCTGTCCGAGCTAGCCAGCCCAGATCAAGGCAAGCCATTCGGGATTGATAGCCCGAATCAACTGGCCTTGATCCGGGCTGGCTAGCCCGGACAGAGATTCTGGCCCCTTGATCCGTGCTAGCCAGCCCGGATCAAGACCAGCCATCCGGGTCTGCTAGCCCGGATGGCTTGGCCTGATCGAGGCTGGCTAGCCCGGATCAAGACCAGCCATCGGGGTCTGCTAGCCCGGATGGCTTGGCCTGATCCAGGCTGGCTAGCCCGGATCAGGGGGCAAGAGTATTATACAAAAAATTTTGGTTGTATGCTGCTCTTGTGATTTTAGTAGCTAAATTAATTAAAGAGGGACTCATGGGCAATCTCAGTCTTGGAACCAAATAGGAAGGGCCATGTAGATGCAAGAGATTCTATGCGATCAACTTTTGTTGAGGTGGTGAAGTGTTGGCCCCATGTTGTCTTTTTTTTTTGGGTCCATACTTCGGACTAATTAGATGATTATGAAATTTTCTTGATTAATTAACATAATTACATGAACATAATTACAATAACAAAGACCTTTGATTGTCGAATGGAACAATTGTCAAGTTGTGCATCTCTATTTTCTTCCCCGTAGACCCACAAAAGAAAAAAAAATTATATTTTCTACGGTTTCACAATAAAAGAATCGATTTAAACTAAATTTAGACTTTAATTTCCGTGATTTTTTACTAAAAGAAGTTAATATTAAGGAGGAATGGGGTTAGGATTCTGAAATGGAATTTTTTCCTGTCTTTTTCTCTCTGCTTTCTGCCTCCACTCTGCTTTCGTGCGGGAAAGAAAAGGGGAGCTAGGAGGTGAAGGAAGGACAGTTTTGACCAAAAAAAATTGATGGCAAAGTGGTAAATAACGCGAACTTTTTAAGTGGGCTCACTGGGAAAAATGTTGTGCCCATCTAGAAACTCCCTATAATTGGGAGTTTAATTTAACTGTTTTAAGGTGGGGGTAATTTGGTAAATTCTATTTACGCACCACAATTTATTCTTGACAGGAAATTCTATTTGCACAAGGCATTCTACTCTTACACACGGATTTGAAACTTATAAATAATTATAAGTTTGTCATTAGTTTTTAGCACTAAATTATCCTTATAAATTCCAAACTAAGACTTTAAAATTTGGAACTATGACTCATCGTTTTCTTCCTCTATTTTCTCTCTATAACCTTAAATATTTTTTTGGCATTTAATAAAAACATATCTCATACAAAATCATCGATTTGATTTCTTAATCCCTTAAATTTTTTATATTAACGTTTCTAAAAAGATTAGAAGAATTTAAAATCTACGAGTGGCAAGTGAAATTTGGGTTTGGAGTTTGAGTTTCTTATGCAAATGGAAAATTCTAATATACAATTGGTATCAGAGAACAAATCTAAAGTACGATTTGAATTTTTTTTAAGTTTTATGCGTATTTGTTTGAAATTTATCGTTAATTAGCTTTCTTTTATGGAGAAGATTTCGCTTAATACCCGACCAGCACGTTTTTTGGTTGGGTATTAATACCCGACCAAAATATTTTTTGCTCTTAAACTAACATCCGACTCAAAAAAATAGATAAAAATAGGAACGGATGGTGTAGTTAGAGAAAAAGAGGAGGGGTATTTTGGAAAAAAACAATACGCAAGAGTAAAATAGTAGTATTTCAAAATAGAAGTTTTGTGTAAAGAGTAACCAAGGTGCTAAGTGTAAATAATTACAAGTTTGAAACTTGCAAATAGAATTTCCCATTCTTGACTTAAATATTTGAAACTTGCAAATAATTACAAGCTTACTTCTTCTTCTTCTTCTTTTTTTTCCTAAATTACTTTTTTAAATTCCAAATCTTTAAGACTTCTTAAAAATTTAAAGGGATTTTTATATATCTCTCCCTTAAATCTTTAAAAAATTAGATTTAGTCCCCCAAATCTTTATATTTATAATTTAGTCCCACAAATCCTTTAAGTTACCTCACTTTAATTTCTAGCTATATTTTTTGTTCGAATTTTCAGTTATACCCCTGAGTTACTTCACTTTAATCCTCCCTTCCTCTTTCTCCTCTCTTCCACTTTTTATTGGTTCCCCTCTCCATTCTTTTCTTCTCTCTCTTCCCTCCAAATTAATCTCTAAAGTAAAGTAACTCAGGGAAACCCAATAAGAAAAAGAAAAGAAAGAGAGAAGAGAAGAATAGAGAGGAGAACCCAATAAAAAGATGAAAAGAGGAGGAAGAGAGAAGGGGTGACTAAAGTGAAATAACTCAAGGGTATAATGAAAAATTTGGACCAAAAATATGACTGGGACTAAAGTGAGGTAACTTAAAACATTTAGGGGACTAAATTATACATATGAAGATTTAGGAGACTAAATTCTAATTTTTAAATATTTAAGGGACATATATGTAGAAAACCCAAATTTAAATTACTCTCACCGTCTTCCTCCTCTATTCTTTCTCTAAAATAAAAAAATTTATTTTTTGTGGTATTTAAACTAAAAAAAAATATATCTCCTACATCCTAATTGATTTTCTGACTTTATAAAATTTTTATATTCGCGTTCTTAAAAAAGTCAGAAAGAATTTTAAGTTTTTCAAATTCACTATAATAAATGAAATTAGGGTTTAGAGTTTGAGTTTTCTGAAGTAAATGGAAAAATCCAACGTGTAATTGGTATCGGCGGACAAATCTAAAGTACGATTTAAAATTATTCCTAGTTTTTTTATATGTTTCTTTTACAATTTATTATTACTATTTTTTTTTTCTTTTGCGTGACCGTCGGTCACTGGTTATCGTCGGTGAATAGTATTATATTTAATCGAGACGACTCAAAGTTTGAATCTTTGCTGAATTTTTCTAAATTTCTACCCACAATCGTGAATGTTTTATTCTTTTATGTACATGTTCTAAATTGGGACAACAAATCTCCAAATAATTTTGTAATCAATCTAATGGTTATAATGTTGGGAAAATTAAATTTAGAGTGTTGGTCTTAGTTTGAATGGTGAAGCCCATAGTGATGACGTCATTTTCCTGTAATTGATACTGATTTCGATATGAACAGCGGAGTAGACACTGAGTAAAGTTTGGAAATTTTAGGGCTCAGTTGCGTTAGACAAAAGTAGGAGAGAGAGAGAAGGGAGAGGGTTAAATTTGAAAATTTTTTTGGATGTATAGAGTAAATTGATGATATTTCAAAATGGGAGGTTGGTATAGAGAGTAATCTGGTGTCTAGAGTAAATGTCTGTGCGCAAATAGAATTTCACGGGATAATTCTAAATGTGCCCCATCTTTTTCTTAGTGAGCCATATAGTTTAAAAATTAATAATTACAAGTTTGCCATAATTTTTTTTAGCGAAAAAACCCTCAACCCCTTCCTCTTGTGAGCCCCGCTGTAGCTGTTATCGTCGCAGCTGCTTCTGCCGCTGCAGCAACAGCTACTACTGGCTACTGTTGCAGCGACAGTAGCAGTAACAAACACAACTGTGGCGGCAGCAGCAGCAGCGGTGGTTGCGACTGCTGGGGAAAAAGGAAAGGGAGAGGGCAATTTCGGAAAAGGAAAAGAAAAAATAGAGCTCACTAAGAAAAAAATATCTATATTTTAAATTCTTATAGAGCTCACTAAGAAATTAGGGCTCACTAAGAAAAAGATAGGGCACATTTAGAATTACCCTTTGAGGTGTTTTGCACGGATGTCTTATAAAGTATTTAAAAATACTTGTTTGTCAGTTCTTAAAACATTCTAAAATACCTGGATAGTTGTTTTTAGTGTTTTCTAAAACAACTCAAATTAGTGCGTTTTGGAGTATTCTGAATTATTTAATCACAAGTATCCTCTCTTTTCCTTATTCCAACTCTCTCCCATGTACTTTCATTTTTCTAAATTAGACATATTTGTCTTACATGTTTATGAAAGCCACTAAAACATATCAAAACTTAAAACTCTCGAATACAAATTTGAACACTTCTAAACCTATCATAACACTCCAAAATTTATACACCAAGACACACTAAAATATACATTTTAAAAACATTCCAAAACACTTTACTTTTGACATCAAGCACATTGGAATAACTAGATGAGAGCATCTCTCAGTTTCCGGTCAATTTTCGCTATTTTTTTGTAATTAGACTAAGAATGGGAATCAAAATTGTTCGAATCGGTTCCATTTAGTTATTAGGTTTCAAATTTTTAAATAAAACTTATTTAAATATTTAGTTTAAATTGTTTATTAAGCATATCTCTTCCACGATTCCAATTGATATTATATGTATAAGAACTAACTATATATATATATATATATATATATATATATATATATATATATATATATATATATATATATATATATATATATATATATATATATATGAGAATAATGGAAATAGATTGATAACTTACATAAGTTACCTGTGCTGCAAATTTTTTCCACTATCTCCAATATTTTTTTCTAATTATTTTTAGGTTATAATCTCAATCTCCTAGGGTTCACCATACCCATTTTCTGATGTTTTAGTTTTGATTTGGCATTCTATCAAACAAATGCAAAAAAAACATTTTCAGTAAATGCAATATTTTCTATCATATGATAGAAGCGTTGCCGAAATCCAAGAGTTTTAAAATTTGATTTTAAAGAAGGTAAAGAAATGGTAATTATAATCCTAAAAGAATAATGGGACTAGTGTTTTCTCACTGCTAGCTCATTAAGTTTTCTTTGATGGGAGATCATTTTCAGTAAATAAATCATATCTATGTGTGTGTATGTGTTTGTTTTGTAAGTACTTGTAATACTAGAATGTCTAGTATAAAAACCATCTCGATACATCAAGAAAAAATTGTTATCAATAGAAAAGATTTTCTGGTGGCTTGGTGATGCAGGACAAAGGCGAAATTAGGGTTAGGGTTTTGAAAATTAGGGTTTTTTTGGATGAATTGGGAAAAATAGATAAATTGGGGAAGAACTTACGGGGTTTGGAAATCCAAACAGACGAATCCACGCCCACTCTTCACGAATCCACGAGGAAAGATTTAATTCTGCGAAATCCACGCCAGAAATTTCTCAAAATTTTCAAATATTATTTCTCTTTATAATTCTCAATACAAAATCCATATATATAAGAAAACTCTAACAAACAAAATCCTAATAGAATTCAAACTCCTAATCCAATCAAATATCCTAATAAAATCGAAAATCCAGTCAAATATCTTAACATGATCCAAAATAAATCAAATCTGATCTCCATCAATTCTCTCTGGCTTCAAAGTATTCATTCCCAATGAATGCGGAGATAAGTAATAATAAACACGTCCGGGTTGAACTGATCGACATCGACGAAATATCCCAATTAGGCCATGGTGGTGGTCGAGGAACCATAGCTCGTGCATCGCATCTGAACAAAAGTGGTGGAGGGAGAACTGACTTCTTTAGTGAACTTGTGTCGAACCATGGTAGATCTAGAAAGATACTTGTAATGGAAGTAGTCGAATATAGATCCCGTGAAATATTCAGGCCATAGGTAGTAGAAACAATTTTCATCGAAACTCCATAAAAATCTGAATGTGGAACGTATAGTTTCTTCACAATTTCTGGAAGCAACCTCTCAAAGGGAACCAAAATTTTCACTTCATTATTAAGTACAAATTCCTGCAAAATATTACATGGATATACAACAAATTTGTACTCATCATTGCAAATTTCTATCTGTCTAGAAATCTTATCATGCATAATATGCATATCAGGCAAATGCAATATAACAGACTCAAGTGGTACAATTCTAAAAAATAGATATATTGGTTCTCTAAGATGACATACATCAATCACCGCAAATGATGTAACGTCACTACACTATGTGGAAATTTGATGAATCTCGAAAGAAAACTCCAAACGATTGCTAGAAAATAATATATTAGGAGTAACCTGCCAAAATATGGGAATGATGCTCAAAGACTTACTGGTAGCAATATTAGTGTTAACTATTTCATACTCGGTCTCTTCATCTATATTTGACTTCAATTTTGACAATTATCATGTGGGGGTACATTAGACTCTACTAAAATATTCTGAGTATCAGTAGTATTAGTAGTACTCTTTACAATAGTATGGATTTCAATAGAAACATGAATCTCAGTTGGTGCATGTGTATTAGACTCTTGTACCTCATTAATAATATATGCATTAACCATAAAAGGAATGGTAGGATCGGTAATAAGAATAGACATATTTGATTCCAATTGTGATTCAACTACAGTATTTTCCTTAAAAATATGAACCTTAATAATTCCTGAATCATCAACGTGATTATTATGCATGATATCTATGGGTTCACTCCTGAGGGAACACTCATAGTCATAATGTCAAGATATGCGACACTTAGAACACTTGATCATGGTACATTGAAAGGCAGAGTATCCATATTTGTTCCATTTAGAGCACTGTATTCTAATTTTTAGAGTGGATCTATTTTTTAATTTATCTAAAAGACGAGTCTTATAATACGTAGGAAGATACTTCTCAATAAAAATATATTTCATCTCTTCCCACGAGTTTATAAGATTCCTATAACGTTCCTCACGATTTATCTCTACTGAAATCCAAAAATTTTTGGTTTGTCCCACAATCGTCTCCTAGTAAATTGAAATTTACGTTTGCTAGATATTTCATAACAGTCAAAATAACATTCTATATTCACTACCCAATCAATAAAGCTACGAGTGGAGAAATAACCATCAAATACGGGATCTTTATACCAGAACTTTTCATCTATTATTTCTCTAGCAGCACGTAGATCATAAATATAATGAGACATATTTGATTCCGAATGGTGACTAGATTGTGTTGTAAAATGAGACATGCTTAATATATAGAATGGATCATGCAATGCAAATTAGTCAAGTATACAGATGATAGTACAAAATCTAAAACTCAGACGATCCAAATGCATACATTAAATTAATTTCTCCCAATAAATCAATTGCTAAATGCAAATGAATATAAGATCACTAGAGAGAAATAATTAATCATTCCGTCACAAATTATTGCAATTCAATAATATTTACAAAGAATTTAGTAGTTGAAATTTAGTTCGAATTAAGTATCATCTGGAGGGATGAGTAGTTCACGTCCAAATGAATTTCGAATCACAACTTTTTCCTTAACTGCTGCACTGGTATGCTGTTCTACTGCTGCCACTGTTGTTCTGCTACTGTTGCTGCTATCTTGTGCTGTCCTGCAGCAGTTTTACTATTGCTGGTGCAGTTCTGCTGCTACTGCCGCAGTTCTGCTGTTGCTGCCGCAGTTCTGCTGCTGCTGCTTGCTGTTGTGCTGTTGTTCCTGCTTGTTGCTGTTGCTCTTACTTGTTGTTGCTGCTGTTGGTTGCTGCTGATGTTGTTGTTGCTGGTTTGGATGAAGGGAAAGAAGATGTGCAGGGCAAGTAGAGGGAGAGAGAGAATAATTTATTTTTTTCTCTCAATCTCTCTCTCAGATCTGAATTTTTTTTTTTCAGATTTGAAAGTTCATTTTTTTAAATGTGAACAGATCTCTCCCTTTTTTCTCTCTTTTCTCTTTTTCTCTCCCCTCTTTTTTTTCTTTTTCTCTCTCCTCTTTTTTTCTTCAAATATGAACTTTTTTTTTTGGCTGTTGTGGGTAGAAAAGAGGAGGAGAAGGAACAGATGGCTGCTGTTGGAGAGAAGAAGGAGAAGATTTTTTTTTTTTTTTTGGCTGTTGCGGGTTGAAAAGAAGAGAGGAGGAGGAGGAGGAACATGTGGCTGCTGTTGGAGAGAAGAAGGGAAAGAATTTTATTTTTTTCAGATCTGTACTTTTTTTTCATATCTATATTGTTTTTTTTTCTTTTTTTTAACCTTCAAATCTGAACTATTTTTTTCAAATCTGAACTGTTTTTTTCTTTTTTTATAAAAGCTGAAATAAAAATAAAAGATGATGGAGATGTGGAAAAAGAAGATGGTGATGGAGAAGAAAATCTAGGCTCTGATGCCAAGTTTGACGCAGGACGAAGGCTAAATTAGGGTTAGGGTTTTAAACATTAGGATTTTTTTGGATAAATTGGGAAAAATAGATAAATTGGAAAAGAACTTACGGGGTTTGGGAATTCACCCAGGTAAATCCACACCCACTCTCCACAAATCCACGAGAAAAGATTTAATTCTGCAAAATTCAAGCCAGAAATTTCTCAAAATTTTCAAATATTATTTATCTTTTTAATTCTCCATACAAAACCCATATATATAAGAAAACCCTAACAAACAAAATTCTAATAGAATCCAATCTCCTAATCCAGTCAAATATCCTAATAAAATTAAAATCCAATCAAATATTTTAACATGATCCAAATCAAATCAAATCTAATCTCCATCACTTGGTGGGTTACTGATAGCCATTCGGCCATTGGCGAGTAATATAGAATAATTAGAGACTCAGCAGTAGATGGGCCACCCTGATGGGGCTATAACTAAATCTAATTGACCATAGCCTTGCAATATTGTCTCCGTTGGGCTCCCACCCTCTTCCCTTAGCTCTGATAGTCCCCAAATAAGTGGTGGTTGTATTTTGAAATTGGAAATATAAAAAAAAAATCATTAGATGAATAAATACTTTCACTCACCTCACACATCTGATTAGTTACTCTTAGGTTAATGGCTAAGGGAGCTAAACTCTAAGCTAGGGTTTGCTCTAGGTTTAGAGGTATATAAAGGTATGAAGAAAATAAGAGAGTAGATTGATCATCTATTCTCTCTCTTCCTTCTCGCCTCATATTATACTTAATATCTTTTACACCACCTCTTTCTTATCTTTATGATAACACCTCATGCTTCAAACATGAGAGTTCTCCATTTTCTTGCATAAAAATTCCTTTATAATCTTCTATTTGCACAAACCTCCATTAAGAAAATCTTTATTACATAAAATATCTCCAATTTAAGTAGTCATTTCTAGACCATGTCGTATATTAAATTCTTTTTAGTATTATTATTTATACGTACTCAACTATTCTCATAAAATGTTAATACGCTCATATTAATTGCATGATAAACTTCTCGTTTATCATTGATCTCTTAGTAATTTATCCCATATTTATAATATTGAATTCTATCTTGACATATATAGCTTGAATTAAATAATCAAAGGACAATTTCTCTTGATAACATCAATAATTCTATGAACAAATTTATTAAGGTTATAGATGATAGAGTTAGTTACACTCAGACCCCCTGTAGTATGGCGATGTATAAGTTATTACCCCTAAAGTTTTAAACTCTTATTTAGACCCTCTAGACTGTGGAAAAAATATCTTCGTCTAAGTTTTCCTGTCAGTTTTTTTATGCGGTCCAGAAGGTCTAAGTGTGAGTTTTAAATTTTAGAGATGATAAGTTATGCACCTCTCATACTACAGGGAGTCTGAGTGTAATTAACCGTAGATGATAATAAGCAACTCTAGGTCGTCTTTTCTATTAAAGATGTGAAGAAGAACACAAGTCCACTATAGAATCAGGCTATCCAGACCTATAGAAAAGTTGTGGTACATTCGAATTTGTAAATCCAAGTAGTTCCTTGCATTCCTCTGACTTACCTCATAATGTAATTGTTAAGTTAGTTCATATGTGAGTATACTCTCACATCGGATAGAACAAATAAAGTTTATGGGTTTAAATACAAAGTTGGGGTTTTGACCTAATGGTTTAAGTTTTTGGGTCAAACTAGTTCTCAGCTTTGTGTTTAGGCCAATCATACTCCCCGTTGGACGCGGTATTCTCCCCAACAATTGGTATCAGAGCCAGATTCGGACCAGGTCAATGGGCCAGGTTATGACCTAAAGGGGAATGAAACCGATGTTTGAAGCTCGAATTGGTCGAGTTAATTTTGGGTTTGATTTCCCACGTGTCGCTCTCCACGTGAATGGTTGCCAAAGTTAAGTTGGTATACTCACAATGAAGGGGGAGATTGTTAAGTTAGTTCATATGTAAATACAAAGTTGGAGTCTTGACCTAATAGTTTAAGATTTTGGGTCAAACTGGTTCTCAGCAGTTTTGTGTTTAGGCCCATCATGCTCCTCATTAGACCCGGCGTTCTCCCCAACAGTAATATGGGACCACATGCACAATGTCATGAGGGTGCCTTGTGGGGTTCGGAGCCCTAATCCAAAAACCTAGATTTAAAATAATCTGTTTGATTCACATGAAATCAAAACAGGAATGTCACAAAACTTGATTTCAAGCATAAATCCTTCCTTCGTCAACTCTCAGAACCAGTACGCTTCACAATGACATACCAATCTGTAGGCTCCAAGTACAGATATTAATCAAATATAGTATGTATTAGTTATATCTTTTCTATATGTTGATCGGGTTGAGAATCATAGTTTGGCCCTATCGATAGCCAGTTTGACTTCTGGTCCATTCATTTTGAAATCCATTATCCAAATTGAAATTCAACCCTCAGGGTCATCCATTTTTTAAATCTATAGTGATTTTCTAGAACTTTCTAAGAAGGTCAAAATCCAATACATCCAGGGGCCTGATTGGTAACTGGTCAGACTCCATATACAAATTTCTTGAATTATGTAGCTCCAATTAACATCCGTCTTTGAATTTTTTTTTTTGGTTTTTAAGAATTTTCTTAGAATATTGAGAAACAGCTTCAAAACGGGCAAAATATCTGACTTTTGATTATCGGTTCTATTTTGATAATTTCTATCTTGTAAACCACCCATCCGATAATTTTCTGTGAATTGTAATCTTGCTTCATTAGAGAGAGAAAAAATATTATTAAGATCAAGCGAGATTTTTATAGAGATTTAAAGAATAGCTATGAAACAAGTTTTGAAAGGTATAAATTAGCTAAGAAGAAGACTAAGAAAGCAGTTTAGGATACAAAAACTAAATTATATAAATAAGTGTTGAAAAGTTGGACAATAAAGAGATAGAAAATGATATATGTAGAATTGCTCAAATAAGAGAGAGAAAATCTAGAAACTTATGTACCGTAAAATATACTAAAGATGAGAATCAGAAGGTTCTAATTCAAAATGAAGAAATTAAAAAAAGATGAAAAGATTATTTTGATAGATTATATAATAGTAGTTTTACTCAATATCTTGGAGACCTTACTATTCAGTGTGAGGATATAAATCGTAGTTTTATACTCAGAATTAAAGAATCTGAAGTAAAAGAGGCTTTAAAGATGATGAAATCAAGAAAAGTTGTTGGTTTAGAGAAGATTCTCATTGAGGTACGGAGATACCTAGAAGAGATGTGTATGAGGTGACTGACAGATCTCCTTAATAAGATTTGGCAAACTAAAAAAAAATTAAATAAATGGAGGAAGAGCACCCTAGTACATTTGTATAAGAATAAGAGTGTATTCAGAATTGTTCTAACTATCGGGGGATAAAACTCATATGTCACACTATAAAGTTTTGGGAAAGGGTAATTGAATATATATTGAGGCGTTGTTAAAATATCAGAGAACCAGTTTGGATTCAAGTTGGGACGATCAGCGACAGAAACTATTCATTTACTTTGTCAACTTATAGATCAATTCCGAAAAAGAAACAGAGACTTGCATAAGGTCTTAATTGCCTAGAGAAAATATATGATAAAGTACTACGAGAGGTGTTTTGGTAGACATTAATGAAAAAAAGAGTATCCATAAAGTATATTGACTTAGTTAAGGACTTGTATAATGGTGTAGTAGCTAATGTCAGAATATATAGTAGTCTAACAAGTGAGTTTTTAATCACAATTGGATTTTATCAAGGATCTGCATTGAGTCTATTCTTATTTACTATAGTAATAGATGAGCTTACTAAAACTACTCAGGATGACATACCTTGATGTTTGTTATTTACTGATGATATTGATGATATTGTCTTAGTTGATGAGACAAAAGGAGAAGTGAATACCATGTTAGAGTTATGAAGGTACACATTAGAATTTAGAGGTTTGATTGAGTAGATCCAAAATGGAGTATATAAAATATAAATTTAGTAAACGACGAATCCTAGACTATAGTATTGTGACACTAGACAGGCAAGAGATACAAATGAGCAGTCAATTTAGGTATTTAGATTCTATTATTCAGAATGATAGAAAGATCGATAGTAATGTCAACCATAGGATACAAACTAGATGGTTAAAATCGAGGAGTGTAATAGGAGTTTTATGTGACCGTAACATTTCGTTAAGGCTGAAAGAAAAAATTTATAGGACTGCTATTAGGCTAGGTTTATTGTATGGTAGGAATGTTGCGCTATAAAAAAATATCATTCACAAAAAATTAGTATAACAGAGTTGCGCATGCTTCGTTGGATATGCGGTAATACTAGGAGAGATAAAGAAAGAAATGAAAATATTCATGCTATGATAGGTGTAACCCCCAACGAAGAGAAAATGCGAAAAAAATCACTTACGATGGTTTAGTCATGTGCAATATAGACCTATAAATGTACCAGTTTGACAAGGGGAGTTTATCAATATAGGATAAGTTAAAAAAATAAAAAAAAGACCGAAGAAAATATGGATGGAGATAATACGAAAAGATATGTATTCTAGATATTTAAATAAGAACATATTAGTTGATAGGAATGAATGAAGAAGGATTATCAATGTGATTGATCCGGCATAATTCTCTTTTGATTCATGTAGTCTATCCCAAGTACTTGAGACAAAAGGTTTAGTTGTTATTGTTGTTGTAACGCTTCATTCTGTCATCTTTTTCAGAGAATTATCTGAATACATCAAAATTTTCCGATTTTGAAAATCCTAATTTATTTATCTTTCTTTTGCTCTCTTTTCTTTTCTTTCCATCCACGTCCATACTAGTTTCTTCACCTAGACCAACCGAAATGGTAGTGGGAGACACTCTCTAGAACTTGGGGGTGAGGTGGCTAGAGGGGAGAATGAGTAGGGATGAGAGGGAAGACATGTGGCATGAAATGTATGCATTTAAACTTTATTTGTTCACCTATTTTCCTTCTAAAAATTCATATTTGTTCTCTTCTCCTCTCTTCTAGTGCAGCTAAGAGCAGAAAGGGGAAGAGTTTGTAGGCAAAGGTGCTTAGAGAAGAAGGCTTGGTAAGATAAATTTTGATTTAACTTCATATATATATATATATATATATATATATATAGTGTGTGTGTGTGCGTGAGTGTAATACTTCCAACACAACTCTTCTCACCCATCTCTCTTCTTCTCCACATTTACCTCCGAGCCGAGCCAAGCCAAGAAGACTACAACAAGAGTGAAGAGTCCCAGCAAAGTTGGAGCAGCATTAGAAGTATAAGACTCAAAGCAACTAGTTTAATTCTTTAGCCATGTTGTTTTCTCTTTTCTTATTGGTTTGTGGATTATGGTCATATATGTTGCTTGTATACTTGATCAATTCATGTTTTTGGAATGAGATTTTAATGTATTTCGTGTTGCAGAAATTTTATAGAAATTGGAGCTAGCAGGACTATTAGCGCTATCCAACGACCCGACAAAGCCCAATGGACCAGATTTCCTCTCAAGATATTTTCTTATTGATCTTGTTATTTTGGCATGCTTAGGTTGTTATTTAGCTTGGCGGCTTGCTAGATACAGACTCGATAATTAAACTTGATGTAGAGTTTGAATCTATATTAAGACTAACTTTTATTTTTAAGTCAATTATTACTTGGAAATTTTCTAAGGTAAATTGCGATGCATAATGCTTGATCCTAGAGTGGAGAATATTATTAGGAGATTGAAATATAGGAGTGCTAGGGCTCTCATGCCCATTAGCCATGAACCAACCGCTAGGTAACGATCAAGACTATTACTCAACAGTCCGATCATGAGAACCTGGTCTAGAGAATTTGACTCGAGGTTTAGAGTATTTTGAGATAGACTTCTTTAAAGTTTACTACGAAAGTATGAATCGAGAGAGTAATGTATGTATATAGAATTTTAATATCTACATTAGTAATAAGTATGGACATAAATATTTATCCCTGAATCCAGAAATTGTTATATATTTACTATTAGTTAAGGTTTTAACCATATGTATGTTGGAGAAATTGGAATTTCTAGATAGGGAAGCTTGCAATTACTAGAAGGATCAAACATAGAATAGTATGATAATTGTAAAGCAGGAATTGGAAACTAGAGTTTTATATCGATAAAGTGATTAGCTATGAGAACATTATTAGAATCCAAAGTTATAGTATTAGACATAGTAACATAATAAAGAACATAATAAAGAAGTTGACAAGATCTCGGTGGGATCAAACTCAGCCAAATCATCATCTAGCGGTCAACGTCGCCAAGTAGTAATTTGATCGAGCTAGATAATTATGACACTTGACTCGTAGTAATACAAACATAGTCCGGTCATCTTGAACCAATTAAAATAATAAAATATAGAAGAGGATGGTGAAGGTTTTAGTACTTCGTAAGTCAACTCCGGTGACAGACCTTCTAGGTTTTAAGTTATGAAAATCACTTAGGATTTAGCTACTTCGTAGTAGAACATGAATCTATGTATTTAGACTAGCCAGTATATTATATCAATAAATTTATAGTGAGACCTAGTGAACCTGTAAAGATAAGATCATATTTTGGACCATATCGTGACTCGATACAGATATGAATATATGGGACATAGACATGATTCACATGATAACTGAATAATTGGTTATGGAATTCATGATTTGGTATGCTACATGTATAACTTAAGCGACATAGTTTCCATGTAATACGTATGGGCCCAAGGTCGATAATATGCTCGTTCTGTTTATAGGCCCAAGGCCGTAGGTATATACGTTTATGGGCCCAAGGCCATAGGTATACTCGTCATATTTATGGGCCCGATGCCAGAGATATGCTTATCTTGATTAGCTTAATATGCATGATGCCACTAATGCCTGATTAAGTCATGCTCGACCAAGATCGATATTAAGGAATACCTTTTAGAAAGTTATATTCATTATTATCTTGTTAGTGAAGCCTGGAAAATGATTTGTATATGATACATGACACTAACTACATGATATAGAGTATGATTAACCACAATATAGTACATGGTAGACTTGATGTAAGGACATGGTGATATAGTATGGATAATGAATTACATGGTTATACTGGGCAAGCACATGGTCCAGACTTGACAAGGGAAGAAATTCTTACTTCTTGATTTTGGTAAATGGATATGTGCATGTGTGCGATATAGATATGACATGATATCTAAATGTAGGGATGGAAAAAATTTATTAGACGGATAAGAACGGTACCATACAAAGTTTCAAGTTGGCCGATTAGGTAGGGGCCGAAAACAATTACTATAGTGGCACTTGCACGGTATATCTACAAATAGTATTTCAGTATTCTCGTGTGACACGTCTGAAACCGTTATATAGTTAAGGGTCTATATTATAGTGCCAAGTAGTATGTTATGATTTACATTTGCAGGGTCTTAAATAGCACAAACACTAGAATAATATTGGAATCTAGTGCGCATCTTATCCAACTCATAGTTTCTAATGACTGATATGGACATAACGAAGACCTGTACACATAGCATCGCCATTGACCCATCATTATCATTTACTTGCTTGAATGTTTTACTGATTATTTGTTCACATTTGCTTATATGTATTTGATCTTAACCATCATAGTTGGTATGGACAAGTCATGATCTTGTCTTCTTTCTCTCTTGCTGTGAAAGTACACTTGTTTTTCCTCTATATGTTTAACTTGTTAGGTTTAAATCTCTTGGATTTCAAACCCGAGGTTGTCGCAACTATAGAGTCACATGCATCTAGTATGGTTCGTGTTGAGGTCGGGTGTCATACCCTATGACTTGTACAGATAGAGAGACCACCTTCTAAAGTTTTATCATTACATCAGTGATGAGCTAGATATGTTTCCGCTAAATGTCCTTGGCTTGGCGGAAACTATCAGGAGGTAGCGTTTGGTCTAATTCTTTTCACTGCTCTTATGGATCATGGAGTATAAGAGATAACAATATTTCAATGTTACCCTTCCCAGACATGATCCACACTGCAAGGAGTGTGGAAATTGAGTAGTGCAAGTTGCATGGGGAGAAGCAACCCATATGGATTGGCCGATCCATCCTTAAGATAGTCGTAGACATGTTGATCCAGTATTCAACCAGATTCACTCCACCCTTACCTTGGGTGATGGATCTCAGAGAGCCACGACCTTATGTTATCTGCGGTGCTGGACCAGGGATAGAGCATAGGAGGTCCTAGCTGTGGTTGGTGATAACAGATGTCCGGAGTTTCTTGTGGTCGTCTTAGTTTAGCCTTCATATTTTTTCTACTGTACTTGACCTTTTTATATATTTCTGGTATTTTTTTTTATGCGACAATTTGATATTTGTAGTGGACTTGCTTATGTATTTGACTCGTGCATGTATATATTTTCAGTGTATGGTAGCATATGTAAATTACTATTATTTTTTATTGTCATTTCGATTCTCGATCTATATTGTAAAAATAATTTTAGGCCTCATGCCAATAATTTTAAAACATGCCTGCTGGTAGCACAATTTGATTTTGAGAGCAGCAGAAAAATAGAAAAATAGAGTACTATATCCAGTGTCAGAAATGGACAAATGATCAGTTGTTTTGGAATAACTCAAAATAAGGAATATAATGGTGAAGCTAACCAATTTGGCAATTTGGGATAGAGTTATATTTTTCGGTGTTAGAATTAGACATATGATAAAGCTCAAAGCTTGAATTAATCAATTAGTATAGAGTTAGAACTTGTAAAAGTATTAGAAACCTGGAAGTATAATGACTTTTGAATCTTAATTTCAATTCGGATGATTAGAAATGTACGAGACTCGTAGTTTGATGTAATATATGATGAAGCATTGCTTAAGACCCAGTTTGGATATCATTAGGATGAGACAGAGGCAAAAAGGATTTAAAAAACCGACTCTCGAATTGGACTCGATTAATATTGAAATAAAAAAACTCATGCATTTATATAAAATAACCACAAAATTACGTATCAATAATTAAATCGTTTAAAATTTTAGGCTATTAAAGCTCCTATCCCTTGTATAGTAGTTAAGGAAATTAGGAGTACACAGAAGGAGAAGGCTGTAAAGAAAGTAATTTTAAAAAAAATATATTTTATGATATTTTTATTGCAGAGATTTTGGATATAAAAAATAGTTAGAAATTCTTCTAAAAACATGATTAGGGATAAAAAGTATTCAAAAAGAAATTTAAAATTTCGCAATTTTATTCTTTGAGTACATGATCTTATTTTATTTTTTTTATTTTTTTACTTTAAACTGAAATTATGATATTTTCTATAAAACATTCAAAAACAATTAGTTAATAAGTATACTTAAATGTCATGTCTAATAACTTTTGAATGTGATCTATCACTACTGAAGGATGCAGTTTATCTTCTAAAATAAAATATTATTATTAAAAAGAAAAAAAAAACACCATCTATGAAAAATAAAATTCGTAACACAATAAATTTTTACAACATTCAATAACAATTAAAAACACGCATTGGAGTTTGGTAAAACTTCCCTTTCCAATTTTCTAATAACTTCAAACTAAAGATAAATAAGATAAATAAATAAATAAAATTTTTAAAATATCTTTTAAGACAGCTATATAGACTATGGGTAAGCCGTCACACTCTCCCTCCTAGTCGGGAGTTTCAAAGGGGCACACCAGTTTTTTCCAGTGAGCCCACTTTTTAAAGGTTGTCCAGATCAAAAAAACAATAGATAGTGGGCTCACTAAGAAAAAGTGGTGTGCTCGTTTGGAAACTCCCCTCCTAGTCCGGCTCCTTAAGTAAAACCAAACTCCTCCTCAGTCCCCTCTAACTCCTACTCCCCCTAACTACCCCCACAAAAACAAAAGAATGAAGGACTCCCCCTCTTACTCCCGCCTCAGCCCCGCCGACACTCCCTTCGGCCAGACCGCCGTCAAGCTAATCTCCAATCTTTGCTTCTCCCTCTTCGTCCTCTCCGTCCTCATCCTCACCGTCATCGCCGTCACCTACCAGCCCCCAGACCCCTGGCTAACCTCCCGCGCCTCCCTCACCAAAACCCTAACCCAGACCCTCCTCAACTCCACCTTCAACCCGGACGATTCCCTCCTCAACACCGGCGAGGACCTCGTCGCCCTGCCCCCTCAGCCCTCCCTTCCGCCGCCGCCTCCATCTCCGCGGTGCAACTCATCCTCCTCCTCCTCTCCGACCCTCAACTGCTCGGATCCGGCCATCCTCGCCGTGATCCAGCGCTTCAACGCGCGGATCTTCAAGAGATCCATCGTGTTCCTCAGCTACGAGGTCCCCGTCGCCGGATCCAGCGCCGACGAGTGCCACGCGTCGTGGCGGTTCCGGAACCGAAAGGAGAAGTCATGGCGGAAGTACAGAGACTACCGCTGGTTTAAGTTCGCTCCGGAGGGGGACGACTGCGGGTTTGTGGTCGTGAAAGCTGGAAAGTTCAGATCTGGAGTTAATGCGGCGCCCAAGAGGCTGCCGAGGTCGCCGGCGGTTCGGCGGCCGCAGATTGCGGATTCGGAGATCAACGATACGATCCCGACGGTGGGATCGGAGAACGAATTCAAGAAGGGGAAGTATTTGTACTATACGAGGGGAGGCGATTATTGCAAGGGAATGAATCAGTATATTTGGAGTTTCTTGTGTGGGCTCGGAGAGGCCAAGTACTTGAATCGGACATTTGTGATGGATCTGAGTGTTTGTTTGAGTGGGAGCTATAATCCCAGTGGCAAGGATGAGGAGGGGAAGGATTTTAGGTATTATTTCGACTTTGAGCATTTGAAGGAGTCGGCATCGGTGGTGGAGGAGGAGGAGTTCTTGAAGGATTGGAGAAGGTGGGACCGGAAGAGTGCGAAGAAGGGGAATGTGGGGAGGATCAGCGTGAGGAAGGTTCCAACCTATAAGGTTACACCGATGCAGCTGAAGAAGGACAAGAGCACGATTTTGTGGAGGCAATTTGATGGGCCGGAGCCGGAGAACTACTGGTATAGGGTGTGTGAGGGCCGAGCTGCAAAGTACATCCAGAGGCCGTGGCAGGCGATTTGGAAGTCGAAGCGGTTGATGAACATTGTGACGGAGATTGCAGGGAAGATGGACTGGGATTATGATGCCGTGCATGTTGTTCGCGGGTGGAAGGCGCAGAATAAGGAGCTGTGGCCGAATTTGGATGCGGATACATCGCCCGATGCTCTTGTGCAGAAGCTTCTGAAGGTGGTTAAGCCTTGGAGGAACCTTTATGTGGCAACTAACGAGCCTTTTTATAATTATTTTGATAAGTTGAGGTCGCATTATAAGGTGCATTTGCTTGATGATTATAAGGAGATGTGGGGGAATCAGAGTGAATGGTACAATGAGACGGTGACTCTCAGTGGAGGGAAGTTGGTGGAGTTTGATGGGTACATGAGGATGGCGGTGGACACGGAGGTGCTTTATAGGGCAAAGACACAGGTGGAGACGTTCAATAACTTGACAAAGGATTGTAAACATGGAATCAAATGGTGCACATAGTTTAGAAGATGCCAAGAATGGTATGGGGATTCATCTGATTGTGGATCCCTCAAGGTACTTGATTGGATCACCACAAATTTAATTATGTACCTTGTTGTTGTATTTTGCTTTGATTTTTTCATTGTCTTCATAGTTTGTGTTTGATCTTTGTTACCTCGATGCTTCTTTGATTTGTGTATGATGTATTTTTTTTATTTTTATTACGTTTGAATAGATTCTGTCATGTATTCTAAAAGATGGAAAGCATTTTTTTTTTTTTTTTTTTGTGTGTGTTTTGTTTGGTTAGTTGGTGAAATCCATTACTGACTTAAAATTGGTTATTAAATTTACATCGTAAGCTGGTCTTACTGGCACTTTAAACTGGATCGTTTCCTTAGTCCATGAGTTTGGTAAGTTTTGATACTTAAACAGTAAATTGTATTACTAAATAAAGAAAGCATAGTAAACATGATACGTTTATGTGAAATGAGTATTCTTTTTTATTGAATAATATGTTGGTGATAAAGTTACCAACTTGCTATGCCAAAAATAGGTATGTTGTAGTGCTTTAGGCGAAATGTAGGAGGCGCCTCATACACGCATGCAGTATCACTTATAGGATATATTGAAATATTCCTATCAATGTTTATCTAACTTTATTTAAGGAACTATTAAATGTTGAGGAGTTTTTGGAACCTCTGCATGATGTAAAAGAATCTCGTTGTATCATTTTCAATTAATATTATCTTGGAACAGTACTCAAGCATAGGAATTAGGTTTGTATTAATTGAATAGCATAGAAAATATAGTACCGTTACAGCTTTCAATGGTGCCTAAATGCTTAGAAGGTCCATGCCGATGCATAGGCTCCATTTAGGCATTCAGAGACGCTGACTGTTTCTGACCTGCCTTGAAAGTTTCAAAGATGAGCTTGAATTGTATGGAAAAGATTCATTTTGGTACACTGCTTTAAGCAGCTCTTTTTTAAGGACTCTTTGATGCCCTTTAACAACATTTACCAAGGAATATGGCTTATAGAGGTTTCTATTTGTTATGCTGTTTCATTTTCTTTAAAATTTAGGCATTGTTCCCATTTTTTATGAGAAAGTCCACGTAGGATGGAAGTGATTTTTTAGGGCTTGTGGTGGAAAATTTAAAAATTTGGTAATGAACTAGGATTTGACACAAAGAAAATAGGATTCGAGCCTCACAGTCAGGTGGATCGCACGTCTACTCTTACACGAATTGCTGAAATTTTTTAACAATAATTAGCAAATCAATATGCCAATAGCTAGGGTTTTCAAATTTCAATGTCTCATCAAGAATAGAATATGCCTACAATGTTAGATTAGAAAACTATTTTTTATTTGGGCTTAGTTTAAATTTAGTCTCACATCGCCTGTTGATTGTTTGTATGGTATTGAGATACCTATAAATATATGTAACTCTTTACTAATAATAAATAGATTCGTTGGTTCTGATTATTTCATAACATAGTATCAGAGTATGTTATGAAATATATCTTAGCCGTCAATCTCAGTCGTCAATCCCACCCTTCCTAATTAATGGCCGACTCCGATTCGATGTCCGATATTGATACCGATTTCAATTCCGACTCTGACTTTGTAATTGTATCACTAATTCGATGTCAACTCCGATTCTGACTTCGATTTTACAATCACATCGATAATTGGATTCTGTGTCCACTTCAGTTTTTATTTGTTCTTTACTTCGTAACTGCAGGGACTATGGTTGATCTCTCCTGGACTACAAGGGTTTAATTCATGTTTGATATAACATTTTACTCATTTTTTTGCCTACTACTATTTCTTCTAAGAAAAAAGTTTATCTGCAATTTACTATTTCTAAGAAAGAAAATTATATGTTGCCTGTTACTACTTCTAAATATGAAGTTTATATGTTGTATACTAGCGCTTCTAAAAAAGAAGTTTATCTACCGTCTATTATGGCTTTTAGGAAAGAATTTTATCTGTTGTTCGAATACGGATATGCTCTGATGATTTAAGTGATTCATCTACTGCTACTACTACCATCTAATACTACTACTGCTGCTGCTCATTCACTTCAAGTTAATATGTGCTAACGAAGAGGGAGACAATGTTTTCTAATCTGGATAACAAGTTAAGAATAATTGATATGTATATTTCAACCTAAGGGGGAGTGTTAGATTAAAACTATATTGTATTTAGATTTAGTTTAGATTTAATCTCACATCGCCTGTTGGATTGCTTGTATGGGAGACACACACACGCATACATGCATGTATGTATGTATGTATCCCTTTACTAATAATAAGTAGATTGAGTTTTGGTTCTGATAATCATCTGACATGCGAAACAATATATATAATAATTGTCTGCATATGCAATATACATGCAAATAAACCCAAGCAAAATAATAATATAAATTGTAATTAAACTCCAACTAGAAGGCTCAAATAAACTAAAAGACTAAACAGAGTAATCCTAATCTAATTTGGTCCCCATCAATTCTTCTTGACTTGGAAGTATTCATCACTGGTGAATAGCAACGATGATACGAATTGAGCAAGTCTGGGTGAAACTTCTCCAACTCCTCTAGATCGGGTCATTCTTTTTGGCGTACATCTAAATAAAGAATCCCTCATTTAACTGTCCTCTGAGTGAGACATCCTTTCTAGCAAACTAATTATCGTTGGTGGGTGATGGTATGAAAAATAAAAAGTATATCTCTTGCAGCTTTGAAAACCATCTCACCTTGCAATATATCAACTGCCTCCACCAACTGGTGACTCTATTATGGTGGTGGTGATGGTATGAAAAATAAAAAGTACTGTGCATGTGCTACTACAAAGGATAATGAGCTTGAAATAGCTACTGGAGAGTTGATTATAATATAATACTGAGTCAAGTCCTCACCATCGAAGCCTAATACCTAGATCTTGTGGAATATCCAACTTGTAAGTATTCAAACTATACTCCCTCAAAACCTTTTAAAGACCTGTATATCATGTATAGAAGATATTGACAGTTCCGGAAAGAAACCTCTCAAGGCAAACCCTAATTATCAATGCTTCTCTAGATGAAAATTTTTGTATTCTTTCATGTAATTTTGCAATAGATATGTAACTATCATTAATAAACACAATCTTTCGATGGATTTTTCTCACAAAATTTATATTGGAGATGGAGTTAGGGGTGTCTAAGGCCTATCTCCTAAGGGAATAAGGAGTACATCTATAGGGATTTTGGGATTATCTTTATAGGGATTTTGGGATTATCTTACATGGACTCAAAGTCTCAATGAAAATGGATCTTCGCAAGTGCGTATGTACTGACTCTCTCTTGACTCAAACATAACTAATAACCTCGATATGAATGTAGCAAGCTCAATAATCCCCAAATTATTAATATCATTATACACGCATTTTCAAAATGTAAACTCATCAAGGGGCACTGCTTCATAATATTCAAATACTTAAACTTAGAACACTTAATCAGGGGGCACTACTAAGCTTTATGTACATATCCCTCACACTTAGAACACAAGCATCTGGCCTTTAAAGTGGATCTATCTAAAGGTGCTCAAAATTTCTGATAGATTGTATCATGACTTACTGAAATTTATAGTGGCCTTTAGAGTCTCGTTATTCTTAGCTAGTAGATTAGTATTTTGTTGGTTTTCCATGGTCTTTCTAAGAATTCTTCACTATGAATGCAAGTGCAGTCTTAATCAAATGCATGGATGAATATGCATCCTAATTCCTAAACACTAAGACTAAATGCATGACTGTATGAATGAAATAACACCCTAATGGAAGATATTTGTTATATGTAGAGACATGCAATTTCTGATTATGTAGTGAAATGTAACACACTAAGAAAATCAGTTGACAAATCTAGGTTGTGCAAATAACAAGAAAAGAATGTGAAATTAAACAGACTGGAGGTTCGTGCAATTAGGACTTACCTCGAGGAGGCCAAGAAACTCAACTTTAGCACGAAAGCCTTATAGAGTTTTCATGATCTTTGTACGAATCCTGGAGTCCAAAATACCTAGAAAGTAGATTAGAAAATAGGGTAGAAAGTGAAACAGCTTTAATAAGAAACAATATACGCTTGATCCAATCTGCATCTGGGCTTACATGAAGCAGAATTGTAGCAATATTGTTACACGACACTGTAGGAGACTGAAATCCTGTAGCAGTATGCATATCTGATTCTTTTGACAAATCTAGAAGAAGATAAGGGAGATGGATCTAGTTGGGTTTTGAAATTTGTGAAGATGGATCTTGGATCTTTAGATATGATGCATGACGGAAGTGATTTTAGGATTTGTAGTGGAAAATCTAAAAGATTTGGAGATGAAATAGGATGTAGTGCAAAAAAGAAAGGATTCATGCCTCACGCCCGAGTGAATCACATATCCACTCTCACATGAATTGCTCAAGAAAAGATTTAACGACAATTAGCAAATTAGCATATCAATAATTAGTATTTTTAAATTTTAATATCTTATTAAGAATAAAACATGTCAACAATGCAATATATAAAACTACAAATCCTAATCAAACTATAATTGGAAGTTTTAATGAAACTAAAAGACTAAAATAATTGTAATCAAATTTTGTCCCCATCAATGGAGTTGTTCCACTTTTGGGTGCGATTATCACACTTCATATTAAAGCGTGCTAAGGGGTGGTGATAATCTCTTTATGTAATTTTTAATAAGGTGAGGGTCACACCATGGATGGTGATGGAATGTTGCTACCCCCCCCCCCCCCAAATTTTGCTTCATATTTGCTTCATATTCCAAGTTCTTAAAAGATTAATAGATTATTTCTCCAAAAAGAAAGTTCTTAAAAGACAGTGTTTTAAATATCGGCCGGTATACCGGTATATCGGCCGATATATCGGAAAATACAAAGAACCGAGACGGTTAGGTGAATTTTTTACCGTTTCTCGTTTTGGACCGGTATGGACCGATATATCGGCCACGTGGTGATATCGGCCGGTAATAAGATAAAAAATACCGGCCGGTATTAAACAATATTGGTTTTGCAGTGAATGGGTTTTGGTTGCGGGTAAACCCGTTAACCCGTTAAAAATCCGACCCGTTAAGAAATAAAACTCTCTTAACGGGTCGGAAGGGAGTGAAAAAATCACAAACACTCACTCGTTCTCTCTCTCTTTCTCTTCCCACGAACTCGAGCGATTGACCGAACCCTAAACCTAATTTCCCAAATTAATTGATTCTCTCTCTCTCTCTCAATCTCCGAAACTCAATCTCCCTTTCTCCGACTCTCTCTCTCCACGAACAATCAATTAAACGATCGAGCCCAAGCTTAACCAGTCGCCGACTCTTCTCCCTGCGAATGGTCGATCCCTATCCGACTAGTCACCAGTCGCTGACTCTTCTCCCTGCGAACGGTCGATCCCCATCTGACTAGTCGTTGACTCTTCTCGCACTCTCTGATCCTCCAACATAAGCTAATCCTAACTCTTCTCCCACTCTCTAATCCTCCAACCAGTCACCGACCAGTCATCAGTCGTCGACTCTTCTCTCTATTCGACCAGTCACTGGCCAATTCCTCCACCAACTTTCACCTTCGTCGGTCGATTCGACCCACTGGTATGTCATTTTTTGTTAATTTCATATTAATTTTAATTAAAGTTACAATTTTCTTCAATTTTTTATTGCAATTTCTGGCGAATTATGGACTTCGGCCCACTGATTCATTGAATCAGTCTGAATCAGTGTTCGACCCACTGATTCAATAGATCAGTGGGCGAACAGTAAAATATATTGGGATTTTTAAGTGAAGTAATGAGTATATTAGGGTTTTGAATTGAATTTGATTGAGAATTTGTTGAGTTATGAGTTATTAGAGTATTGAAATAATTTGTAATATAAAACTTTTGTTGATATAATATGTAGGACATTTTAATTGTAGAATTTGTTGAAGTAATATGTAGTTTAAAGTAATGATTGAGAATTTGTTGAAGGAATATGTAGTTTAAAATTTTTATTTATAGGACGTGACAATTGGCCAATATAGGACATTTTAATTGTAGGACATTGACCAATTGTCAATTTTTAATTATAGGACATTATAACATTGGTCAATTGATACTAAAAATTTGTAGTATTTGTTGAACATGTTAGGGTTTAAATTTTGTAGTTATAGACATAATAGATAATACATTGATTTATATAGTTTTAAACCAAAATATATATTAGTCTCGTAACTTCTTAAATTTTTAAAGTTTGGTTTATATAGTTTTTAAACCAAAATATATACACTTCTCTTTTTTTTTGAAAACTTATTTTTCTTAATTTTATGATTATCTGTCGCTTTGTGTATATGCGGATGTTTTAAACGGTATTTGCAAATTCGTAAGTTTAATGCAAATAAGCCAAGTTAAGTACCATAAACTTCATTTATGTGTTTTAGTATGTTCTGTATAGCCATTTATATGATTATTCTTTAACTGGTATGGTATCGATATGACACTCCGGTATTTAGGGTCATATCGCGATATCCCGCCTGGTATCCGGTATGTAATTTGGCTGGCTGGTATGTCACCGGTATTCGATATTTAGAACACTGTTAAAAGATTATCATCCACTTGCTTTTCGGAAGCTACTGCTACAAGCGTGTAGGAAATGTAGCATAAATAAGAACGACACAATAGAATAGAGATATAAATATGCAGTGGCTGATATAGGCCATCTAATTGTTGGTGTTTGAAATTTTCTTAAAAAAAGAAAGAAATCTGAACCTAGTCCTTGATATGATGGTGCCCCATCTCTCTCTCTCTCTCTCTCTCTGCTTGCGTATTCTCTCTGCTCATTTTGCATTGATTGCATTTGTCTGCTATTTTGCTTTGATTCTTATATGAATCATATTTCTTCTCTGAAATGGTTTTCTTGCTTAGTTTGGTAGTATTTTTATTTGTAACATGCAACAATTGTAAAACTAGGAATCACAGATTTTCAATTCATCCACGAATTTATGCAACATTCTGGTCTTGTTGCAATTTTATTATGATTTCATTTTTTAAAACAATTAATGTGTTT
Source organism: Dracaena cambodiana (assembly GCA_036321105.1). Taxonomy (NCBI): domain Eukaryota; kingdom Viridiplantae; phylum Streptophyta; class Magnoliopsida; order Asparagales; family Asparagaceae; genus Dracaena; species Dracaena cambodiana. Next base: position 30,406,942 of record JAYEPQ010000017.1, read on the forward strand.
CTTTTCCTCTGTTGTTATAGAAAACTTTGAGTTATTTAAATTTAACCCTCAGAAGATATTTCTTTATTGCATTGGATAACCTGAAATCATAATCTTACTTAGATTGGTGGTATTTTTATTTGTAACATATAACAATTGTAAAATTTCAATTCATCCACAAATTTATGCAACATTCTTATGTTGGTGCAATTTTGTTCTGACTTCATTTTTAAAACCAATTAACTTGTTTCTTTTCCTTTGTCGTTATAGAAAACCTTATCTTGAGTTATTTAAATGTGACCTCAGAATTTAAATGTGACTCTCAGAAGATATTTCTTTATTGCATTGGATATCCTCTGAATTCCCAGAACACTAAGCTGGCTTGAGCTTGTAAATCAATATGAATCTCCAATCAAAGTATTACTGGAGGATCTTCATATCCCATCTAATAACTGTCTCCATCAAGAGATTTTTTTTAATTTCAAATCACCTCTTATTGCTGTCAGCATTTGCTTAATTTATGTCACTACAAATTTCTGTGGTTTTATAGTACGTGTGTTATGACACTACAAATTTCTCTACGGTTTTATGGTCAGTATGTGAACCCTAAAATAAATATCAAATTGCTGGGAAATGCACCTCTAGCACTTTATGTTGTGCTTGTACTCAAAAGCAAACCCAGTTGTGAACCCTGTGAAAGTAATTCCTTTGAACCCCAACTCTGATTTGCAGAAAAATACTTAAAGTTTACTTGATTTCTTACTATTTCGTTCAATAATAATGATGCACTGCCAGTGTCCAACTGAACCATTCATCCCACTTGATGGAGAGAACACAATGGCCAGCTGTAGAAAAAGAATTGCAAAAAAGAGACTGCATTTCAGCGAGAAATAAATAGTAGTCAGAACTTGAATTTAACATTTTGAAGTTAAAAAATTAGAAAAGAATGAGCCATATTTCCTTGCTCAAAACGCAGTGTAGATGTTATGTGAACGTAACTTTGGTCTTGAAAATCAGCCAATAAAGGCATTGACCTTTCGGTATTATAACTGAGAATTCATCACTGTCAAATGGTATGTGCTTTACCAAGATAGCTATACCCCATCCCCCACCATGGCCGAACACCGAAGGAAAAGAAAAAGCTAAAAACAATCTACTCTAATAAGTATGTATTTTGAGAATTAGGTCGTAGCCTAATTAATTACCCAAGTCCCCCTAGTGACATGATTGGGCTTGGAATACATTGGTGTCTTTTATTTATGCATGTGCTGTGTGTTACCTGTCATACTGGGATTTGTAATAGTTATTCCCCTTACGGACTGCTACACAAAAGCTTCTTGGAATGCATAAAAAGATGAGAATCAATTGCTTTAATTAGTCTTAAGTTGCAGCTGCAGAGAAATAATCTTGCTGATTCCTGTTCTTCAAGTTATCCAAAGAATAAAGGATAAACAGGATAGAATAAGCTTTACAGATATGGATTCGATTATGGACATAACTCAGAGCTTCATTCTGCTGGTGCTGTGGCTGGTATGGTTGATTCAGGTACTGTTAACGTTATTTTCTGGAAGATTATTAGTTTATTTACTCAATGCTTTATGATCTTTGTTGCTCATTTATTCTTGTCCTTCCTTACTCTAGCTTATCTTTTTATTCCTTAAAATTTCTTCTTGTTAATGGTTCATATATTGATTGCTTTTTTCGTGAGACTCGAAACAAATTATAATCCATTATTTTAAATATGACCTGCCAAACCTTGGAGACCCTGCTTTTAAGTCGTTAATTATTTGCCCAGGTATTTTGCTAATGGATAGTATAACACATAATAAGGCTCACAGCCATTCTAGTGCATATACCAGGGTATTGCCCTCAATAGTTACTCTACTCGGGCATTAATTTGATTGTTGTTCGTTGAATTAGAGCTCCGAGCTTGCCTTCCAGGATCATTGTAGAAACTCAGACATTCTATTGCCAGTATCCTACCACTGCATTCTCATGGTTTGATTAGTTTCCTCCCTGTGATGTCCGCATGATGTTCAAAGCAAAGCCATTGAGTTTGCCCATGGTAGCATGCAAGTGTTTTTAAGGTTTTAGATTCCATCCAAGTCGTAGGATCTGCAGCTTGATTAATGATTAAAGTACTGATTTGCCAGATTAATGAAGTCCTTACAAGGGTTAACCCGTAGTTTCTATCTAGAGATTCCTTTTTCTGGAAGCTGAGAATTTGGGTTGCTTTCTCCTATTTTTTGAACTTTTTTAAGTTGTATTTCATATCCAACAAAGTTTTATTTTCTTTCAGCTTACTACTCAATAGCTTCAGTTCAATTTTGTTCTCTAGATCGTTTTTATAGATTCTCACAGCACACTCATCTTTTTTATCATTTTGATTTCTTAAAAGGAAATTGTTGGTCTTTGTACATTTCTCTTCTAGGATACCTCTTCTAGTCTTCTTCCTTCCCCTCTTCCCAACCTGCATCCCTCCTGGTTGCCTCTGACTCCAATCTTTAGGATCCAGAGTATCTTGCGTGTTTCCTAAAATAGTTCCATTATTAGATGCTTCGGTTTAGTTTTCAGGCTCACTTTCCCAGTGATATAATGATGGCTGCTGCCTATGCCCAACGTGATGGCACATGCAAGACTCCCGCAACAGGTTCAGATACTGGTTTGGGCAATTTTTTTATCAGTACGAGCAACTGGCTGGTTTTGTTATCCTACCTCATTAGATGTATTGCAGCTAGTGTCTTTGTCATCTGGATCATTTCTCTTCATTTGCATGATACCTGACAAGACAATGCAGATATAAATTATATGACTGTAGTTGGATCTTAACAAGGAAAATTGCTTGTAAGATACTAGAGTTGTGGACTGTTGTGATGGGGATGAATCATTAGTTATGAAGCTTTTTTATGTGATATTAGCAAGGAGAAACCCTTGTGTCAGACTTCCGTAATTGATACTTGGCGTTTAGAAGAGTCAACGTTGGAGATGGAGGATTGGTGCAGTGGATCGCCAAGAAATGAGAAGAACTGGATAGGGATACAGTTTGAAGGTTTTCCGATACATAAATTTGCCAGTGCAGCAAATGAAAGATTGGAGATAGCAATTTGGCTGTTTTGCAATGCACCTGAAGCTATGAGCTCATTATTGGTATGGAGCATATGAAGGTAGAACTGCCAATCTTGTTTAGTGAATATGGCAGGCTGTCTGGGATCCAGGACACTGTTCTGAACATTGGTGGACTGGGATTACGATGCTGTTGTTGTTAACAGGTCTATTTCAGAGACAGAACGAGGAATTGTGGCCTAGCCTGCATGCTGCCATGTCTGGTGGTGGACAAGCTTTGAAACCGATATAATTTGGAGGAATCTATGCATATATTGCTTGAATTATTTTTTATATTTAACTTTTTTGGTAAGTTGAACATGCACTATATAAGGTGCATTTACCTTGTGAGTAAGAAGAGGTGTTGAGAGGAGGAAGCGCTGTATGGCACTGGCCTTTAATGGCGTGAAGTGAGTGGGGTTTGGCAAACACATTTCAGTGGCAGTGAAACACAGCAGTGCTTGATAGGAAAAGGGCAAAGATGAGAATTGAGAGGTTCATTGACTTGTGAGATTGCAAGACTGATCAACAAATGCCAACAAATGTGATGATGTCAAGAAGGATACATGAGATTCTTTAAATTGATCATTGATACTCTGAGGTACCAGCTGAATGCATCCGAAGCCTCAATTTGATATTTTACCTCTTGTAGTATTATGCTTTCACCTTTTTCTTGCTTTCATATTATCCTTTTCCATATGTTGTTTGATAATGTACTCTTGATTGCATTCTACTAGACTCTGAGCGGACTATTCTGGGAAAAATGAAATGCTATATCTGTTGATTGCATTCTACTAGACTCTGAGCGGACTATTCTGGGAAAAATGAAATGCTATATCTGTTCTATTGGCGCCTTGATGCTAAAAATCCTGTAGAGTGAAAGAAATTATATTCATATTGCAAGAAGACCTGCAAGCCTCTTAAGCCAGACCATTTTGCTACAGGGTAACAGGATAGGAAGTAATTTTGATAAACTTTAATTACATTTTTAAAGTTGTGAGTCTGTGACACTATTTTAGTAGCTCCATTATCTATTATTGAAGTAGAGATAGTTATTTGATTTGAAGTAGGCATTCCTAGAAATTCTGCTTTCATTCTCCCATATTTTTTTCTGTTATTTACCTTTTTCAAGCTTTAGTAGCTTCATTTTTCTGATTAACCCATCTACCATATTTTCTTAGCGATTTTTGTTTGATCTAACCTGTGAGATAACTTTTTCTTTCTTCTTGTGTTCTCAAAACCGGTAAAAGCTTGAGAACAAGGAACTGTGTGTCACAAACATTGGATGAAGTTAGTAGAAGAGGAATGTTTTGCTTTGCACGAAATGTAAATGTGCAGCTTAAGGAATGCTGCATGTATTCCATCTCTGTATCAGCTATGCTGGCAATAAACTTGAGATACTATGTAAAAATGGGAGCTTTTGACTCTTCTCTCGTTGTGACTAAATTCCAGTAATACAATATTAGTATTCTTTGTTGTCAAACAGTTAGCCTGTGAACTTTCGTACTCTGAAATTTTCGTTTACATGTTTTCTGCTGCATTTAGAGACAGACTGGAGCTCCATTTTGTTGTTATACAGGATGATAATGAACGTGTTTATGGGCCAACTTTTGGTTCTTTATATACAAAACTTTAAATTAAAAAAATAAAATATTTATTTTTAATTCAAAATTTTGTATTGGACATGCTAAAAATTAATCCAAAAACGCATTCACTTTCATTCCTAATTTTACATAGTGCAATGTTGTTCCTATTTGTCCATCTCTGAACTGATAGCCAGCCATGTTGTGTGGTGTTCTTGCTCACAGTCACAGGCTTGGTCCTAACGTTTTAAAGGCCCGGGGCAAAATGAGAAAAGAGTCCTAACAAGTCTTATTAAAATTTTAAATAAATATTTTTCATTTCGCTCTAACAAGTCTTATTAAAATTTTAAATAAATATTTTTCATTTCGCTCTAACAAGTCTTATTAAAATTTTAAATAAATATTTTCATTACCAAAATTAAAATTTAGTACATAGTTTTGCCATTACAAAACCTAATCATAATTCATAAAAAGCAATTATTTCGGACATTCCTAGATGCAAAATCCTCAATAATAGTATCAAGATCAATACTGTCTAATATTTCCTTCTCAATACATAAAATCGCCAAACCATTCAACCTTTCTTGTGACATTGATAACCTCAAATAGGTTTTCAGCAATTTCAATTTTGAAAAACTTCTCTCTGCTAATGCAACAGTCACAGGTACTGTCAATAAGATTCGATAAGCAATGGAAACATTAGGATAGCAATCTGCAATTTTGACATACTCAAGAATTTCAACTGATGACATTGACATATTTAGCAGAGTCATCTTCAACACTTTTAGTTCAGGAAAAAATCATCTAAATCCACATCCGACACATTGTTATGAGAAAAAGTATTGGCAAAATTAATACAACACTCTCTTAATTCATTATCATCCAATGACTTCAACTTTTTTGAATCCAATAAGAATCCAAAAATATTTTCAAATATCTTTAATGCTCAAATCTATTATTCAATGAAGAAATCACCATATCAACAATGACCAAAAAATAATTGACTCTAAATGAGTCCTCTTCTGATTACATTTCCTCTTCATTATCATTTTCATCAAATTGTCTTTTCCTAATAATGCGACGTCTTATTGGAAATGTAGGCTCTACATTCATCTCACATGCAATATTTTTGGCAGTATTTATACTAGATACAAACCCTTCATTTCTATATTTTTCAAAAAATTCCATTACACCTTCTAATTGATTCATGGTAACTTTGGCCCCCTTTAGATTATGGGCCCTGCGCAGGTGCACAGCCCGCACCTGCCCAGGGCCGGCCCTGCACAGTCATAGGGCAAAAGAGATGAGAATGGACGGATCTAGGGCTAATTCGTGGCCCGTCTTATTCAAAAATTTAAATTAAAAATAAAATTTTATTTCTAATTCAAATTATTGAACAGAAAATGTTAAAAATTGACCATTAAACCTGCCCATTCTAATCATAGCTGGGCATCGAAGATTCTTCTATCTTATTGTTGTATCTAACATCAGCTAGCTTCCATCTGAATTTGCTGTGAAGAAATATCTGAAAGAATACTTGTTCTAGCGCTGTTGCTATGTATTTTCGCTGAATGCTTTGCATATGTTCCAGTAAACCTTAACTGTTTCTTTAAAACAAACAAAAGGAAAATATTACGTGTAAAAGTGTAACACAATTTAATCGAATAGGGTCCATATGTTGAGGATGATGGGTAAGCTACCAAAGTAATATCAAGGGAGAATAATTGGATACTTCAAGTACTAAGCAGATATTGTCAGATGTCCTTGGCCTTTCGTGATGCCTCCAGTTTAACCTCTCCCTCAACAGACCATCATATTCAATCATGATTTTTACACACCTATATGTTATTATGCAAGCTTCGCTACATGGCACAGAACACTGATAGGTAAAAAAGACACATCATTCATAGAAGATGATTGTAGTATAAATGCGCATGCTTGAATAGATTTGCTGTAAAATTAGGAGAGATAAAATAAGAAATAAGTAAATTCGTGTTAAAATATACGTAACCACTATCGAAAAGAAAATGCGAGAAAATCGCCTATAATGATTTGGTCATATATAATATAAGTACATAAATGTACTAGTTTTAAAAGTGAAGATTATCAATACAAGACAAGTTAAAAGAGTAAAAAGACAACCGAAGAAAATATAAATGAAGGTAATATGAAAAGATATAGATGGTAAGGGATTAAATGAAGACATACTGATCGATAGGAGTGAATAGAGAAAGATCATTTACGTGATTGATCTAGCATGATTCTCTGCCAATACTTGGGATAAAAGGCTTTGTTGTTTTTTTTATACTGACGTTTTTTCATACTTCTTTTGTGATGTAATAAGTTATCCGTACCAGGCATCAACTTGTGCTGATCAGGAGGAAAATGAGACGAAAACAAGATTATTACTATTATCATTATTTTTCTACAAACTATTTGTAGATCAAAACCACTTGCAGTCCCTTTGCAAGAAGAGCACAAATTGCAGCAGCTGTTTCTCCATCTCCTTCGCTTAACAGTGCTAACTATTTCAACAGAACTTTAAAATTATGATTCATACAATACACACAGTACCACAGGTTTAATAATTTTCATAAGGTTTAAATACATTTCAAGGAAATCAAAGAAACCCCCCCAAATTTCATTGAATAATAGAGAGACTCATACAGAGACAAATTACATACAAATCATGTACAGGGTCTTATATTTTTATGGGATACAATAAGAGGAATCATACAATCAATCAACAAGCCCTTCTTCAATATAATCAACAGATCATCTACTAAAACTATCAAGTGCCAATTTTTTTGCCATTTTTTTTTTGAATCCTAACTCTCTCCTTTACAGGACCAATTCAGCAATTGCTTCAAGAGTCGCATATTTGTAAATTTTCTCGCTGTTTTTTCGTATTTTGTTTTCTCACTAAATACAAGAGAATTCACATGTTCGGTTTTCCCTAGAACTGCAGAGTAGTTTGACAAATGTTTCAGCCATGACACAATGAGCTATCCCATTCATGGAAGATGTATAACTAACTCAAGGCAAGAATATTCTTGGAAAATATATCTGGTACTTAAAAACCCAAGAATAAGATTGCTTCATCTTAATATCTTCCAGATACTAAACTCAGAGGAGCCCAGCCTCCTCGTGATTTACAGAGTGCGTCGCAAGTTGCTGGTATCTAGTGTGGTCGAGCCCATTCAGTCGCACGCAACATAAGATCTGCTCTGGCAATTCTTCAGGTTTGTTTCCCTGCTCAAAAAAATCAAAAAAAGTTAATATTCTTGTCTCGCATTCTCTCAGAATTTAGAGAAAGGTATCCATAACTACGCAATACACAGAAGAAGGAATCACCTGAATTGTTAGACCAACATCCAAAACACACAGCTTCAACCTGCCCAGGAATGTTTCAAATCCTTTCCGGGAGATAAAACTGAATCTGTGCATATCCAAATCGATCTCGAAATAATTCTCACCCTTATCAAAGTTGCAAAATAACAGGTTAGAATATGCAGAACATAAATTCATAGTATTCAGGTACTAGCCTCTCCTTTTCTTTTAATGCAAGATTATTGTTAGAATCACAGATATCTAAAGATTCCAGATCAAAAGCACCGGAAGTACAAGAAAACAGGTTAGAGACAGTTAAAGCTAGATACAAGGCAGTGAATCTTCTTAGGATACCAAAAACACCATTTTTTAGGGGAAAGGGGAATAGAAAAAGATTTTAAACATATTAGCAAGAATACACCATGTGCCCAAGTGTTAGGTGGGTGTGCTAAGAGGTTTTGATATCTTCACTGCGACACTGCTAAAAAGAAGGATGGATGGTGGTACGTTCACATACTAGATGGATTGCCCATTTTTCACTATCTTAAACTTAATCATGTGTGGAATAAAACCTGCATGCATTTGGAAATGTTGGATGATAACAATAAGTCAATGACATGTAAAAGATGAAAATGGCAGAAATAATATTCTTGTAACATAATGGGGAAAAAAAAAAACAGCCGTTAATATCCATTCGGCAGATTGATTCCACATTAGCTTGTATGAAAAAAGAAGAAGTTAGTTTGCTTTTATTGAAAATAACACAGCACAGTGTTTCCTTTAAATTTTGATTGGCGATAGTTATCTTCGCTCTGACAATCAAGACATCATATATGGACATGGAAGCACAATGAAGGCGGTTGAGAGTCTCAAAAATATGCTGTCTTTATACATATATCCACATGGATTGTCAGCCATGCATGATTTGCATTATCAACACTAGCAGCAATGCTTTCCCACGTATAGGATGCATTTTCAAAGCAAAAAAGTTCGCAAAAAAGAAAAGCACAACTATGAAGATGCATTTTACTCCAAGAAACATACTCAACAATTACTAGATTAAAGGCTCTTACCAAGAAAAAATCATGTTGAGGACGGGAAAGCACAGGCTTTTCATTATATGCATGCATGAGTTTCCTCTCTGCTGCACTTAACGGAAGATCCTCCATATCTGCCACACGTCCAAGAATTTTTAATCTTTCTCGAAATGGTGCAATTGTGTCCATAGGAAATGCTTTAACTCTTTCAACTTCATCATCAATTAACTTCTGCTTGTGAGACAGATTATCATCAGTATAAATTAATCACCAGGAGACATAAACCTAAGCCTGCTACTGCAAACGAATGATAAGCAAAACTGGTAAAGATAATACAGTTAGAACATAATTTGTAACAAATTTGAAGGTTAGACTAATGACATTATGAGATGCAAGATTGCTTATTTCAGCATTTAGACAGGTCATCCTCAGCCTATTTAGCAGTGCCTCAGTATATGATGGAAAAAACCACATGAATGAGCCAAACTAGTTAACTCACACCATTCGGCTATTTGAAGCAACCAATAGTCTTTGTTAAACTGTGACTGAACAGGAACCTTGAAAAAGCAATGCTTCTATTTACTGTATGATACCAATGTCCATTAAGTGCTGTGACCACCAATCAAACGTTTGCATCTCATCCTTCATCTCCAAGCAATATAAGAAGCCCATTTTTCGTCATTTTTTTTAAAAATAAATAAATAGGGCTTTTGCACCTGGAAATCTATAAGCTGTACTTTATGCATTCCTGCAAAACCATCTATACACATGTTTATTATGGCGAAAACAAGGGACTTCTGCATCTTCTTAAGAGATTACTCATATCACTCTGAAATTAAAGAGGCAACATTTCACGCATCGACATGACCAAATATAGGGTGATAACTCATGCCATATGGGATGTCGTATCAATTCATTATAAATAACTACACCATCACTTTCACATTATTAGCTCAAAAGCTATCTCATTTTTGTTGATAGAGACAAATAAATATCAAGTTTTGTTTTTTATCTTGTCGTACTAGGATTTGCTATATATATTTCTTGTAAAACTCTAATTTGAAGAGAGATTGATATTAAGAAAATTGAAAGCATGTGTTTTGCTCTTCTAAATCTTCCCCTCGAGTGATTCGTAAGAAAGTGAGCGTGTGATTTGTCTAGATGTGAGATCAAAATCCCTATTTTATTCTGAAAACCCTAATTTCTTCCCTAATTCTCCATCATAAACTATAATTTCTCTTCGTTCTGCGTTAAATTGGTATCGGAGCTCAAATTCAGTATCTCCGTCTTCTTATCCTTCCATCTTCTATTATTTTTATTTTATTTTAGATTTGAGAATACGAGAGAAAAAATATAAAAAAAAATCAGAAAAGAAGAAGAAAGAAACAGAAAAGATACAAAAAAAAAACCCAAAAAAATGGAGAGAGAGAGAGGATCAAAGAAACAAAAATACAAAGAAAAAGGGAAAATAAAACAACAAAAACAAAAGAACCCAAACTCCCTCTCATCCATCTCCCTTCTAATCCAATAACACCCACAATCGTACAACCTCACTTGGGTTAATAAAAGTTTTCATACTATTATTCAACGTTGCATCAATGTTGAAAATAACACGTTATGAAACCCGTTATATTGCATTACGTAAGCTAACGGAACCCCAGCGCTACGTAATAACTAAAAATAACTCAGTGTACCGTAACAGTACATTTTTTATTTTATTTTACGTTATATTACGTAACATTATGTTAAGTTATGTTATGTTACGTTATTTACAATTATTTTTTTAGTAATCTCTATATTATTTATTATTATTATTTTGTTTATTAGCGAATTGTTGTAATTTTTTTATTAGTTATTGGCTTGTTTGATTGATAACTTATTAATATGCAATTATTTTCTTCTTCGCTTGTTGTAATTCCTCTCCGATTGTTGAAATATCTTAATTGTTGATTTTATTGAATTTTTAACTGAACTGAAATCAATAATTACAAGTAAGATAAACTGAACATTATAAAATATAAATTACAACAATGATAATAACTGGAATTGAAATCAAAAATTGAAATCTTGTTTTCTTTTTTAAATGATGATTGGAATTGCAGTTGGAGACAATATAATTTATGAAGATAATTGTGAAAATTATTATAAAACTTAATATAACATTAGAATATATTATGTATTACAAAATGGTTTAATATTCATTTTTTAGATATTTTAAATTTTTTTTTGAATTTATAAAAAATATTTTATATAGTTTTATATTTATTTTTAATTAAATAAATAGAAAATTGCATAACCTACGTTACGCGTTATGTTATATGCGACATAACCTAACAGCAACAAAACGTTACGTTATCATTATCGCTATTTTAAACATTGATTATACATATTCAGTTTTCGAGTTATAATGGTCGTATTTGGTGTGATATCCTACATATAGATGTTGCATATATGTTGTTTGATAGAACTGGTTATTTGACCTAAATGTTAAGAATCACGAAAAGTCCAACACTTTTACATCTTGTTTAATGGAATGAGATAGTATTTACTCTTCCTCACCCAAGAGTCTCTCAGAAAATAAAAAGAAAACGAATAATAACTCTAACATAAGGTCATAAATCAATCCATTTTGTGTATAAGAACCATGAGTCTTTCGAGTCTAGATCCATGTTCTCTATATACTCTGGTCATATAATAGAGATGTCTGATCCACCTATAGATTCGCTTGCACTCCTCTTACATCGTTTGCATGTGAATCTCCGTATACAGATTGTATTTAGCGATAATGCTTACAGGTCTATTGCATATACACATGATATAGTATAAGTATTTACAGCTGGATCCGTGCTGATTAGGGTTTAACCCACAAGATTCCATTTTGGGAATGTATAGGTTCTGCACACTTAATATACGAGTCCTTTTGGGTTTTCGCGGGAGGTTATGATTCCTTCGGAGTCGGATATTTCACCACCGTTTGTTATTCGGTCATTTTATTATTGGTCCACACGTGCCTTGGTGTTCTACTCCAGTTAATCCTCAAAGGATCAAACTTCTATGTTCTATGCATGGCACTCTTTGCAACAACAGATTATTAACTCGCTCCATATCTTCTACATCTATGATTGCCACCATTATGGAATGCAAGATAGTTGATACTTGGTTCTGAATCTGTTTGATTTATATCTATTTGGTTTGATGGAAAGGTTTATCGGATATCGGGAAGATTGCTCGTCTTCATCCGGACTTGCTTGACTTTCTTTTTGTCGTAATTCGACGGTGATGAATATTTCCAAGTGGTTGAGAATTAATAGAGATAAACAAAGATCAAGTTTTGTTTTTATCTTGTTGCACTAGAATTTGCCATAAAATTCTAATTTGAAAAGATTAATATTATAAAAATTGAGAACATGTGTTTTGTTACTCTAAATCTTTCTTTCATGTGATTCGTGAGAGAGTAGGCAAGAAATCTTTCTTTCATGTGATTCGTGAGAGAGTAGGCTTGCCTAAATATGTGATCCAAATCCCTAATTTATCCCTCAAAACCCTAATTTTTTCCCTATTTCCCTACCACAAACCTAATTTCCCTTCCACTCTGTGTCAGTTGTGTTATCTAATAGTCATGTTTTCCAAGGCCACAATATATATACGCGAACATGTATGCGCACGAGAAATCGCTAGTGTTGGATGGACTAAACTTAAGGTTTGAGTTTGAGGCCGGAATTTTGGTGGATTTGGTAAGAATTATGGTCCAAATCTATTGTAGAATAAGAAGAATTTAGGGTTAGAGTTTTGGAGATGGAAATTGGGGAAGACAATTATGATATGTGGCGGGATTTTGAAGGATATGGGAAAGAACTAGGGTTGATAATTTTGGACTCATATGTCAGACTTTGGCAACACAATGATCGCCTCGCCAACTCTGAACAATTCACATGCATGCCAAGAGAATCACATAGAACTACGGTTTCAAATTTTCATCAATCAATCATTCTCCAATCTTAAGTAAAGGCTCATAAAACTCAAATAACTAGACTGATCATGATGGGAACCTGATCACTTGCATGCAGAAGTGAATAAGAAAAAATAAAACAAACAACTCACTAAAGTCAAATAAAAAAATAATACTAATAAAATCCAAATACTAAATCTAGTCTTGTTCACATACCACCTGCATTTTATTCTTCACAAACTCAGGCTACCGCAATTTTCCCAGCCTAGGCAAAACTAGAAGATATTCAGGTCTATGCTTCGCAGAGATATTTAATGGTGTTAAAAGGAAGGCAACTGAATGAGATTGTATTACCAGTTACACGAATGCATTCACCAGTTCAGATAAATATTTCACAATATAAAAGAGAATTTTGAAAGTGAGAAGTAGCATGTTCTATCCTAGACAAAACGAGAGAATCCTGCATAACAATAAATGCACTATGGACGCACATTCACACCTCCGATGACTTTGCTATCTTCTGCATTCACATCTATTTATCATTCTAGATGGGACTCATCAAATTAATGAAATAAATGGAGAGAGGGATTCATAAGAATTTGACAGTGGTCCACTGGTTCAGAGAACTATAGTTATGAATCTAGGACATCAAGGTAGCCCTGAGGAATCCTGTATGTGGGATAACTCAGATTATAAAGGAAAGCATAAATAAAATCCTCACAGCAAACGTAAGAAGTATGAGCCATGAAAGTTAACACGTGTGAGGCCTTAGAAGAGCCAGCATAGCTTACACCTAAGCTCTATTTCTCAACATATCAAACTAGATATAAAATGCTGTAATGTAAACCCTTTCAAGAAGACTTAACATTTTTTTAACATAAAAAAAAAAAAAAAATAGATTAACTTTGGCAGGGCACAGAGGCTAGAATGATCAAGAGAGCTTCTTCATCCCATGAGCCATGTGCTAAATTACTAACATCAAACCCATCATTCTACGCCAAAAACACTATGGGAACTAATTGCATATGGATTTCTGAAAAAGGAGGAACATTAACATGAGGATACATTTGTCGCCCATCTTATTGTCGCTAGCATATTATAAACAGGTTCTTTTTTTATACCAAAATCTAAAGCATCATAGTGACAGCCCTCTTACCCTAATATTTTCCTGGAAGTTCAACGGGAGCTCCTTTGAATAACTTTCAGATAGTTTGAAATATAAGACAACGCTCATGCCTTCACCATCAGCTTCACTCTGAAAGAGAGTGGCAGGATACAATGGAACCTGCGAAAATATAATAAATTACCATGTAAAGCACATTTAATTAGGAATAAAAATTACCAAAAACATAGCTGAGTATGCTATAACCATAAAATAGTTAACTTACAAAAAAATAGAAATATCATGATCCCATTTTCCAACATTAATATGTATTTTTTTGGTTAGGAGTTAATTTTTGAGACATGCCACAGTTTTCATATTCCCTGTTCAATTTTCCAAAACTGTAGTGTATATAAATACCTATTGCAGATAACTTATTTACTTCCTGGAAAATATCATCACTCCTGTCAACGAAGAAATTCCTTTTTACAGATTGGAAGAGCTGGTCTTGGACAATTCTTCCCTTAGAAGATGATAGATTTCAGTTTGCTGCTATTCTGTACATGTTACTATTAATGGTTCCAATATACTGTTTAGAATTCTCCAATACTCATAATACCATAAGGATACTAAAAAGTTTTCAAAAAGCTGCTCTTCTTTTAAATATCAGTGTTAGCATTTACATTATACTATTACTTTAATGATATTGATTGTAGTACAACTCACTATTATAAGCACAAAAATGGCAAGAAATTGGTACATCAACCGTAAGTGGGGAGCATCAATTTCTGTTAAACTCGCATCTATAAAACAAGGACATTTTAAAGTGAGTTTTCTATCCATGTAGGATACATATTGGACAATGACTGTTGCATGATACTTGCTGATACGTATTGAATACACCGAAGCAGTATCAAATTTTAGAAGTCCAAAAACTTACATATTAGATCTGTATCCACTTTTAAAAAGTTATACTGATCGTGTGTGTTGGTGTTGTGTTTGCTTTTAAAAAGTCATAAAGATTGAGTATTGAGCATTATAAAGTTTTACATTACCTAAAAAATAATAAAAAATTCTTTTGATATAAAAAGAATATTAAGCTAATAGCACCCAAATGCATTATAAAGATATATACTTCAAATATTTTATTCAATGTACTAATCAATTGAATTGAATTCAAATTTTTCTTTAATATAGTTACATGATTAGAATCTATGCTTAGATCATTAAAAAATTTCTTTCTACTTAAAAGAAAACATATATCAACTATTATGAGTTTTGATGCACATTATATGTGTGTGTGTGTGCATATTTATATTATTGTCCCCATGTCCTAATTTTTTAGGGTTTGCTGTGTCTCCATATCCGCATAGTGTCATATGTATCCTGTGTGTGTATCTGTGTCCATGCTTCATAGAGTCACATAGGGTAACAAAGTGAAGAGTTATGGAGACGATATGTAAAAATGGTCCCATTGCTATTATTGTTGCTCCTTGCGGTCACACAGTGCAACATCTACGGCTTTGAAAACCATATGTGTGTGTGTGTGTGCACGCACGCATATTTATATTATTGTCCCCATGTCCTAATTTTTTAGGGTTTGTTGTGTCCACATATCCACATAGTGTTATATGTATCCTATGTGTGAATCTGTGTTCATACTTCATAGAGTCACATAGGATAACAGGGTGAAGAGTTATGAAGACGATATGTAAAAATGGAATGGATATATGTGTGTGTGTGTGTGCGGGTGTGTGGGTTGGGTGTGTGTGTGTGTGTGTGCATATTTATATTATTATCCCCATGTCCTAATTTTTTAGGGTTTGTCGTGCCCCCATATCTGCATAGTGTCATATGTATCCCGTGTGTGTATCTGTGTTCATGCTTCACAGAGTCAAATAGGGTAACAGGGTGAAGAGTAATGGAGACGATATGTAAAAATGGTTTCCTTGCTATTATTGTTGCTCCTTGTGGTCACACAGTGCAGCATCTACGGCTTTGAAAACTATGATTCTGTAAAACTCATTCCTTTCCAAAGCTCAACTCTGTTGCACTTTGATTTGGGTAAAAATGGCAACTGATCCGTCAAACCTATTGGCCTTTTACCAAGCCAATTAATCTATGAATTTCTGCAGTTCCTAGAATCTGTCTACTGTGTGATATATTTTTTAAAAGTGTGCCAATGTTGCTCTCTATTAAGTTCTATCCCTTCGTCTAGTCAATTTTATAGTTTTTAAGAACCTTTTTCTTGAGAATCTAGATTTCTCATTCAAAAAATGGCAAATTTACTTCCTGCACAATGCTTCTTTTTTGTTCTTTCTTTATTTCTACTTTCATCTTCATTATGCTATCCAAAATCCAAAGGTTGCATCTCCTTTACTCCCCATAATTCTATTTTCATAAGATAGTCATGTAATAATCCCCTTTATAAATCCATCATGATTCGCAAGATTTCTCTTACCCATACTTGCAGCATCTACTCTACCTATAAGTTCACCATTTAATTATCTTCATGGCCTTCTTCATAAGCTCATCTTTCTTGCTATTTCTCTTCACAAATTGACCCAAGAGATATGGAAAGATCCTAATTCATATTAATGGTGGCTATGGCCCAGCACAAACCCTTCAGTCCAGAGCCCATCCTACCAGCTCCTGTTTGAAATCTAATACATTCATGGAAATTTAAAACCCTGTAATAAGGTTTGAATATAAATTTGAAATAAATAGCTCCCAATGGCTCCTACGGACAGGATAACGAACCATTCAAAACAGTATCAGATCAACATTATTTATTATCCAGAATAACCAGAATGTTGGTGATAGGTGAATCAAGAAAGAAGACTAGTTCTTTCTAATAAAAGGAACGCCATCCGAACACACAGTGTGATGTACAGGATTCAAGACTTTGAGGAAGATTGGCTTAGAAAATATTAGCAGTTCTTCTAGCTAATTGAGATCACTTCAGTATGGTTGAGAATATTCAGCAATGTGTTTCTTTAAGTAGAGCTTACTTACTTGAAACCACGTGGACCTGAGTCCTGGACTAGTTGAGTTTGACTAGACCTCATAGACGATAATATTCTACAATGTTAAAGAGCTCACACAAGCGAATCTATGTGCACCTTTTAAACTTCTTTTTACTAAAAATTATAAGCATAATGGTCATAATTTTTACAAATTCGCTTGGTAAATTTGTTTTACTTTGTTTTTTTCGAACTAAATCTTGTTTTGCATGGAGTTGCCCCTAAACAGAGCTGAATGGAGAAAAGAAGCAAAGATTTAAGACAGAATCTTTATTTTTACTACAATTTCTGTACACATTTATTCACATAATACAGAATTTGAATATAAAGTAGTATCATCACAAAAGACATCAGTAAAAATTGTTGCGTGCGTATACCTGAACATTTACAACAAGAATTGATGGAAACTTGTTAGATAAGTTAGCATTGGGGAGCTCCAGAAACCGACTTATGTGATCAATTTTTCGTGGAGACAAGAAGACATCAACACCAAATGGATAATAGGCTGCATAATTTGGAGCAAATTCTTTCTTCTTATCCCTGCGATAAAATCCATATAAATGCTATAGTTAGATCATCAGCCATAATCATTAGAGATCAAGACAAAAAAAAAAATGTGTCAGACTATATGTGGTGTAGATAAAAAATTTAGAGAAGTAAACCAAATTGATAGTAAAGCTATACCTAAAATAATTTTCTCCCCGGACCCTAAATGTAGCAGGCTCAATATGAGACCAGCAATCCATCATTTTCTTTTCCAGTGGGCAGAACGGAACTTGAGAACCTGCTATTGGCCTTTCAAGAGCAGCCTTCATAGAAACTAAGAGATAAAACATCAGTAGATAGTAATTCAAAGAAAATTTCCGGAAAGCAATAAACAGAAAGTTACCCTTGCAAGGTAACGATTGGGACCACAACCATGAATAATTCATGTAATGTTACATTAAGCAAAATGCAAATTTGCCCTCAAAATGAGAGTCAAAACACCAATCTGGTCTCACAAGAGGAGTTAGAAAGTGAATGAAGATTGCTTGTAGAGAAGAAGGGGGGGAAAAAAACAAGCTAATCAAGAGGGACTTTGAGGAAAGTTGGTAAAGCCACTTGTGTCGACATAGGGTGGTCAGAAGTTAAAGGCTGCCTCCATATATACTATCGGGTGGGAGCTATCGACCTAATTATTAAAGACTTGCAACAAGTTATAAACAATCAAAAATTCTCCCAAGGAACTCCTTGAATCAGGTAGTGCATCACTGTTGTTCACATTTTCGCGAGAAAAAAGCTTGGATGGACTAAGGACTAATAAAAAAATCACTAAAACATCATATCCAAGTGATACGAGTGATGTAACAACTGACTCTAAAATGAACATTAGCACCAGAGTGTTTACCAATCATTTGGAATACCAAATCTGAATTGTGAAGGTTCAAGATAGAGATTGGCAGAATTTTATGAGCATTTTAGTCGGCCTGACATGAATGTCGCAAGTTGACAGCAAAACTTCTATGAGCAAACTATTGCCAAGAGTGTGCATATGAAACCATAATGTGATAGGTTTTAACAAAAAAATAAAAATAAAAATAAAAAAGGAAAAGGGGTGAACATGGTGATCGCCTACACTGAGCACGCTGTAAATAATAGCTATATAGGGGAGGGCTAAAGAAACTAGATTTCAAGTGTTACAGTCACACAGACAAGAAGAAGGGTGATATATTATGGCGCTATAACATCAAGAGGAACAAACTATAAAAGAACGTAAAAATGAGCTCAATAGAGGAAAATATCAATATTGATAAATCGATGCATACCGACTTCTGCATCTATATGTATATGGAAATGAAACTTACCATATGTAATGCAGAACTGTCAAATAGAACCACACAGACCACTAAAATCCAAAAAAAAATAGATGTAGGTTGGAAGCACTCACGTAGTGCAGAACTAGCATGCCCCTCGCCAGCCCTCCACTTGAAAGGAAGCTTCAAAGCAGCCTTTCTCTTTAAATGTGGTGGACTGGAAGTTTGAGGACCTTTCTTGTCCATTCCCGAAGCAGTTGAAGCTAGACAAGGCAAGCAATTGTTTGGCAGAATACCACAATTATCCAATATTCCCCCTTCTTCTCTTTCAGTACCTTCATCTACAGAAATGCTCGATATATCGTCACGGCTCCCATATGGCTTTGTGCCATTTGTTAAGTTCGCCACAACATTCTCACCATGTTTTAGGCCCTTTTGCTTTCGATCACCGGAAGCAAATGCAGGAGCATTGTCCTCATGGTTAACATCTCTCATGGACGACTTACTGGAAGCAGAAGCAGCTTCATATCCGTTTAAAGAAAATGCATCTGCAGAAATTTCAAGCGAATGCGCAAAATTCAGCAATCATAGAGTAAGATGCAAAATATTACCGAGAGTAACATGCAAAATATTACCGCTCTACTCAAGTTTTCCAAACATCCACATTAATTGTTCATAACACATACCATCTTGGACACTATGAAAATCGTCATCACAATCCGATTCCATCGCCACATTTGAGTCGTACCATGCGTCATCAGCACTCCCTGGTAATTTAGTATCTGTTATTGCTTGAAATATTATGGCACATTTTTACAGCACAATATATAACAATGCAACGAGTTGAACATACATTTAGTACAAAAGATCTACTACGATAATTGGATCATGCAATTAGTGGATCTAACTCTCATAACACAGCAGCCAACATTTATGGCTTTTTTTTTTTTTCTCTTAATCAGCAATAACCACAACTAGCGTCCCATAATAAAAAAACCTTTATCCTCTAAGATCCCCTTTTTCCAAATGCAAGAACTCTAGCTGGTAATAAAAGCAGATCAAATCAAATAATTCAATAATCTCATCTCCTCCTCAAAGTCAACTTCAATCCATAACTCACGGAAACTGAGGATCAAACCCCTTTTCAGAATAGAAAGAATCCTCACTGCTTCAATGTGATGCCTATCTAACAATTAATCAAAGAGAGCCCCCAAGATCAAAACTTTACCAATGCGATCCGATCATCATCACTAATTAAACAAAAATTTATCAAAAGGGGGAAGGGGGGAAAAAACAGTACCTTGGATTTGGAACGCGGGATTGCTGTAATAAGAATGACAATCCTCTTCCCCATTCTCCGATCTCTCGATCTCATCGATCGATTTGAGGGACGAGACCCTCTTCCTGATCCCCCGCCTCCTCCCCTTCCTCCTCTTCCCCGCGACCCCCGCCTCCCGCCGCCGCCGCTGCCCGCCGACGCACCCCTCCGGCCTCGACACACACGATCCCATTACTTTCCCCCCCTTTTATCAAAACAAAAAGTTTAAACTTTGGATCTGAAATCAGAAACAACAGCAGCAGCAGCGGCCATAGCCATCGCTCGAATTAGAGGAGAGCTACGGCCCCTGAGATTTTAACTGCCGCTGATGTTGAGGAATTAAAAACGATGACTGATGGCTTCAGTTTGTTTTTGTAAAAATTCCAACTTTTTTTTTTTTTTTTGGATCGATGGATCGCTTGGTCTTTACGCGGCAATTTTTGTTGGTCTCTGTCGCTGTCATAATTATTCAAAAGGTATTATTATGATGATGCTTTACTTTATACAATCTCGTAATAATTATCTGCTGATTATTTTACTCGCAAAATAAAATTTTAACCAATTTTGGGACGACCAATTCAAATTAGCTGCTACTCAAATTCTATTAGATATCATCCACATTGGATGAAGTCTCCAAATTCAATGAATTTTAAAGATTAAAAATCAAATTCAAAACCAAAATCCTATTTATTATATCTCTTCATCTTGTAGACAGTTGAAGAATCCTTTTGTTTTGATTACGAATCCAATCACCTTAATCAATTCTATCCAATGTAGATGACCCCAAAGAGACCAACCACCTAGATGACTTTATCATTAATTGTTCACAATGTTGAAAATAATGCGTTATGAAACTCATTATATTACGTCTAACGAAACCGCAACACTATGTAATAGCTGGAAATAACTCAGTGCACCATAACAGTACGTTTTTTGTGTTATTTTACATTATATTACGTTAACGTTACGTTAAATTATGTTATGTTGCGTTATTTATAATTATTTTTTTTAGTAAAATATATGTTGTTGTTGATTATTATTTTGATTATTAGGGAATTGTTGTAATTTTCTTACTTGAATGGTTGTTGGCTTGTTTGATTGCTTGTAAAATTGCTAATTTGTTAATTTGTGATTGTTTCCTTATTTCCTTATTGTAATTTCTCTCCGGTTGTTGAAATATCTTGTTGTTTCTATTGAATTTTTAACTGAAGTAAAATCAATAATTACAAATAAGTTAAATTAAACATTACAAAATATAAATTACAACAATGATAATAACTGGAATTGAAATAAAAAATTGGTATTTTACTTTCATGTTTAAATGATGACTGGAATTATGCTTGCAGACTTAATATAATTTATGAAAATAAATGTGAAAAGTATTGTAAAATTTAATATAAAATTAGGACAGATTATGTATTATAAAATAGTTTTATATTCTTTTTTAGATATTTTAAATTTATTTTTTAATTTATAAAAATTATTTTATATAGTTTTATATTTACTTTATTAAATAAATAGGAAATTACATAACTTACGTTATGCGTTACGCTATATGCGACATAACCTAACAGAGGCAAAACGTTACGTTACCGTTACCGCTATTTTAAACATGAGGTATTTACTGGTTTGCCCCTCAAATCTTTATATATTATGATTTAGTCCCCCAAATCTTCATATTTAGGATTTAGTCCCCCAAATCTCCTAAATTACTACAATTTAGTCCCCCTCCCTAATTTTTTGATCTGATATTACCATTTTACCCCTCCTTATTCATTCTTTCTCTTCCTCCTCTCTTCTCATTTTCTTCATTACTCCTCCTCTCTTCTCCTTCTCTCTTCCTCTTCTCTTCTCCCAATGAAGAAAAGAGGAAAAAGAGAGGAGGAAGAGAAAAGAGAAAAGAGGAGGAATAATGAAGAAAAAGAGAAGAGATGAGAAGAAGAGATGAGGAATAATGAAAAAAATGAATAAGGAAAAATAAAATGGTAATATCAGGTCAAAAGTTAGTGAGGGGGACTAAATTGTAATAACTTAGGAGATTTGGGGGATTAAATCCTAAATATGAAGATTTGGGGGACTAAATCATAATATATAAAGATTTGAGGGACAAACCACTAAATACCCATTTAAACATTGATTGTTCATGTAATGTCAGCTCTTAGTTGGCTAGAAACTCTTATAGATACTCTTACTCTTCCATACTGCACACACAATAATTTTAGAGCCAAATCTGTGTATTAAGGAAAAAAAAGAGGGGATTCTAGGGTTTCACTACTGTTTTCAATTGTATCGACATGTCATTGGCATTTTTTTTCCCTTAACATCTTTTTCTGATTGCTCTACCTTGTTAATCACAACTATCCAATATAGATAGCTCGTCTATTTCAATTTTAATTTAGGGATTTTTACATATCTTTCCCTTACATCTTTAAAAATTAAAATTTAGTCCCCCAAATCTTCATATTTATAATTTAGTCTCCCAAATCCTTTAAGTTACCTCATTTTAGTCCTCAGCTATATTTTTTGTCCGAATTTTTAATTATACTTCTAAGTTATTTCACTTTAATCCTCCCTTCCTTCTTCCTCCTCTCTTTCTCTTCTTATTTATTGGTTCCACTCTCCATTCTTCTCCTCTCTCTCTCTTCCCTCCCAGTTAATTTTTAAAGTAAAGTAACTCAGGAAAGCTCAATAAGAAAAGGAAAAAGAAAGAGATGAGATGAATGGAGAGGGAAAGCTAATAAGAAGAGTAAGAGAGGAGGAAAAGAGAAGGGATGACTAAAATAAAATAACTCAGAGATATAATGAGAAATTTGAATCAAAAATATAACTGGGGACTAAAGTGAAGTACCTTAAAAAATTTGGAAGACTAAATTATAAATATAAAAATCTTGGGAGACTAAATTCTAATTTTTAAAGATTTAAGGGACAGATATGTAAAAACCCCTTTCTAGAAAGACACATACATAATTAATTAGTTAAAAAATAAGCCCTTTATTAGTGGTTAGCATCATGCTGATTCTCGGCCTCAAGGGCCCAATTGTTAGAAGTTCTGAGTTCGACTCTCGACTCTCGTGAACTTTTCACAAATTGAAAAGAGGTGATGCTACTAGAATTAAAATTCATTGGCAACTGTTAGCTAAATGGTTTGGTATTGTTCATGATCCGTTTTTAAGAAAATAATAATAATAATATTATTATTATTATTATATTATTATTAGATAAATAATGGATGCCAAACAAAAAAAGTTCAAAATATTTTTTAATAGAAAGAATATGTCACAATCTAATGTAAGTAAAAGTGGAAGTGTTTTAAATTTATCACAATTTAGATTCTTATTTGATGCCAAGAAATATCTAAAAAGGTTAAAGGTTCACGAGAATGACAATGTAGTTTTTAAATTTATGCTTGTATTATTTATTATTTTAATGAGAAAAGGAGATTAATTTTATATCCTCGGGTCTACTAGATTTTAATATTTTTAAGTCGACATCGCAAATCATTTTGTCCAAGAAAAAAATATTATTATATATTAGTGTGAAAGGGAAGGCAGGACTCTCTCCAATAGTGGTGGCGAGTGAGTCGTGCTCGGGCACGGACGTGTCGTGGTCCAGGCACAGTATATCCATTCGGGCATTGACGCAGGCTGAGCTCATTGGCACGATTTGCTGGGCACGTACCGTGTTGTTTTTTAATTTTTTTTTTAAATATTAAGTTAATTATTAAGGAAGTTTAATATAATAGTAAGCTTAATTTAATTGGTTTTAAAAAGAAAAAACGATAGTAAAAATAAAATTTTATTATATTAAATCTCATTATATTGACATAATTGTTCTATAAATCTCTTTGGAAATCATACAAAACCCGAAGAGAAGGAAGAGGATCCTGACTGTCACTCTCAACTTGTTTTTAGTATTTTTTTCAAAAGATTTATGAGTT
This sequence comes from Dracaena cambodiana, assembly GCA_036321105.1. Taxonomy (NCBI): domain Eukaryota; kingdom Viridiplantae; phylum Streptophyta; class Magnoliopsida; order Asparagales; family Asparagaceae; genus Dracaena; species Dracaena cambodiana. The sequence goes on from JAYEPQ010000017.1 coordinate 30,431,095, forward strand.
CTAAAAAATTACATGAAAAAATTTACAAGTGTAGAAATTAGAATTCAAAAAGGAAAATACAAAATTCTTCAATTTCATTCATTCTCGGATGAGTTCTCTATTTTTACTTCGTTAGACAATTCTTATTCTCTTTCTTCTGCGTCGAGCCAGTCCTTCAAGCAAACATATATTTTCAATTTGTTTGCTGCCATTGAGCTCCTCCACTCTGTGAACACTCAACCACCTACACTAAAATCAGACTCTGATGCTATTGTAAATACCGGAGAAGTTAGTAGATCACAAACCATATTAGAAAGCACAGGATATGTTTTTTCTGTGATTTCTACCAGACCAAAATATCAAAAGTTTCATAATTTTTAAGGGACACATCATCTTTATAGTTGGCCATTTCTAAATAATAATGAAATTCATTAAAATATGTACTAGATTGCGTAGCCTTTTTTTGGTAAAATATGGATAGAGATGGTAATGGACGCATCTACAGGCCAAATCTTAACCAGTCCTATACAAATTTTTGAATTAAAAATAAAAAATTTATTTTTCTAATTTAAAATTTTGTATAAGAAGGGTCAAAATTTTGGCCCGTAAACGCATCCATTACCATCCCTAAATACGGATGATATTATTGGGTTTCGAATTTCTCTAGCAGTTAGTTCTTTTGTAAATTGTGTTTTATTACCATACATATCTTCATATGTATGGCACATAATATCTAAACAAATTTTAATATCATTAATTAAATCCCTAACATTATCTTCATAACACATAGTTTTATAAAATAAGTCAATTAAAATTTCAAGTTCATCCGACTTACAATGTGAATTTACAGTAGTTGCAAAATATAGTAAATATGAAAATTTTCTAAATTATGTGAACAATATTTTCAAGTATTGGGTGATTCCTACCTTCATTAAAAACTGAATTAATTTCGGTTATATAATATACTACAATGTATGTAGTTTGGTAATAAGTGTCTGACAGTGCTCCAGTTGTAATTTCAAATTTGTTTAAAAATTTACAAATGCAATGCAAATGGTGTCATTCATTAAGATCTAAATTACAAGATGGTAATTACATTTCATTAAACATATTTATTATATCTTTATATTTAATTACAGCATTTAACATTTTATATGTAAAATTCCATTTTGTTTTTATATCCCAAATGGTTTTAACGACTAGTTTTTTAAAATATATACTTTAGCTTTGCGAGGCCGTGCCAGCATGGCTCGGCCCGCCCGGGCCGAGCCCTGCCGATAGCTTGGATAATCCGGCTCGGGCACGTGCCGCTCGACCCACTTGCTACGGCTACTCTCCAATTAAAGAATTCCTTGATACTTCTAGATACACACTCCAAATTTCTGAATACCCCCTCAAATTATAAATTTGTTATTAAATATTTTGGATGTTTCTACTTTCATCTTCTTTCCCTCTTCTCTCTTAATCTCTATTAGAACCCTAACAATTTTTTCAAAATCTAAATAATAAATTTCTCTTAAAAAATTATACGATAAATAATAATTCCTTTTCTATTTCTACGGAAACAAAATTCAACATATGTGAAAGAAGGATCTCCATGTTGGGAGTGTAGCAAAGTAAAATAATAATAATTTAACTTTTTGCAAAAAAATTAAAAAATTGAGCATTAAATAAAATAATTTGTTAAAAACTTTATGCTCATCTCAATATTTTTTTTTTTTCAAAAGTATACTAAAATTTCTTGAGGAGTTTAGTACATCACAATTTTTGTAGAAGAGATAATAGATTGGTGAAGGGGGTAGGTCGTGACTTGGTGCGGGTTGCCAACAAGGTGGCACACATGTATCGTGGATCGTCACTTATTAATATCATATTTTGTATTTTTTTTTCATATTTTATCTATTTTTATATATAAATAATTGCTACTCGGATATATTTAGTGTGATTTTATATATAACAAAGAATTCAAAAGGAAGAGAAGAAGAAAATGCAAATTTGTCAAGAATACGAGTAAAGAAAGTCAATTTTAGTGAAGACAAAAACTCAAGTGCAGCAACAGCAACTTAAAGAGCATTTTCGGCCAAGATAAATCTTGAACTAGAAAATTTTATGTAGAGAAAGTTTGTAGAGCTCAGAATTATTTTCGAAACGAGTCCAAGAACAGATCAATCCGAATTTGGATGCAAAAGTTATGACCATTTTACTAAAACGTTGTAGAGTGGAAAATCCGATCTAGCGGACTACGGATCTGCTGAACTTAATTTATGATTTTGAACCCGAAAATTAGTATTTTATGTTATCTAATCTCAACCATTGGTTTTTAACACCTATGGATTGAATTAGAATTATATATGCTGAGATTAATTTTGTGTTGGATGAAATTATTATATTTTTTGTATTGAGTTTGAGTAAGAGTAGTATTGTGTTTGGATTATAAATACTCTCATGAATCCTTGTAAATTAACGAGAGCTTTTTAAATATAGTTTTACACTCTTTTTAATTATTAAGGAGAGCTTTTTAGGTGTTTTTTTTTTTTTTTTTTGTCCGAACTCAAAGCCCGAATAATTATAAATTGGGATCACTTGGAAAAATGGTGTGCTCCTTCGGAAACTCCCCAATTTTCTTTTCAAGGTAGATAAAGGGGTTGCGGGTGGGATCCGCTAACCGTTAAAGTCCTAAGCGTTTACAAATGACTTGGGTGCTAAAATGCGCTCGTGAGTCGGGGAATTTCCAAAGGAGCACATCACTTTTTGACAGTGAGTCTACTCTCGCTCTAATGTATTTTTGGTTGGGATTGACCTTTTTAAGTGGGCTCACCAGGAAAAATGGCGTGCTCATTTGGAAACTCCCGTGAGTCGGTGGGGGCAAAGGTGTCGTAGGTGAACATCGAAGTGGACAGCTTTGGTGATTATTTCCTAGTTTGGTACGACTGTGATGACCTTTGATGATGAAAAGCTTTTAATTTTTTTTATTTTAATATGGGTAAATTAGGAAAGCATTAGAAATGAGGGGTTTTTACATATCTATTCCTTTAAAAATTAAAATTTAGTCCCCCAAATCTTCATATTATAATTTAGTCCCCAAATCTTTTAAGTTATCACACTTTAATCCCTAGTCATATTTTTGCCTGAATTTTCTATTATACTCTTGAGTTACTTGACTTTAATACTCTCTTCTCTCTTCCTCCTCTCTTACTCTTCTTATTGGGTTTCCCTCTTCATTCTTCTCCTTTATCTCTTTTTCCTCTTCTTATTGGGTTATCCAAAATTACTTTACTTTAGAGATTAACTGGGAGCGATATTGGGTTCTCCTGAGTTACTTTACTTTAGAGATTAACTAAGAGCGAAGAGAGAGAGAGAGAGAAGAAGAATGAAGAAGGGAACCAATAAGAAGAGGAAGAGAGAAAATAGGACTAAAGTAAAGTAACTCGGAGCATAATTGGAAATTCGAACAAAAAATATAGCTAGGGACTAAAGTGAAATAATTTAAAGAATTTAGAGGACTAAATTATAAATATGAATATTTGGGGGACTTAATTTTTAAAGATTTAAGGGACAGTTATGTAAAAGCCCCTAAAAATGATTAGGTCAGGCCTTGGGGGGCAAAAGTTCATGTAGTTTATAATAATTTTAATAAATTCATAAAATAATTATAATTATAGGATTGCAGTTGGTTAGCTAACATTTGTTATTCTAATGATAATTTTTTCAATAAATGTTATTTAAATTAAATTTTCGTAATCAACAGGGTACATGATTTTGTTGACAAGGAATGGTTCAAGGTTGGTGAATGGTGATTGAATTTTTTTTTTTTTTTTTTGAGCAGTTCATCTCCAAGTTATCCTTGACTTGAGGAACTTGAATGAGCCCTAGACGAAAAACAGTACACGGCTGTGGTGACCAAAATGACTTTTCACTGTTGTTGCCATTGTTGACAAAATTGTATTCAACAGCTGTACCTCAATCTTGTTGATTAATTTAATTTTCTCTTGGGAAAGAAAAATTATGAATAAATAAATGTGTGTGATCATCGTAAATGGGCTGCCAGACAAGTTAGGTGTGTAGCACCAAAAAAACTAATGATCTGATTATTTTTTATCAAAATCTTTTTTATCAGAATCTCCACTTTCATACCTTTTTAAAAATCAAATTTTATAAATTTTAAAATTTATTTAACATTCCATTATTAGATACAAAATATTATATTCAACAAAATCCATTTATTTTGCATCTATTTGATGGAAGACCAAATCAAAACTAAAATTCACAAAATTGAAAATGAGTGAACCTTAAAGGGTTGGGATCATATAATGAAAAAATATTTTTGGAGATTATAGAAACGGACTGTAGTTCTAGTAACTCACGTGAGCTATTAGCTTATTTTCATTATATATATATATATATATATGGGATAACGGTAGGTGAGCTGCCAGTTCAGGAAAAATTACGTGAGTTAGCAAAACTATAATCATCAAATGATTTTTCTTTAATTTTTTTTAAACAATTAGTTTCTCGACCTCCTTAACTTCTTTCGGATTAAATTTCATAAATTTTAGAGTTCATTTACCATTTAATCAAGTGCATACAAAATGTTGTATTCATTGAAAACCGTTAATTTTGTGTTAACTTGATGAAATATCAAATTAAAACTAAAACCTAAGAAATTGGGTATGAGTGACACCAAGGGATCTAGATCATAATCCAAAAGAATTTTTTTTAAAAAGATTATTGGAGATAGTAGAAATGAACTGCAGCTCAGGTAACTTACATGAGCTGTTAGCTCATTTTCATATCTCTCTCTCTCTCTCTGTATATATATATATATATATATATAGCAGTTAAGTTATGTGAATCGACGGCAAAAAAGCAATTATATCTATTTTTCAAATTTTTTTTTAGGATCACGATATCTATCTTCTTAGCTTCTTTAGTATCAATTTTTTTGAGATTTGAAATTTATTTGTGCATTCGTCAAGTGGATACAAAAATATTGTATTACTGAAAACTATTAATTTTGTATCTATTTGATGGAAGACTAAGTCAAAATTAAAATTAGAAAAATTAAGTATGAATAAACCTTCTGGGTCGAGATCATAATCCAAAAAAAAAATTTTTTTTTTTAAAATTATTAGAGATAGTAGAAATAGAGTACAATTTCGATGATGTACGTGATGCAATGACTTATTTTCAATATTCTGCTCAAAGATGAAGATAATGACGCATAAACTTAGTCTAAACAATATCAACTCTGACAACTTCATATTTATTATTCTCATTTGTTGGGTCTGAAATGTTGAAAATTAGTTTTCTTAATTAAGAAAAATAAATAAGATTGTATGCTGATTAACCTAAGATAAATCTCCAATCGAACCTAAAATCCTTTATTTTAGAATAAGAAATATTACCAGAAATGAACCTCACACTCTCTGCTAGCAAAATAGACAGGCTACCAATATGGGGACATGGTCATCCAGATATCCGACATGAAACGAAAGTTCGAATTAATTGCTCCAAGTGCTAAACAAAATGCCCACATGCAAGCAAGCTAACAATTACGGATGAGAATGTACGGGTTCAAAAAAAACCGTCCTATTTAAAATTTTTAAAATTTTGAAGTGAATGGATCAAAATTTAGCCCTTGAATCACCCATTTTCATCTGATCTTTATTTGATTTTGTATTCATAATTTGGACAAATATAGAAAAATATGATACATATACAAATAGTGGTGTGATGACAACATATAGAATAATAATGCCAATTTCGTATTATGTAATTCATTTTCTATATCACAGAGAAATTAATATTGAACATTGATCTCATTTTTCCAAAAAGCTACTGCCATAGCTAATAACATCACTGCTTCACATGCAGATTCAATCAGAATTCGTAGACATTCACTCTGATACTATTGATAATGTTGGTATGATACAATTTGCATACACACACATATACAGTCAATCATGACACAATTCGCTTACACGTTGAGGATACATTATATAAGTTTGTTTATGCGCTACTTGAATACAACAACAACTAAGCATTTTTATCCCAAGTATTTGGGATAGGCTACATGAACCAAAAAAAGAATCACGCCGGATCGATCAATTTGATATTCCTTCTCCACTCATTTCTATCAAGTAATATCTCCTTATTTAACCCTCTAGACTCCATATCTTTGCGTATCACCTCCATCCATATTTTCTTTGATGTTTCCTTCGTTCTTTTAACTTGTCCTACATTGATTGTAGACGTTAAAAACATGAGAAATGACGATTAAAATTGCATGATCTAGTGAAAAGAAAAGGGTATTGAAGTCGGCCTGCATGCTTACTCGCTACATTTCTAATGACAACTGATGAGGATTGAAAATTAAGCATTGTGTATTAATGGCCACACTTTTCAGTTTGATGCATTTTTTGTGAGACATATAATGCAAATAAAGCATCATGTATGTATCCATGCATGCACAGTTTAGGAGGTGTCATCTACTCGTAAAAAAATAGAACAAATCAGCAAATTGCAGTAAAATACCAGAGCTTGTAAAGAATGGTAGGCTAGCAGCACCTGCTTGTAGACCGAGCCCTGGTATACTCCTACGTAGCACGGATAATTCTATAATGAAGTTGTGTTGCACATGTTGTAACTCTGTAGGTAATGAAGTTGTGTTGCACATGTTGTAACTCTGTAGGTAATGAAGTTGTGTTGCACATGTTGTAACTCTGTATGTGTTTGTCGTGTCCGTGCAACATAGGTGCCCTCCAAAAAAGGCACTGCTCATTGAAGTTCAGTTGGATATTGTGGAGAAAATAAATAACCCATTAGCTTAGATTGCGATGGATAGAAACACTTTGAGCAATCAAGAGGAGTGACTTTCAAAGGAATATTATGATTTTTTAGGAGAGCTCGCCGCAATCTTTACCAACAGTCGATGACTCCACTCCTTCCCGTTGTTTCAGTTTATGCCACCTTCACCTACCCTTACAGTAAAAGGAATCTAGGCTAATAAGAAATTTGCTGTGTCCGACTATGATCTATACAAATATCAAGTTTGTAGTAAGGCCCTTAACCAAGCTGAATGAAAGAAAAGGATTCATGTGGCTTATCCAAAATCTTAGAATGAAGCAGTGTTGATGCTGATGTTAATGACAAGGGCATGGTGTCTGGTATGGAAACTGTCCAAAATTTAAGAACGAGGACATGGCTATACATGTCTTTTGAATATATGCACATTCGACTTGCATAAATGTTAGTAGTATATATGAAAGAACTAAATTGTGGTACAATGTTCTCAAGAAAATTATATATCAAAGGGGCACTACCAGACTCCACCGTATACATCACTTTATGGTAAATAACAGTTTGTGCTTTACGGTAAATGTTGGACATAGATGGATGTGTGCTTTATGTTTGTGAGTGTTGGATACACCAATCTTTTGGGAGAAGAGTCTAGGTGCATTATCGACGAAAACATACCTCCACTCGCTGCAAGGGATGAGAATGGGTGGTAATTTTGAATTAAAAAAATAATAATAATTCATTTTTAATTTAAAATTTTGAATAGGACGGACCAAAAATTGACCCTTGAACTTGCCCATCCTCATTCCTAATTGCCGCCCATAACATGTTGTATGGGATAACACTATTAAGCATCAGCAAAGGTTAGTCATCAATGCATTATGATTTAGGCCTTCTTTCGAGTCTCCAAATCCCAACACGATGGGTTCACAACTGAAGATTCACTAAACTTGATAACTGCTGTCACCCTCTAAATTTTATGGCTGGCTGTCAAGTATCATCCCATGTACTGGTGCAAGAAGCTGGCCTAAGAAAACTGTGTGCATGCGGTGGGCTTGACTTGAATCCTAGAATCCTAGAGTTTTAAGTTTATGAAGCTAAAAAACAATCCACCAAATCTCCCAACAACTAAGAAACGGTACAAAAAAGGGAAAGATGGTTAATTTTCATTATTCCAATGAGAAATATATTTAAGGCTAAATATACAGCCATAAAAGGTAAATACATTTCAGCATGACACGCGAGCAGGATATGACTGAATAAAAATGAGTTTGATGAGCAGGACAAATAGGATGAAATCATATCCTTCTTACTAATCCAAACAAAAGTGCCTTGTGCATTTGGCTCTTCCTAATTTTATTAACACTAATTTTAAGAGTGCCGCATTTGTTAATCATTCGACAAGCACTAGATACAATGTCAACTGTGAAGCATGAAAAAATAAAGTCCTTTTTTTCAGATTCTTAAAACTCCAAGTAGACCTAAAGGACAGCATAAGTTCATTCAATTATTTCCAGCAAGTATCTACTGAAATAAGAACTGTTGGTGGAAAATGTCCAGAAGGGTTTGTTTTGTTGTGTGTGTCCGCGCGTGTGTGTGCGTGTTAGTGTTCGTGCATGCGTGTGTGCATTACTGTGTGTAGGTGCGTGCATGTCTGGGTGTGTGGATGTGTGTATGGGTGTGTGTGGGTTTTTTTTTGGTGGGGGGGAGAGGGACCGAAGTAAACAGATCCCTAGTGTATTTCGTTGGGCTGTGATAAATCTTGAATTTATCTGTTTTGAATTGATCTTTTCATATTCTACATTGATAAGGAAATATGTAGTGACCAGGAACAACTCAATATGATATGCATCCCGTTGAATAGTCCATCAACAAGTTGACTCAAGTTTTGACAAAAAACACGAAACGCCCCATTGAAAATTTTTGACCAGTGCCCTGTAACACTGGTATGACGAAATTATTTTAATTAAACTTTGTCGGAACAATTGGTAAATGACAATCAAGTGCTATTTAATTCATAACCTTTTTTTTTTCTTTTTGATCTGCATTTATGTGCTTATAAGTTTGGATCTCACTTATATACATCCATATTATATATTAATACAATTGTACACGTTAAGGTGTAGAACATAATTTAGCCAACCACATACTGAATGTTATTGTAAATATTATCTTGTAGATTTAATTTACATAGACATCACAACGTTTTAAATAGAAATGAATGGAGAAGGAATATCAAAGTGATCGATCCGGCGTGATTCTTTTTTTGGTTCATGTAGCCTACTCCAAATACTTGGGATAAAAGGCTTAGTTGTTGTAGACATCATGACGTTTAAAACCTTTGCATGTAAAAGTTCATTGTTACATTTCATTTTGCACCCAAAACTTTGCTAGTTCACGACCAAGCAAAACATTGTGATTGTGAGCTGGCTCTAGGCTCCTAGGCATAGACTCCAGCACCCAGCCACTGATGTCAGTTGTTGAGATGTCCCATTTAGTACCGTAAGTAAGTTGGCTGAGAAGATGCTTAGAAAGAACCTAAGCTTGGTCAAAGAACTACTTGCACAAAAAAACTATAAAAATGTGAAGGACATTTAGTTACTAGTCATTACAGACAGAATACGCAGGTTGCCCGGTGATTCCATAAAAAAAACAAAACGACACATATAGCATATTCTGCAAGCTATTAACAGCATGGAAACTAGTGTAGAGAACATACCATATGCACTTTCTATGACTGATAAGAGAGAATAGAACAGAAGGTTTAGCTCATCTATAATGTCACTCTTAGATTGCCACCCACACCAATAATTGGATAAATGATCAAGGTATTTCTAAAGCACATTGTTCCAGAGCATCGCCAACCGGTAGCTGTTGCTTCTGAGCTTCAGGTAAGACGGCTGCAAAGACATCAAGTTAGGTTGTTATTATGATACAATAAGGTAATCTCATTGCTGTTCAGCTGGCAGTAGATAATCAAGTGGCATTATGAATTGTGGAATCTATGAATAGTGAGATTTAGTATGAATAAGATCATTTGGCAACTCACAGCACAATGTCTCATGACTTTTCATAACAGCCAGCCTACTCGTGCCTGCTTGTTGTAGTAAATGAAGGTTCGGTGTCTTCTGAACAACACATAACGTTCTTGGAAGCTCAGTTGGGTGAATGACCGGCCCACATGGACTTGGAGTTGCTTTCAGCAAGCATGACGACTGGCTTCCAATAAAATATAATAAATTTCAGCAGAAATAAATACTTGTAATCCATTTTAGCAGCCCAGGAACACCCTTCCGGAGCATTTCGGACTTAAGCCAGCTTCACCTGCTGTTACAATTAAAAAAAAAGAAGACATTCTCTGGAATTTCAAGGGCAATTTGCTACTGTACTTGGATTGATGTAGCATTCTTGTCATGAAACATTTGACATGTTAAACAAAGGTGAACTTGAATTGCCACCAGCAATATCTCCAAAGAAATAAACCGAGGAAGGACATCAAGTAAATGAATTAAGTTTGATTGGTAGGAGCAACAAGGTACAGTAAGACATGCGGAACTTTCATCCTAATTCAGATATAAGAGATTCATTATTCAAAAAATCAGATATAAAAATACCCAATGAATTCAGCATTACCGATTTCTACTTAGAGGCTACCGTAACACTTTAAAGGCATATTTTGGTGCAATGTCAAGGTTCTCTTTCTTTATTTTTTTTGTTTGTGTAATGTGCAGATTAGCATTACATGAAATAGCCTTTTCATTGTATAGGGGTAAAGCTGCACCTAAACATTCCCAGGATCCTGAAATGGCACAATCCTTGTGCACTAGGATGTCATTTTAATAATTAAAATACCATAGTATGGGCTCATCATTCTTGTAGAAAGAAAAGCTCCATGAAAGTGCATGGTAGGAGGTAAGTTGTAAAGCATTAAAAAAATCCAAAGCCGTTTATTTATCCATCGACCTGCATGAGGCAACTCGGGAGAAACCAATCATTTCTCTTAAGTATCAAATAAGATCCCGGAATGTTTTAAGTTGATTAGTTCAGAACGCTTAGTTGATTCCATTCACAGAAATGTTCAAAGAACATTTCTACCTGAAATAATTGAAATTATGAAAGCTATATCTACGTTGAAATTATAATGTGCAAGGATAATAGAAAAACAACCTGAAGTGAAAAATACTTCTTGGATAATATAGTCTCCGCAGATTAACAAAAGCAACAGCATATGCTCCTTTAAGTATATTGACTCAGTGAAATTAAAAGGATGCGCAAGCATTTAAACAGACATGGGTGTTTGGCTATGAATATCAACTTATCATAGCCTCATATTGGAGCCAAAGGTTTGTGTGACAAATAGAACTTTAGGTTACGTGGTTTACAGTAAAATATAATCAAGAATGTTCACATGGTCTAAACTCTAAGATAATGCAAATCTTTTAGCCAAAAATCAACAAATCACGAAAATAAAATATAAAATTGTACAACATGGAAAAACTCATTGATGCCCAAATTATGCCTTAAAAACATTTTTCTAGAAAGCTAGATAACCATGAAGGCATGAACATCATTCCTTTTTTCTTATACATGACGTATAATTTTTTTTATTTATTCACAATTCAGATAAAACATTTTTCTAGATAGCTAGATAACCATGAACATCATTCCTTTTTTCTTATACATGACGTATAATTTTTTTTTTTGAATTCACATTTCAGATAAACTTCCTCAAATCAAAAATATTAGATGCACATACCAACTAATGGAGGAGAATAGTAGCTCAAAGCTTTTCAATGCCTTTCAAATCCTCAATTAGCCCAAATCATAATGAATGTCATTCGGGGTTGAGTCCCCTAAATTTCAATTTTCAGTCAATTTAATGTCAATGAGAATATTACACCTCCGTTCAGGAAAATAAACGAACATGCAGTTACAAATCAAAATCGCTACCATCTCCAGGGTTGGATGGCAGCAGACATTTACTCTCAAGAACATGGCGCCGCTAAGAGCACACAAACAACTAACAAAAAAGGACATTTTGCATACCTAGTCAGTTACAGGTCAGAAAGTTCCTCAACTATCTCCAAGTTTTTGTCACCGCTCTGCCTTGCTACGATTCTAGAAGCTCCAGTTGTTGGAGGCATGTCTAATGAGAGCGCACCTTCCAAAACCATAACCACTTCACTGATTGAAGGCCTAATAGAAGGCCTATTTTGCACGCACCACAAAGCCAACTTGACCACTCTCTCAACTCCTTCAATCTCGGCTCTCCCTTTCAATTGGAAATCAAGAAACTCATGCAGTGCTCCATTCTCACATAACTGACATGCCAAATCACGAAGTTTATTCACAGAACTATCTCTCTTCCCAGCAACAATCTGAAGCAAAATCATTCCGAACATGTAAACATCTCTTTCAGGAAGAGTTTCTGAAGAAGCTGCCGCGTTCTCCTTCTTTAGTAAGCTCTGTATTCCAAACTCCGTCAATTTGGGAGTTAGCTGCTCATCTAGCAAGACATTCTCCAGCTTCAAGTTCCCGTGAGCCATGCATTTCTTGCACTGCAAGTGTAAGTAGGCGAGAGCTCTTGCTATCCCAATGGCTATGTTCACCCTCTGCCGCCACTCGTCCCTCCTATTTTGCTTCTTGCTAAACAGCCATTGATCAAGAGACCCATTGCTTATGTATTCATAGATTAGTATCCTGTGCTTCTGCTCGTAACAGAAACCCTTCAAAGCAACAATATTTCGATGGTGAGTGCTCCCCAAAGTTGAGGCTACCGATTGGAATTCTCTTTCGGAAGCTACTACATTGTTGATCACTCTGACGATAACCATTATTTTGTTAGGGAGGGTGCCTCTGTAGACACTAGGGCCTAATCTGTTCCCAAAATCTTTAGTCAATATTTTTACTTCTTCGAGCGATAGCCTCACTAAAGCACTATAATGTGGATTCAAGCCAATATTCTTCCCAAATGGGTTTCTCTTCAGCTCACCACTACTCATTCGTCTTCTTTTATATAGAACAAACCAGAACACGGCCATCTCCACAACTAGAAAAACAAAACCAGTTATCAGTAGCAGTCCCACTACAGCAACCAAATAACTCTTGTGCCTTCCCACTATTTCAGCCACCGTCTGTTGCTGCTGTTGTGTTGATGGCAATCCATGTAAATTAGCTGCTCGAGCTGACACAGCCTGTGGAACTAAACACACCTTCAAGAACGAAGCGGCCTGAACAGAGGAGTAGCTGTACCCACTGATATAGCCCGTCCGTTTAATAGTGCAAACACCCGAGCCATCACTCTTTGCAGTCACAGCAAAGCAACTACTATCATTCAAGCAGTACTGTCGACATGCCTCCGAGCTAAGCATAACATCGACATCATGGGGCGGATAAAGACTATATAAAACAGTCTGCTTCAGCACCATCATGCTTAAACCCTTTTCACAATTCGCCAAATCCGCCATTCTCTCACACTCACCAGGACCCGAATCGGGATTCAGGCACCCACAAATCGGCCCTTCAGAGCTGTAACTGCAAATGCTGTACAGTCCGCACGAACCAAACACGTCGCACTGGTTCTGAACAGCCTGCCATCCAACCATCCACGAGGAGCTAACATTGTCCCACGAATAGATCCTCAAGTTCCCATTGGCATCAATCCTCAACCTCCTAAACCTCACAAAAGGGTCCTTAAAATCTTTGCTCAACCTGTACCAAGGCACACCACCCTGATAATCAAACAACCCGAAAAGCCCACTGGCATCAAGCCTAGCCTCCTCAACCATAACCGATGGCCGCAATTCGCTACGCCAGTAAGTCACGTTGTCCTCCCAAACAAGATAAATCTCCCCAAAGCTCCTAATTTTCAAACTATAGTAGCTCGCAACCGGACCCTGCGAGCTCGGCTGAAGGGACTGAGGGTAATGAAAGGGTTGGCCAGGGAGCAAAGTATCAGTAGGGCTCGCAAAGCTCTCCCAAAAAACCTTACCCCCAAACCCCACAAGAACCAAGTTGCCATTGTCCATCAAAGTCGCCGTTCTCACCCCGAGACCTCGCGTGCTGCTACTCCACACCGGCGAGCCTGTCCGGGACCCATCAAACAGCACCAAGCTCCCATCTTGGCTCAGCCCAAACGAGGAATTGCTGCAAACCCTAACCCCACCGCCCCCCGCGGTCCAAACCGGGACCTTTTCGGCCCCGCCGCCGAAGTTGTGCCAAATGCCTACCACAAAGCCGTCGCCTTTTCGAGAATCTGAGAGGAACCCAAGTGCAAAGATCCCATTTTGGGACACCCAGGTGGTGTTCTGGTGGCCGGAGATCTGGGAGCCGAGGGGCATGGAGACCATGGGGATCTCCTCGGAGAGGCCGCAGAGGGCAGAACCCAGGAGCAGCAACATGATGGAGATGGAGGTGAGGTGTCCAAATGAGAGATTGGGGGAGGGATAATCACCGAGAAGCTCGATGGGTGCTGCTGGATTTTGATGATTTGTGGCCATCTGGGAGGGATTGGGCTGCATTTGGGGTGGTTAGGGTTGGGGATTTAGAGAGATTGGGGGATCATTGAAAATGGGAGTGAAGAGTGAGTGGGAGAGTGACCAGAGAGGAGTGTTGTTGGGGACTGTGTTAAGGTTTGGTGGAGAGAGAAAGGGATGCAAGTGTTCACAAAAGTCTAACAGAATCCAAGGACAGAGGCAGAGCATAGCCACTCATATCCTTTCTACAGCCTTTTTTTTCATATATATATATATATATATATATATATATATATATATATATATATATATTTTGGAAACGGGAAATACATCGGCGCTGAAGGAAGTTCCTTCACCGTCGCTTAGATGACCCAATAAAATTATTACACGTAGCGCCACTTAAAGTAACAAATAAAAGAACTCTCTTAAATACCCCTTGAGTGGCGCCACATATAATAATTTTATTGGACCATCAAAGTGACGGTGAAGGAACTCCCTTCACCGCCGGTGTATTTCCCGTTTACTCATATATATATATGAGTAAACGGGAAATACACCGGCGGTGAAGGGAGTTCCTTCACTGCTGCTTAGGTGACCCAATAAAATTATTACATGTGACACTATTCAAAGGGCAATTAACGAAATTCATTTATTTGTTATCTTGAATGGCGCCACGTGTAATAATTTTATTGGGCCACCTAAGCGGCGGTGAAGGAACCGGTGTATTTCCCGTTTCCTCTATATATATATATGTGAGAAAACTTCATCGACGGTGAATGAAGTTTTCTTCACCACCGCTTAGGTGGCTCAATATAATTATTACACGTGGTGTCATTTAAGAGAATTCATTTATTTGTTACCTTGAATAACGCCCCGTGTTATAATTTTATTGGGCCACCTAAGCGACGGTGAAAGAACTCTCTTCACCGCCGGTGTATTTCTCGTTTCCTATATATATACATATATATATATATATATATATATATATATATATATTTATTTCTTTTTCTTTTTCTCCTTTTGCTTTTTCAAGGACTAAGACACCTACAAACTCCTGTCCTTATATTTTTTTTGGAAAATTCTAAATGCGCACCAGATTTTATATAGTGAGCACCACATCCTATAGTAAGTGATTCACAACTTAGCGGAAAATGGTGCTCACCAAGTCAAGTGTGGTGCGCAATTTAACATTTCCCTTTTAATTTATATTTTGGCTTTTTTTTTGTTTAATTATACTCAAATTGCTATAGTGCAAACAATGTATAATTTATCACCTCTAAACTTTAAAACTCTCATTTAGACTTTCTGAACAGCAAAAAAAACTAACAGAAAAATTCAAACGAAAATACAGAGGTCTAAGTGAGAGTTTAAACCTTTAATAGTAATAAGTTACACTCTCTCGTACTACAAAGATCTGAGTATAATTTTTTTTTTTTTTAAAATATCTATTTGCTAGATCTTTCATATGTTTGTCCATCTAATTATCATATTTTGATATTCATCTCTCAAAATCACTTAATTTATCACTGAAACTAATTTTTCTACTCAACTACCATCCATCCAAAATGAGGAGAATATTCCATACTCATTAACTTTTTATCCTTAGCTTAAATCCCCCACTTCATAGCTCTCTTTTTCCCCTCTTGGGGCATTGTTATCAGCTTCTCACATGTAGACACCAAGGGTGTAGGTGTGTATAGATATTTAGAAATAGTGAAATTAAGGAAGAAAATTAGAAGTTATTTTAAGAAATAAAGACCTAAAAGTATTACATTTTTTTTATATTTCTAATATTTGTTTCTTACTTTTTAAAAGAAGAAAGTGATGAAAAATGAATAATATATTTAATTTTTGGAAGAAAGAAAAGAAGGTTAAATACAGGATAATAAAATATTAATATTTTTTACTTTCAACTTTTTTCCATCCAAAATTTATGTGAAGTAAATTTTAGAAGTTGAAGTGTCATATAGAATTTACCTAATTATTATAGAAGTAATTTTCACTTTAGTTCTTAACCAAATAAAGTAGAATAAGTGGTCTTACTTCTACAACTTCCTTTCTCCTTTCATGCAAACAAACACACCCTAAAAAAAAAAAAAAGAAGATTGTCGATCATCAAAAAGTTTTACGGTCAAATAAGAGTCAAAAGCAGAGACCAGAATAGAATGAAATTATGTTCGTTAAAGGCTGTACAGCAACACCAATTTTAAGACAAGACATAACATATATGAAAGTTGCAGAATTCTAAATTCTCTTTTCAACGATTCAACAATTAGCTCAATTAGAATTCGGAGTCAAAAAAATATAATCATTTTTTTTTATAAAGTCTGACAGAGAAAAACAACATCCGGAACTTATGCTTTATATGTATAGGTCGGCCAACTAGAAGTCCTACTAGTACACCTACCACTAAGCTCATTGTTTTGCACCAAAAAGAAAGCTTCACGTGATGGAACTACCCGTAGCTTAGCAAGTAGAGCTGAGTTTTCAGCTCGAATTAAGTATTTTGGACGCTAATCAAATCATTAATTCATATTTCTATCCAGTCATAGAGATAGGATTAATTAAAGGTTTGTAAATCAAATAGAATTCTATAAACACTAAGTACCTCCAACTTTTAAAAATCTTCTTTTTTTCTTAGAGACGATCAGTCTTTCTATTCGGAGATCATATGTAAGTATAGTTTCATATTGGATATGACAAGAAAAGTTTATGGATTTAAATATAAAATTGGAACCTCTATATATCGGTTTAAGTTTTCTAGTTAGATTGATTTTGTGTTTAAAAAGTCCATCATGCTATCAGAGAACCTAAGGCTTCTCCTCAACAACTAGTCGTAAAATTAGTGTAAAATCCAAAGTAGTGAGGTTGTGCATATCATTGTGGTATATACTTGTTATGAAAGGCGAGATTTTCAGTAGCTCATATGTGACTATAGTTCCATATCGGATAGAACAAAATAGTTCGTGAGTTTAAATATAAAATTGGGCTGGGTACCTATTAATTTAAGCTTTTAGGTTAATTTGGTTTTTAGTTTTGTATTTAAAAGCCTATCATGCTCCCACAAGATCTGATATTTCTTCCAATAACTTGAGAGTGTTATCTAAGCGTATTGTTCTCTTGAGAGATATCCTCCAGTGGGTTTTAAGAGAGAGCTTTGTAATCATACTTTATTATAGTAGAGTTATTTGCAGTTTGCTATATGGTTTTTCCCTTCATATCGAAGGGTTTTCCCACATAAATCTTGTGCCTCTTTTTCGCTTCTTCTAATTCATATGTGATTAATTTATCTTTGTCTCTCATTTAACAGATTGCGAGAATTATAGTGTTATTATCAAAAAGTGGTATTAGAGTGAGATTTACTGTTTTTCTTGTATTGAGATGGAGACGCCTACCACAGATGTTCGGATGATTAGCTTGAATGGTAATAACTAGATATTTTGGAAGGAAAAGATGGATGACCTTCTCTACTACAAAGATCTCTATATGGCAGTAGAAGGTGATACCATCATTCCAGAGGCTATACTCTTAAAGGATGAAGATTATCCTCATTTACACCAAAACACGGGTCTAATCAAGTAAGATATACTGTTGAGAGCTAAAAACATAGATCATTTACTATAGAGAGATCCGCATTTGACTTTTCTGAGCTCATAATTAGAGCTAAGTGCAACCAACATGCGAATCCCAAAGGGTCGCATTTTTTACTTAGGAGTCTCGAGAGGTGAAAATCATATTCAATAATACTCAAATGCGGGTCTGAGTAGACCACATGAACTACCATAAGCCAAAATAAGGATATGAAGGTTTAGATCCACATTTCAGTTACAAATCCAGAGGATTAAAGGCGTCGATTATAAATCCTGGATATTTAACACAAATCCAATGGATTAAAATACAGAGAATTAATCATCAATCAAAGAGGCCATTAATTAAACCGTTACACCAATTCAAGGGTCTCCGAACTTCTATAAATAACGAAAGGTTGGGTTAGAAAAGGGGTTACAGACGGATTGGTGACAGGGACCAAAAACTTGATTACTCAAATATTCATCTCCACTTGAGCACTTGTGCTAAACACTAGAGTCCTTACATTCAAGAGCTTTACAAAAAAACCGCTAACTAAAGAACTTGTTCGGAGTATCAATGGAGAGCAAGATCATCATCCACGGTTACTACAGAACCTGGCATTAAACAAAGAGCGAATTAGATTTTTCTTATCTCTGTAAATGAGAAACTGTTATAATCGTGATCTTTATATTGAAAGGTTGTCAATAAAAGATTTTGCAATTTTCATGACAAACACCCCCATTGTTTCACTATCCTTCTTCGAATCTTTTTGATAGCGAAACTCTTTTTGCTTAGTAGGTGGCGCTTCAGATGCTTCTACTGGTTTACTTGACCTTTGAGTAATCTCTAAGTTAATTCTTTCCGGACCGAGTACCCGACGGCCTTGCCTCATTCGGATGAGTGGCCATTGCCATTGCCTCAACTTCTGAGTCGGTGAGTGAAATGGTGCCAGACTGGTCTTTTTCACCAAGGATAGATATTGCATTAGATATCCGGGTCTTCCCCTTGGTCTTCTTGGAGTTGGTTGAAGTGGTTCATTATTCGTCTTTCAGCAGATCTGGGTGTACCCACATGATCTCCCCTTTCTCGGTAGAGACTGAAAAGAGCCTCTTTTTCTTCAAACTATACAGGTCAAAGTTCTTTACTATCAATTTTTCTTGAGGGTTTGGAGTCACACCAGTTGGAATTTGCAAAGATCCCATAGTAATTGTAGTCGCATTTGCAGACACCTTTTTCTATTCTGGTCTCAACTGGATCACCTTCGCATCAATGAGCGACTGAATTTTATCCTTGAGAACCTAACAATTCTTGGTTGAATGTCCAATATTTTGATAGTAAAGACAATACTTGGGATCGTCTGTCTTCACAGCATCATCTGGCTTTTGATTTTTTGACAATTTGAGCATCCCCTTTTTATTTAATAGATAAAAGAACGTGACCACCTATTCATGTTTGAAGTCGTACGTTCACTGTAGTCTAAAAGAATCCCGGTTATTTTGTGGTCTTTAATTTGCAGTAAGTCTAGTAGTCATTGCCTACTTATCCTTAGGGCGTGGTGGTTGTGACTGTGGTCGGTTTGTGGATACTCTCTTCTGGGTACGGCTTTCATTGATACGGTGAATTATATCCTCCGCTTACTACCCTTACTTAATCAGATCCTTTCATATTTTGAATTCTACCTCTCCATCTTAATGAGGATATTATTCTGGAAGTTGTGCTTGCATGTTTCAACCGGCGTTTCTTGTGACATGTCATGCCGACATCGCAGTGACATCTCTCGGAGATGTTCAACGAAACTTTTAACGGTCTCATCCTCATTTTGTTTGTTTGCCAAAAGGATATGGACCGAAATTTATGTATCATCTTAGAAGAAGCGGCGCAAAAATTTCTTCTCCACATCAGACCATGACTTGATAGTCCTTAGGGGCAGCTGTATAAACCATGTAAATGCAGGAACTCTCAAGGTACTTGCAAAGACCTTAGTTATTATGAGATCATTTCCCATGAGATGACCTGTTTGTGACAAGAACTGGTATAAGTGTTGGTTGGGAGAACCTTTTCCATCGAAAGACTTTAGCTTTAAAGGCTTGTATTTATCGATAAAGGGAGCCAATTCTCACTCTGTTGGGTACGGTTTGGTAACGCTAACTGTTTGCAGGTCCTTTCTATGCATCAAAACTTTTAACTGGTCTTGCAACTTTTGCATTTTTTTGCATGCGGGTCTATTACATAGTGAAATTCTTCTTCTTTTCCTGAATTTCCACTATTGACCTTTGGTGGTTCATTAGAGGATTTCTCTGATTTGTCTTTAGTGTTCCTTTCCGCCATTTTGAGGAGTAGTGTGCAGAGTTCATCAAGATTTTTTTGTTGTTCTTGAATTAAACGTTCTTGAGTTTCCAGACTCTGATTCACTTCACTGGAGCTTTCAGTCATACAAGCCGTTGTTTCTTCGAGTCTAGATGATCCGCATGATCGAGGTGTTGTAATGGCTGAATAATCGCTATATCCTTCACTCTCACTGTCTGAACCCCCAGCCAATTTTTTGTAGTTTCATGGCGCCAAAATTCCTGACCAAAGTCATGTATAATGACGTGCTTCTGCATCTGAGGAGTATTTATCGCCTCGTAGTTTCTTTCCTTTATTCACCATATTTGAAGTCATGAATAGAGGTTCCACATCATTAGTGATCCTTCTTTTTTGAACATGCCTTCTTTTAAGCGTATTGTTCTTTGACTCAGTTATTTGACTGAAAACCGAGGGTCTAAGTAGACCATAATTGCAATTAATAAGTACTACGGAGATATTTGCTTACATCGGCATAATGGGTGAGATTGGGCCGTCCTCCTGTTGTTATTAAGGAATTCTCGTAAATCAGTCTCTTGATGAGTCTCTTCTTTAT
Organism: Dracaena cambodiana; assembly: GCA_036321105.1. Lineage (NCBI taxonomy): Eukaryota > Viridiplantae > Streptophyta > Magnoliopsida > Asparagales > Asparagaceae > Dracaena > Dracaena cambodiana. The sequence continues at coordinate 30,451,816 of JAYEPQ010000017.1, forward strand.
TACTGCCTCTGGAAGGCTCCCTGAAAGATTGGAATCTCTGCCTTGGTCGAGATTTTGTTATGGTTTTTGTAGATACTTCACGGAATTGGGACTTAGTTTTGTGTTCTAAACTTTTACGCAGGGCTAAATAGCCTAGCATTTTGCGCTTTGTGCGTGGGACTGATTAGCCTAGCATTGCAACCTTTGTGTGCTCGACTGATTAGCTTTACGCAAAGTTACGCTTAGCTAATTAACCTTGCATTTGGAAATAGCCTCGTGCAGATTTACACTGGGTTGTTTAGCCTAGCATTTTGATATAGCCTCGCGTAAAGCTACGTTGGGCTGTTTAGCCTAGCGTTTGAGACAAGATTTTTCTTGGTCTTGATTTTTGAGAATTTATCATCGTGCTCGACAGTTTCGGTTGTGAATTTGTGTTCTGATCAGTCCAGATATTGGCTTTTCTTCAATATTTTGCATAGTTTTTTCTTTTCGAAGATTTTTTTCTTTTTGAAGATTTTGGAGTCCAAAGATCCAAATGGGTCATATTCAATGGGAGTCTCTTTGTATTCGAATTCGTAATTTGGATCTATTCTTGCTTAGAACTCGAAGATCTGAGAAATTCCTGTTCAACGGGAATTATCTCGTCATTCGAGTCTATCGCTTGGACTCCTTCCTTTTTCGAGATCAAATATCCAAGGAGCTCCTGTTCAACGGGAGTCCCCTTATTATTCGAACTAGTATTTAAGATTTCAAAGCAGCGATGGAGCTATGTTTTGACTGGACTTACTAATTTAGAAGATAAGTATTCCTCATATTTTTATTGATTAATTTCTATAACCAACATCTCTACAGACTTACCAATTATCTGAGCATCAGATTGTGGAACAATTTTATTATCGGTGTAGAAGAATTCTTCCACTGTGATCGCCAGCTTATTTCCCGCTAAAGACGCGCTTCCTTTCATCACCATGGATTTAAAGAATTACAATGAAAATTATCCAAATTACAAAATAAAATAAAAAAAATAAACGAGAGGATTTATAGAACACGTCTTTCTCTTTTACAAAAGAAGTGGATTCTAACCTGGCTATGGAGCATCGGCCTTATACTCAGTTGACGATTTAATGCTTGGAATTGGTCTTAAGTACGGAGATTCAATGGTGAGGCTTATGGCCGGCAGCTCTTGCTGCTGGTCGACGTGCCCTCGTGTAGAAATTGACTCTTGGTCTCCAAAGATCGCTCTTCAAAATATCCCCAAAAATTTTCCTTTTGGCCCCTATTTATAGTTTTCGGGGTTTTCTTAGGAATAAAGATGGAATTCCAATTAAATCCAATTTCTGGATTTGTATTTGAATATCAAATCTTTAATTCCTAGTGATTGGATATGATTGAGATTGAAATTCTGATAAAGATCCAAAAAGAAACCAAGTTCGAAAACTGAAAATAGCCCCGCTCGTGAGATTGTCATCCTCGCACAAGGCTATTTGCCTTGCGCGGGGCTATTAGCCCTGTGCAGGGCTGCCAGCCTCGCCCCGCGCAGGGCTGCCAGCCTCGCGCGAGACTATTTTTGTCATGTGTGGCCTTTTTTCTTGCTTTGAATTTTTCTCTGCCTACACAAATCGGTAAGCACACCTCTTGTACAACATTTTAAGTTAAGTACAAATCAGAGTTCCTCCACTGAGAATGACAAGGAGTTTAAGAAGAACATCCTATACGCCTCAGCCATCAAAAATTTAATGTACTTTATGGTATATATAAGATCCGATTTAGCACATGCAGTTAGCATGATAAGAAGATTTCTTGTCAATTCTGCCAATGAGCATTGGAATGCAGTAAACTAGATCCTAAGACATCTCAAAGGAAGCTTCAATTGTTTATATTTGGTGGTCACAAACCTATATTGAAATGATACGAAGATTTTAATATGGCTAGTGACATCGACACTTGAAAATTTATTTTAGGATAACTATTTAGTTTTGTAAGGGGAGCTATATCATGACAGTCCAAGTTGTATAAATGTGTTGCTCTATTCACTACTGAAACTGAATATATAGCTTCTAGGGAGCAAGGAGTTTTTATGGATAAAGAATTTTCTAAGAGAATTGTTATTGAACTAAGAAACATATGCTCTTTATTGTGACAGCCAAAGTGCCATCCACTTAAATAGAAATGCCATATATCACTCACGGACAAAACATATTGATTTTCGATTTCATTGGATTCAAAATGTTTTGAAAACAAAATATAAGATGCAACTTATCAAGATCAGCACAAATCGAAATCCTTTAGATATGATGACTAGCCTCTATTTAAATAAAAATATGAGCTCTGCAAGAGTTTAGCATGCATGACTAGTATTTGAATTACTTAGTACAAGGAAAATCCCTCCTCATGTGAATGGAGGGGGAGATTATTGGAATTTCGTTCATTCCCATTAGATTGGTAGCTGTAGGGAAATTCTATTTATGCACAGAGATTTACTCTTCATGCCCCGATTACTCTCTACACCAATATCTCATTTTGAAACATCACCAATTTACTCTCTATGTCCAATTTTTCTCCAAAATTAACCCTCCCCTCTCCCCCCATTTTTGTCTACGACTCAGTTCTAATCGTGTTCTGTCGATCCTCCCTCTCTCTCTTTCTCTCCAAATTTCTTTCGCGTACTTAAACCCACATAACAATTTTTAATATTTTTTAAATTCGGATAATCATGAAATTTAACAATTATTATCTGTCTTGTTTGAGTCAGTTATTAATATCTGATGGAAAAATATAGTGGTTGAGTATTAATATACAACTGAAAAGTAATCTGGTCGAATATTAATACCCGACCAGTGAATACCCAAACAAAAAAAATAGTAACATTAAATTGAAAATACAAATGCATCAAAAACTAAGAATAATTTTAAACTATACCTTAAATTTGTTCTCTGACACCAATTGCACGTTGGATTTTTCCATATGCTTCAAAAAAAATCAGACTCTAAATCCTAATTTTTCTTGTTATAATAAATTCGAAGAATTTAAAATTCTTCCAAATTATTTTAGGAATGAGAATGTAAAAATTTTAGGAAGTCAGGAAATCAAATCGATTAGTTTGTAAAATATGTGTTTATTTTTAGATTTAAATACAAAAAAAGAAGTATTTTTCTTTGGGTTTAGAAATAACAAAGGAGTAAGATAGTTACAGTTTTCTAAATTTTTAAGAAGCGTTAGAGATTTGGGATTTGAAAGAGTAACTTAGTTAAAAAAAATAAATGACAAGCATATAATTATTTATAATTTTAAATCAGTGCATGAAGAGTAAATCTCCGTGCGTAAATAGAATTTCCCGTAGCTGTAGATTTGTTCTATTTCCAAAGCAGTCATCTTAGAAATATTCATGGTATGCAAGTGCAGTTTTGTTATATTTCCAAAAAACTCATATTGGAAATATTTATAATATTGGTAACTGTAAATTTGTTATATTTCCAAAAAACTTATTTAGAGATATTTATAGTTTTGGTAACTACAGATTTGTTATATTTTCAAAGAACTCATATTGAAAATATTTATAGTTTTAGTAATCTCATATGCCTATAAAAAGGAAATGCGTTTAAAGATGGATATCATTCTAGATCACAAAAATGGATCCCATCCGTTAGTAAGTCTTCATAGAGAAAGCATTATTCAAGAGTGTTGTTTCTTTTAAGAGATATCCTCTAGTGATTCTTGAGAGAGCTTTTTTATTCTACTTTACTATTGTGAAGCTATTCGGAGTTTGCCCTGTGATTTTTTCCTTTTACATAAAAGGATTTTCCACATAAATCTTGTGCCTTTTTTTTCACTTTGATCAATTGATCTGGTCTTTACCATCACAAGTTCCCAAATTTCATAAGAATTTCATTATTTTTATTAAGTGATTGTAATTGTAAACTGTATTTTATACTATTTTTTAGTATAATTATGTACTCTTTCTTTTATTAGTGCTGAATTATACAAAGTTGTAATTTTTTTCCAATTTAAAAGTTTCGATTTCTACCCGGAACATCACAAAAAAAGAATCATAACCACAACCTCACTATATGTCGTGATTTATCTTTTTATATTGTTTCTAGGATTAATTACAGTTAGACCTACTGTAGTATGGGAAGTCTGTAAATTAACACCCCTGAAATTTGAAACTCTCAAAACCCTCCCTGGACATCATAACGGCGTCAACTGGACGTGAGTGTTTGGGGCACATGATGTACACGTGTTATAAAAAGTCTAAAATACCCCCAAGACAGCGACTCCTCTCTCTTCATCCTTTCCCACCTAATCTCTCTCTCGGGCAAAGAAGCGGCAGCAGTTCCCCTCTCTCTCACTCTTGTCGGCAGAGAAGCAACGGAAGTTCCTCTATCTCTCTCTCTCTCTCTCTCTCTCTCTCTCTCTCTCTCTCTCTGGCAGAGAAACAGCGGTTGATTCCTCTCTCGCAGTCATCCCGCTCCTCTCTTTCTCTCTCTCTCTCTGCAGCAGCAGCTGTGCTTGCTGCTGCACAGCTGTAGCTACTCAGCAATAATGAGAGTCCCAATTTGTAGAGAAAATTTGTGGTATTAGATTGAAAAAGAAAAAAAAGAACGGGATGAAAAGGAAGGGTGGGATTAAGAGAGGGAGTGGAGGCGTGAGTGACTGAGAAAGAGAGGGGAGGGGAGGGGAAGAGAGAGGGAGAAGACAGAGAGACACAAGAGAGAGAGAGAGAGAGTGTGTGTGTGTGCTGGCTTAAAGAGAGATGCGAGGGTAAAATAGGTATTAGATAAAAAGAGTGCAGTTTAATATAAAATGAGAGTGATAATAACTAACTACTCACTAACATGTGTAACGGTTTAGTATTTTTTTTTTAGAGTTTCAAAATTCAGGAGTGTTAAATTACATACCTTCTATATTACAAAGGTCTGGCCGTAATTAACCTTTATTTCTAATACAATTACCATACTATTAAAATACCATATCTTATCATACTTAAAAATTATTATACATTATCATCTAACTATCATATTAAAATATTATATCAAATCATGTCCTATAATTAGTATATGCTACCATCGCAATCATTATTGAATCTATTATATATTCCCCAATTTGATAATTGTATCTCATCTTTCTAATTATCATCCTCTAGAATATTGTATGTCACATCATAATGACTTTTCTTTCTATTTTTAGAATAGAAAATGTGGGAAGCATATGATGATTGAAAGGAAAGTAAGTAAACTTGCTGACAAATTTTTGAGATATAATGACTCAACCCAGGATTTTCATGTCAAGTAGAATCATAAAAGGTTGGCCCCACATATTAAAAAATAGTACAATACTTGAAGAATCAGGAAAGATGGGTCATCAACTTTTTCTCAAAGTAATATTAGAAAAGTGATTGAAATAGGTAGATATAATTTTTAGTTCCATTTTTAGAGTGTGTACTCCCCGTATTTACCATATTCAGAAAAAAAATGTCCCTCAAATTATTTTGCCAATTTACTCTCAAATCATGTTTTGTAAATCGAAGTATCCTTGTTCTAACAGAATCAAGAAGGAATATCCCTTCGAATGTTAATGAAAAATTCTAAATATATCCACCAATATTCTAAGTATCGCAATTTTCTAAGTATACCTCATGAAATTTAAAATAAAATACATTATATGTCCATAGTTTTATTTTTCCTTTATTATTTATTTATTTATTTTCTTTCCTTTTTCTATCGCTATCCTCATCTGACTTAATTGCCACCTCCTCTTCAGTCGCCCGATCTTACTACCGGCCTCATACCTAGCCGTCGCCATTCCCGTTCCCTCTCAAAATCCTACATCTCACTTAAAAAATTTCTAAAACAATAATTTTTTTAAGTACTTATAATTTAATTTTTAAATTTGTTTTATTTATCTATTATTGAGAATTATTATGATTTGAATTTTTTTATTTTTGGAGTACTAGAAATTATTAGTTTTAATTTTAGAGAGATTAAGAAAGAAACATGATATAAGAAAGATGAAAACAACAAACTTATAATAAAATTGAAGAAGATGAGAAAAAATTCGTCAATAAATTATAATGACAAACTTGTAATGAAAGAAATCTCAGTGGGGTAATTAGAATATTGGTGGTTGCATTTAGAATTTTTCATATTTTATTTGAGATAAACTATCCCTATTATCCATAAGGGGTTTTTACATATCTGTCCCTTACATCTTTAAAATTTTGAATTTAGTCCCCCATATCTTCATATTTTAAATTTAGTCCCCAAAATCCTTTAAATTACCTCACTTTAGTCCCCAGCCATATTTTTGCCTGAATTTTTTATTATACCACTGAATTCTTCATTTTAGTCATCTCTTCCCTCTTCCTTCTCTCTTCCTCTTCTTATTGGACTCCCCTCTCCATTCTTCTCCTCTCTTTCTTCCCTCTTAGTTAATCTCTAAAGTGAATTAACTCAGGGGAATCCAATAAGAAGAGAGAAGAGAGAGAGAGAGGAGAAGAATAGAGAGAGGAACCCAATAAGAAGAGAAAAAGTGAAGGAATGACTAAAGTGAAGTAAATTAGGGTATAATGGAAAATTCGGACAAAAAATATGACTAGAGACTAAAGTGAGATAACTTAAAGGATTTGGGAGACTAAATTCAAAATATGAATAGTTGGGGGACTAAATTCAAATTTTTAAAGATGTAAGGGACATATACGCTAAAAACCCCTATCCATGAACTACCCCTTCTACAATCGCGTTTTTTATCTCTCCCTTATTAAACTATCGTTTTCCATTTCTCTTCCCTAAACTATTCTCATTAGCATCAGCTCCTTCTACTCTCTCCCTCCATATATTCTCTCGCCTTCATCCTCTCCATCATCAATTAGGGGATCAAGGAAGATTGCATGCTCATTATCGTTATTTTTTATGTTGTCGATCCCAAAATAGTTTGATTTCTCTTTTCTTAACTCGCTATTGACCAGCTCAATTTGATTGATGAGAAAAAGAAGAGAAGTTGTTATAATTTTAGGATGGTAATAGTGATTTTTGGGAGGGATTTTGAGGCAATGGTAGTTATAAATTTTGGTCCAAAATGGATTCAAAAGATTAAAAAAAAAAAAAAAAACATGATAAATTTTTGGATGCCAATAAAGGGAACAGAGGACAGATTTAAGATTGTTTGTTGAGAGTTTTAGAGAAGATGTGTGAATGGAGAAATAGATACATTAAGAGATTAAAAAAAAAAATGGAGATAGAAGCTTAAATAATGTTTGGGAAATTCTATTTGAGCACATCAATTTCCTCACTGAGCGCACCTCCCGAAATTTTAAAAAAATTACAAATTTGACATTTCTCTTTGATTGAATCTTCTGTTATGTTAGGAAATTAATTTCTGAATGATGTTAGACTCATTTTAACATCATTCAGAAATTAATTTCCTAACATTATGAGAAAACTGTTAAGAAATTAATTTCTGATGGGCTTATTGAACAATCTGGTGTGCTCAAATTGAATTTACCATAATGTTTGATGCTTTTAAAATTTTGGCTTAGTGCTTAGGACGTTGAATTGAAAGAAGTTGAAAATCTTTGTTGTCGAAAGTGCAGGGGCAAGGAAGAAGCACAGTTTTGCTAATTTGTTGGGGGATAAGATAAGTATTATTCCCGTTCAAATATTCCCGTTCAAAATTAGAATAATATATCCCGTTCAAAATTAGAATAATATGAACTTTGTGGGTACTAGATTTCAATCTCAATAATTTTGAGGGTAAATTGGCATATCCTATTTTGGGGGCATTTTTTAAATATGGTAAATTTGTGAGGTATATCTCTAAAAGTCCAACTTTTTTAGTAGATTAGTTATCGAGATTGTGAGATAATTAAAGTTTGTAAGATATAATATTTTAATAGGATAATAATTAGACTAGTGAGAAGGAAAAAAAGTGAATTATCATCGAATGATGAAACTCTAAGACTCTAATAGTAATTCATTTTTTGTGAAACTGATAAAAATATACTTATTCTTATGGAATTTTACTATTTTTCTTGTCCGTTCTAGTTTAAAATTTTAAATTAGCAAATTTAAAATTTTAAATAAAACAGAACAACCCTCCATTTTAGCGGGAAATTGAAGAGACAGAGTACGTGCAGGGGATGGGAAGGTTTGGGGAGTTTACTGTAAACTCCCACCTTTTGTTAGCCTTAACCCAATTTTGATTGGGAGAGTGTGTTAAAAAAAAATGAACACAAGGACTAATGTGCAAGTTAAATTACATGAGAGATTAGTGTCAAAATATGTGTGAGCTTATATCAAAATATGAAAGCGTTAAGGGACTAATATAAAAATACTCTTAAAAAAAAAAAAAAAAAAATCCATAGACATTATATCAAAATATGAAAGCTTTAAGAGACTAATATAAAAATACTCTTAAAAAAAAAAAAAAAGATCCGTAGACATGGAATCGAAATGGATATCGTTGTTGTATTTGTTTTCTTCTTTCAAATATAAAAACAAATACAAATATTGCTTGATATTAGATTTACTGTTGCATTTGTTTTCTTCTTCCAAATATAAAAACAAATACAAATATTGCTTGATATTAGATAATATATACAAAACAAATACAAATATTGCTTGATATTAGATAATATATACAAATATTGCTTGATATTAGATTTATTATCTATATTTGACAAAACTAAATATCGATTCAGATACGATCCAGATATTAATTATTATAATAGTTTCGAATGATTCCGGTATTAAGAAACTATGTCTATATCCAAAAAAAAAAAAAATTTTAAAAAAAAGAACTTTAGTACCCCACGTAAGCTTTTAGACTTATATACTTTAAACACAGATTTAGTGAAATACTTTTTACACTCACAAATCCATTATCAAAACCTAAATCTCATATACTGTGATTTTTGGTGTGAAAAAAACTCTCATACACTGTATGCTTTGGTACTCCACACCTAAGCTTTTAGACTCCATCATGTTCATCATTTGATTCTCTTAACATGATTATGTGGAATAATTCACATAATCACATCATATAAATGTTTGTCTTCTCTAAGAAATTCCACATGAGCAGAATAAAATATACAATATCCTGCTGCTAAGGCTTTCGACAATCACATTTCGAGTTTCTTCAGTGTCGGGATAGTTTTCAGTAAGAACATCCATATATTATACAAAAACTCCAGGATTGTCATACAACTTCATATTGGAAATGAGTTGAAAAAAGAAATACTAGCAAGCAGTCAGATAAGAAATTTAAAAATAAAAAACTTAAAAACACAACTAAACAAAAAGTTCCTCAAACCTAAATGCAGGTCTCAAAGTTATGGAGGAACTTTAAAGACAGCTGCTTGTTCACGAAGCTATGTAACGATGAAGATCGATTTGCTGTGCCCCAATCCGATGCGTCCAAACCCTGCAGAAACAGAAGCAGAGTCATGAATAGGATAATGTGAACTCGAAATAGAGAAAGATTAAAAAGAAAAAAAAAAAACCACAAGCAATTCTATTTTTCCAGCTGGAAAGATTCTTCAATTGAACTTCCATAAAGTCGTGAAGCGAAGCTTTCGTCAAGTTATATCATATAATAGCGTACACATTTGCATCTCTCCAATCTTCAGTCTGATTACATGTACATCAAACTATTACTAAAGAAATTGGAACCACAATATTAAACTCTCTAGTACATGCAATTTGAAAGCTTCCAGAAGTTTTTGCCAGAGGAACGCAGTAAGACCTAGAGCAAAAGATTGACCACCATTCATGTTGATACATAACTTGTCCAGAAAAATGTTTTAAGGAATAAAAATAGACAAAATATAAAAGATACAGGCACAAAGCAGGCATGAAATAGATTTATGGTCGTTAATAGCATCATGCCTTGAATAAAAACAAAATATAATTAATAAATTGGTTAGGAACCAAAAATCACACATTATTTGATTCGTAGAAAGAAAAAAAATGAGGAAAGAAACACAAGTACACACAAAATGTTGTCAAATTGGCTAGGAACCAAAACCAAGGACCGAAATTAATTTCTTTCCATTCTTTGGAAGAAAAAAAAGCGATTAAATTCATCCTACAAATGGCATGCAATCAACACGATCACAAACTCAATGACCTGGGAAAGAAACACAAGTACACACAAAATGTTGTCAAATTGGCTAGGAACCAAAACCAAGGACCGAAATTAATTTCTTTCCATTCTTTGGAAAAAAAAAAAAAGCAATTAAATTCATCCTACAAATGGCATGCAATCAACACGATCACAAACTCAATGACCTGGGAAAGAAACACAAGTACACACAAAATGTTGTCAAATTGGCTAGGAACCAAAACCAAGGACTGAAATTAATTTCTTTCCATTCTTTGGAAAAAAAAAAAAAAGCAATTAAATTCATCCTACAAATGGCATGCAATCAACACGATCACAAACTCAATGACCTGCCGTGTAATGACTTAAACTTAATGAACTGCTGTTAAACTTAAACCCACAGTCATGATGCCATCCTACAGGTGCAAGGTTCAGAACAAATGAGGAAGCATCCAAATTGGGAACAGTGCTTGGCACGGAATACAGAACGAAAGTGGCAAATGCATCGACCCATTGTCTCTGTAAAGAGCAACCGAAACTAACAAATGGAATACAAAAATAAAGTGACACACCCAAGCGGTTCGGTACTTTTAGTTGGAGTATCAAATTCCGTGTAACTCCAATTCCTACTAATTGAGTAGACGGATTTGCAATTCCTAAACTATGCTCATGCTAGTTGGATTTATGTGTATCCACAATTAGGAATTATACAAACAAGTGTACGAGAAGTTGGACAATAAAGAAGCAATAAGGATATATATAGAATTGCGCAAATAAGCAAGATAAAGTCTAGAGACTTGTGTATTGTAAAGTGTATTAAAGGTGATGATCAAAAGGTTCTAGTTCGAGACGAAGAGATTAAAAAAAGATTGAGAGATTATTTTGACAGATTGTACAATAGTAGTTTTATTCAAAATTTGGGAGACCTTACTGTTCAGTGCTATGATGCGGAATTAAAGAATCAGAAGTAAAAAAGAATTTGAAGAGAATGAAATCAAGAAAAATTGTTGGTTCAGATAGGATTCCCATTGAGATATGAAAATAGTTAGAAGTGATGGGTGTGAGATGGCTGATAGACCTCTATAAGAAGATTTAGCAAATTATGAAAATACCAAATGAAAGGAGAAATAATACCAATGCTCTAAAAAAACGCCCTATGAGGGCGCATAAACGCCCACATAGGCGTTTGCGGTTCCCAAATGCAGACAAAATCAAGAATTTGCCCTCTCCATGCCGACAGGGGATTATGCGGCCGCGTAATCAATTATACAGATTATGCATCCACATAATCAGCATAACCGATTATGCGGACAGGGGATTATGCGGCTGCATAATCGATTAAGCAGATTATGCACCCGCATAATCCGCATAACCGATTATTCAATCGATTATGCGGACAGGGGATTATGCGGCTGCATAATCGATTAAGCAGATTATGCACCCGCATAATCCACATAACCGATTATTCGGTTAAAAAGTTATTGGGTTTCTTCCTCCAACTTGTGAGCTTGATTTCTTCCTTTTTTCCTTTCTTTTAAAAAAAATTATGACAAGGAAATGGTTGATATTTGAAAAGGTTTAACCATCATGTTTGCTTTACAAATATTGTCTTGTGGTATTTAGCACCAACTTCCACTCACTAATATATTTACTTTTTTGTCATTTCTTAAGTAGAGCTAATTTATCTTCATTTTCCATACTTACAGTTATTATTTATAATTTTTTAGAGTTTTGTAGCACTTAATATATTAAATTTTATAATTATTATATTAATACATATTAAAATATTAATATTCCACATAATTCCGCGTAATCCGTTTAATTGCCGTGTAATCCACTTATGCATTATGTGGTCCTCGACCGCATGCATACTGAAAATGCATTTTAGAATATTGAATAATACCAGTGTTATAAAAAACGACTTATGCGGGCGCATATGCGGAAGGAAAACGCAAAAAAAAACGGGAGATCGCCCTGTCCATGCGGACAGGGAATTATGCGGCCGCATAATCGGATTATGCAGATTATGCGGCGCATAATCCTCATAATTCGATTATGCGTTCGCAACGAAAACGGGTCTGCATAAGAAACCCGACCCGATCCGTTATCTCTACTCGCTACTTAAAAACCCGATTTCGTCTCCCGAGTCTAGGCCCAATTCTTCGACAGCAGCAGAAAAAATCGCTCGCCCCCGAAAAACCCAAAATTCCCTTCTCTTCTCCGATCGACTATTTCTTCTCCCCTCTTGAGTCCAATCGGAGCTATTTTTCTCACCGGCTACCCTCTACCACCAGTTCTTCACCTAGACTCGTCCAATCGGAGTTCAATCGGAGCTCCTGCGACCTCAGGCGAAAAAATTCGATCACTCCCAAAAAAACCTGATTTTCTGTTCGGATCGAGCTAAATCTCCCCCTTGAGTCCAATCGGAGCTCGGAATCTCACCGCCTAGACTCGTCCGATCGGAGTCCAATCGGAGCTCGAAGCCTCTGACTTTCGCTGCTCTCTCCATGGTAATTTCTTTAGCTGAGTTTATTTTTGTATTTTCTTTAGTTGAGTTCATTTTTTGTTTTGAACGGATTAAATTATTTAGCTGAGTTTAATTTTGTTTTTTTTCGAAATTTTGTTGCTGCTGTTATTAATAATTTGGACTAAACTAGTAATTTGGGGTTGGATTTTTTTCTTGTGTTGGATTTTTTTCGGAATTGTGTAGTTGTTGTTTACTAAACTAGTAATTGTAGCTGCTGTAGTGCTGTTAATAATAATTTGGACAGTAGATTACAGATAGTTATCTATTTTTTCTTATGGAAAACTTCTCAATTAGATTTTAGATGAAGTGATCTAGGATGGCCAAGTAGATGCTTTGGAATTTAAACAATAAACACTGAAACTGGTTCTGTATTTTGAAGTATTTTGAAGTGTCATTTTTATTCTAGATGGAACTGGTTCTTTGGTCATTAGCAATCTCATTACAATGAAATGTTAGCAAAGTTACAAGCTTATTATGTTTTCCTCAAGGATTAAGAACTCGATTTCAGTTTAGGCTGAGTATCATAATTAGCCTACTTTACCCTTGCTTTACCCTTTCAGACATGAATTAGCCTACTTACAGTCACCATCTCGTTTGATAATTGTATGAATTATTTGTTGAGTTATTAGAATTAATTGTTTCTCTCAATGATGATGTAAGAATTTCTTTAAGGCCTCTAATTTGTATGTCATCATCTATGGCCTCTAATTCAAGTAGTTGTCGACGACCAAATCTATCGAGTGAGAAAGAAAGTCAGATTCCATTGAAACCACAAGAATCAAATGATATTGGATGGAATTATGGAAGGCTAATAAGAAGAGGGTCCTATAATAATGTGAAATACATCAGATGCAATAAGATTATTAAAGGGGGAATAAACAGATTAAAGCAACATATTGCAGGAGTTGGAGGAGAAGTATCTGCATGTGTGCTTATTACAGATGAAGAGAGGTGCATATGCAGGGAGAATTTGGAAGGAATCAAAAAGAGGAAAGTTGACAAGCGAAAAGCTGATTATGAGCTTCGAAAAGAGGTGCAGATATCTATAGAAAGAGAGACAGCAGAACCCGAACTAACGGGAGATCATAGGCCTCGTGTTACTGGTCTGCTGAACAAACTGGTGGACGAAGGTAAATGGAAACAGACAGTGATCAATGAAGGAGAGAGAAGAAAGTGGAAGGAACTGGCGCATGATTATGCGGCCATGTGGACATATGCCAAAGACATACCTTTTAACACTTTAGACTGTGAGTTCGATTTATTTTGCGAGGCTGTCGGCAAGCACGGTCCAGGGTATAAAGGGCCCAGCCAATATCAATTGAGAGTGTCCCTCTTAAATAAGGCATACAAAAAAATTGAAGACAGTTTGGAGAAGACTACGAAAGCTTGGGATGAATATGGTTACAGTATTTTGACTGATGGATGGACTGACAGGAAACATAGAAGTGTCATGAATTTATGTGTCCATTGCATGGAAGCCACAACCTTCATTAAGTCTATTGAGGACTCAGCCAATACACACACCGGCGATTATATAATGAATTGGGTTGAAAACTGCATTAAGGAAGTGGGTGAGAATCGTGTGTTGCAAATGATTACTGATAACCATCCATCCAACATGGCAGCGAAAAATATGTTGAAGGAAAAGAGGCTTAATATATTTTGGACCAGTTGTGCAGCCCACACTATAGACCTCATGTTGGAGGATATTGGTAAAATACCAAAATACAAACTGGTAATTGAGAAGACAAGAGCAATGACAGTTTTCCTCTATGCGCATCACAATACTCTGGCTTTGATGCGCTCATTTACAAATAGAAGGGAGCTTGTTCATCCGGGAATCACTAGATTTGCCACCACCTTTCTAAGCTTGAACTGTCTTATGGACAAGAAATCATAGTTGGCTGCTATAGTTTCTTCAGAGAAGTGGGATAATAACAGATGGTCCAAAACAAAGAAGAGCAAGTCAACTAAAGCCACAATATATTCTGACTTATTTTGGAAAGACATTAAAGAGCTCCTGAAGATATACACTCCTTTATTTAAATTGTTGAGGATTGTTGATGCTAATCGTAAACCTTCAATGGGTTTTGTCTATGGAATGCTAGAAGATGCAAAGGACGAGATCAGAGCTGCTTGCAATCGAAAAGAGTCTACATTTAGACCAATTATTGATGTAATTGAGAAAGAATCCAGGGACAGACTTGATAGCATATTGCATATGACAGCATATTATCTTAACCCCTATTATTATTATAGGGATAAGATAGTTCAAGACAATATACTAGTAAAAAATGCAGTCATGCAGTGCATATGCATATTTTATCATGAGCATGACATCCAAGATCAGATTGGCTCGCATGAATTCCTCATGTACAAGAAGATAGGACTTCTGGGGAGTGGCATGGCAGAAAAATATCGATTGAGCTTTAATGGCACGGATAATTTCGATCCAGGTAATATTTATATGTGAAATTTAGAAGAATTAAATACTAAGTTCTACTCTTTCTAATTAGTAACATATTATTATATGTTGTTTTGATAGCTCATTGGTGGGATTTTTATGGAGGAGAGGCACCAAATCTTCGACAAATGACAATTAAGATTATAAGCTTGATAAGTAACTCTTCAGGGTGTAAAAGAAATTTCAGTGTATTTGAAGAGGTAAATACTAAATACTATTAAGATAATCATATATTTTATAATTTTTAATTACGTTATTTTCAAAATTAACACTCTAACCTTCTCTTTTCTCCTGTGCAAAATCATATATAAATTTGTAGATACATACTAAGAAGAGGAACAGGCTAGATGCTAAAAGGTTGAATGATTTCGTTTTCGTTCAGTTTAACCAAAAAATGATACAGAAAAGGAATGCGAAGAAGGATGGGAATAGTGAAGATGTGTTGATTGCTTTAAATGATTCCAGAGCTTTGCACTGGAAGGATGAATTTGTTAGAGAAAGAGAGAACGATGACGAAGATGAGATCTTCCTTGGTTCCGGCTTGACATGGGATCTTGTTGCTGCCGTGAGTGGAGCTAACGAAGATAGACTCAGGAGAAGTAAAAGGATACTAAGAAAGTGAGCTGCAGCGGGAAGGAGAACACAAGAGAGTTCATCCAGTGCAGTTATTGAAGATCTTTCCGAACATGATCAAGATAGAGCTGTTTTAGAAGAAGAGGGTGAGGATGCGAATGAAGATTATGATGATAGCTCCGAGGAGTTGGAAGACAATGTTCAACATGAAGATGACAATGAGGATGAGTAGAGAATTTATTGAGTAGAATGAACTGTGTTTAACATAAACTTGCATTATTTTTTGAACATGTAAAACTAATTACTTATGTAGTTGATACAAACATGTATTAGCAATATGTGCATTATTGTCATATATTCATTTGTACATGCATTGTTCATTTTTATATGTTAAAACTTTCTTATATATCATATATATTGATTCTCATTTAATTTTTCTTTTTGATTTGCAGGTGAGCGACGTTTTTGATCCATACATCCATGCGTCGTTCTTTTTTTTACATTGGGAGTTAAGAGATAAGTCTTTCTATCATTTCAATTTCTTATGTAGAACCAGTTTATATTCATTTTATATGCTTATGGTTATTATTTATAATTTTTTAGAGTTTTATAACATTAATACATTCTTTTTTTATAATTATTATATTAATATATATTAAAATATTAATATTCCGCATAATTCCGCGAAATACGCATAATCGGCGCGTAATCCGATTATGCGTTATGCGGTCCTGGACCGCATGCATACTGAAAACGCATTATTGAACATTGAATAATACCCTAGTACCTCCATATAAAAACATTGGTGATATTTAAAATTGTTCTACATTCAAAATTGTTCTACCTACCTTGGAATAAAACTCACGTGTCACACTATGAAACTTTGGGGAAGGGTAATTGAACACAGATTGAGACAAACTGTTAAAATATCAAATAACTAATTTGGGATCGACGACAGAAGCTATTCATGTATTTCGTCAACTTATAAAGCGATTTCGAGAGAGAAATAGAGATTTGCATATACTTTTTATTGATTTAGAGAAAACCTATGATAAGATACCATGAGAGGTGTTTTGGTAAACATTGACAAAAAAAGAGTCTCCATCAAATATATTGACATAATAAAGGACATTTTTGATGGAGTACTGGCCAATGTCAGAACTTGTGCTAGTCTAAAAAGTGATTTTTCAATCACAACTGGATTGCATCAAAGATTTGCATTGAGTCCGTTTTTATTTGCTATAATAATAGATGAGCTTACTAGAACTATTCAGGATGAGATATTTTGGTATATGATATTTGCTTATAATATCATCTTAGTTGACAAGGCAAGAGTATGAGTGAATGCCAATTTAGAGTTATGGAAGCAAACATTAGAATTTTGAGATTTTATATTGAGTAGGTCCAAAACCGAGTATATGGGGTGTAAATTTAGTAAATGACCGACCTTAGACTATAGTACTGTGACACTGAATGGGCAAGAAATGTAAATGAGCAATCAATTTACGTATTTGGATTTTATTATTCAAAATGATACAGAGACCGATAGCGATGGCAACCATAAGATCCAAACTGGCTAGTTGAAATAAATAAGTGTAACGGGAGTTTTACGCGACAATAACATTCTATTAAGCTTGAAGGAAAAATTTTATAGGACTGCTATTAGGCCAGTATGATTGCAAGGCACGAAATACTGGGCTATAAAGAAACGTCATTCATAGAAAATAAGTGTAATAGAGATGTGCATGCTTCGATCCAACATGACTATCTTTTGGTTCATGTAGCCTACCCCAAGTACTTGGATAAAAGACTTAGTTATTGTTGTTGTTATTATGATTAGGAATTACTTCCAATACGCAAGAAAAAGGTTATCGCCTTCTTTTCGGTTCAAATACAAAAAATACAATTGTTCAGAGAATGAATTCTAGTCTTTGACCTGATAAAAAAGCGAAATAATAAATATCTAATACGCAGAGAATTTGAAAATCTTAAAAAAAAAGAGGGAAAATTAACCTGTGTTACTCCAACTCTTCTTAGTTGTAGTTTTCTTTGTGTGCGCCCTTGGTTTTTATGTGTGCACACTCACGACTCGGGGCATTCAGACACTTGAAAGACACTCCAAATTCTTTCAACTCATTTACAATGCAATACCAAGAGGTAAATTTTCTTTTGCATTCGGTCCATTTGGATGTTTTGAGGACATTTCAGGCACTCCAAGAACATATCAAACGAACTTTCTGAAAGACATCAGGCTTGTTGATAACAGTTAACACGAAGGAGAAATATATGGAGTCAAAGTCTAAATCAATTTTACAGTTATACCACACTGTGGACACATTGGTTATGCCGAGTTTGTGTATCCAATTTAAAGGTAGACTTACTAGACATTTCAAAAGTATTACACATTTCAGTATAAATGTAGACTTGAAACTCGTGGACACACGTACCACTAGGTCCACTATATATAGTTATGCTAAAGCACGGAAATGGAAAGCATGTTCAAAGCAGCCAAAAAGACATAGTATTTGAAAAGTGAAAATATGAAAGGATGAAGATGTGGTTTCGTGCAAAATACTTTTCCCGCATGCCTGGGTCTCTTATTCATGTCCTAACCAGTCGTTTTTAGGAAGTCTGCGACACTAACGATAAATAGATTCATTACAAAACACCTGTTATATACCCAATCATGGACTGCATATTGCTAATAGCAACGACAAACTTGCAATGGACAATAACACACAAATACCAAGTTAAAGATGCTTGATACACAACAAAAATAAAGATTGGAAAGGAAAAGAAGTTGATGTACCACATTTCTTCAAAGCCTTTGATAAGCTACTCATAAGAAAGGCTTTGAGCAAGATTACAGCCCACTCGAACCCAGATTTCACCACCAAATAAAAAGAATCTTCTATAGAACCATTTTATGGAGAATGGAGACTAGAAATCAAGTATCTACATGCCTGCCTAGTTCTTTTTCCTTCACTATGGCAAACATGAATTAGACAAATTAGAACCATATTACAAGGAAATGAGTCCCTAGCAAAAATATTATTACAACATATGTGGATACTAGTCCCCAAGAATATGAAGCCCACCCATAAAAGTATCAAAAAAAGCATTTCCATCTAACTCTTTATGAACTCTGATTAAATAGGTTGCCAAATTTCTAAATAATTGTTTTGTCTATCAAATTCATTACTAACCCTCTCTTCTTCACTCTCTTTGTCAGCCAACTTGACAAGGGAACCCAATTTAATCATCTACCATACCTAGTCAGCAAAAAGAAAGCTGGACAACAGTAATCTCGAAGTACTGCTGTGAAACCCCATTTTAATAACAAAGACCAAACACTATTAGTTCACACAATGTGTCAAAAAACAATTATCATGTTCCACTTACATGCAATAAAGCATAAAATACTTGGACACATTTATGCCAACTAAGCTCGCCATGCCGCTATTTATAGCTAATGATCAAGCTACAAATGGATCACTAGCTATATTGTCCACAATAAAGTTCTTACAGGATTTAAAATTCTTTGTGGGTTCTATAATTGCTTCTTTCCTCTCCTCCTTTCAGATATAACATCAGAGGTCAAGGTTAATTCACCTTGGATCCTTGACAGCAAAGGGAAGGTATAAAACGGTGGTCAAGCTAGGGCATAGAGAAATTGGCTTCGAGCCATTATAAGCTTTAAATCATATTAAAAGAGACAATCTGGCCCTCGTGTTGGGTCCACGAACAAGGTTTGCTTGCACTTAAGCATGTAGGACTGAAGGCAAAAGATGAAATAGATGCGAAAGGGAAGGGCAGAAATGATACTTTGGAGGAGAGTTAAACGTAAGGAGGCAGGCCATGGGGAATGCAAGAAAACTAAGCTATTGAAGGAATCAAGTAACAGAGAAGACAAGTTACTTAGGTCAAAAAGCCTCACGATGCTGAGGTAAAAAGGACATTAGTAGCTTTTGGGTGGGATGGTATCTAAATAAAGGGACTCTTAGAGGGCCACAATTTGTGAGGGACAAGTACCTATGAATTTGCCAGGGACTAATATTCCACATACTTCTTAAGGACCCTACATCCTAAAATCATAATAAGAAAACCCAGATTGTTTGTTGATAAAGCTATACAGATGTATGAACTTGGGTAAAAATGTTACTCCTTGCCTCATGTGTTTGTAAGACCACCAAACCTCTGAAATGAAATGCAAAAATATAGATATAATGAGCACTTGAAAAACTCCTTTCTTTGATAGCTTAGTACCAATAGATAGTGTCTAATAACTTGGAGATTGCACTTTTATGAGCAGATGGAATATTCAATACTGATATATGATTCTACTTGTTATTTTCTAGAGTTATTTGTATTTTTATTTGACTAAGGGCCCATTTGTTCATTACAAGTGCAATATTTTTGTATCTTCATTTCAAAAAAAAAAAAAAAGAGGGAAATTTTGAACATAGAAAGAAACTCCCAATTCCAATGTGAATTAATATTTGGAACCAAAACAATTTTAAAATTTTGAATGTGGACTGTGATTTGCACCAAAATTTAAATTTTCCCTCTTTTTGAAATGCCGATACTAAATCGGGTCACAAGTAGTTGGCCAGTATGTGTTTTCCAAAATGACTTGTCCATACGTTGTTGTGTTGTGTGCTACCTCACATTCATCAAAAAAAAAATTGTAATAAAATGATTGTTGTTAATATAGAAATCATTTGCTGCTCCACTTTTAATCATATTTTTTACATTTTGAGTGAAGATTATAAAAAATCATTGACTAAATAAATTGTGTAGTATAGTAAGCCATTTATCCTGAAAACATAAAAGGTTATAAAAGGTTAGAACCATCTACAAATTTATCATCAACGTTTAAGCACATGAACACTTCTTCATTTATACCTTGTAGAAAAGCATTGAATTTAGGTAATAACACATCATCCATACAAGGCATCAATAGGGCAAATACGCTCTCTGTGATCACACCATCACTATTGGCATCAGGTAGTTGATGACAAACCTCAATCTCTCTCCTGTTTCTCTTTGTAGACCTCCCCAAACAACCCTATCCCCCCTGCCCCCCAAATAATAATAAGTAATAACTAAGAAAACTTGATTGGATTATGATGATGTCAGAATTGGACCCAAATATGCCACTTGACTAACTATTACAATTAATTTACAAAAATTTAAATTGCTTAGCCCACTACATTAAAAACATACAGTTAAAGCTAGTATCATCTTTATGGTTACAAGACCATAAATAGGCAAGACTCACTATTCCAAGTAATTTACATGTGTATGGTAAAAGTTGGCATACTTAAACACATTAAAGGCAGTGTTTATTACATATAATAAAAGGTATTAAGAGATGGAGCGAATAATTTACTGATACCTTACATTGGTGTTCATTAAACCTATAACAACAACCTCAAAACATTCTACTACCCATGAACCCCAATCACTTTACCTATACAACTATCATCTACAATGATGAAAATGAAAACAACCTAAACAAAAAATGGCGTATCAATCACACTGTAAGTATCGTGAATCCAATGATTATCTGTAGAAACTACTAACAATTTGAAATCCACGTCAAACTCAATATAATAATATGAAGCAACACCAATCCTAAATACGAAAACTACAACTACTACCAATTATCCATACATTAAAGCAGGAACTAACCCAACTACCGTACATTAAAGCAGGAACTATCAAAACTTACAAAGCACGATAAATTACCAAGCACCCTCAGTCCATTGCCCTCTCAGCACCCTCCATGACCAGCTTCAAGGTCTCCTTCATAAGGTCCAACTCATGCATGTGATGCTTAATCTCTGCAATCTTCTGCTTTTTGAACTTCTTCTCCAACACGCCCGCCTTCTCCGAGTCAATTGTCTCCAGCGCCTCCACCACCAATCTATTCCCAGTCTTCTTCTCGATCTCGGCCACAGCCTCCTTCAACAGCGGGAACCTCCTCTTCCCTCCACCGATCGGCAGCGCCACCCTGTTTGCCTTCCCGTTAGCCACCATCTCACGCTCATCGTCCCCCTCCACCTTGCCCCAGACCTTCTTCGAGAGCTCGTACAAAACCTGATCATGAGCCGTCGCAAACTTGAGCCCCTTCCCGTTGCTCTTAGCACGGGCAGCCACGACTGAGTACCTCTTCTTCAGCCTCCTGATCTTGTCCACAAGCTGAGTACCACTAACCCCGATGCTAAGGGAATCCTTGACGAATCTAAGGAAGTCGCCGATGGCGTTAGCGTTCATCTTGATCAGGCCGTGCTCAGGCTCGAAGTCAGCCATGGCGTTGAGTATAGCAATCTCGTCGTCCGGGGTCCAGATCCGCTGGAACAAGGTCTTGCCGTTAGGCTTCTCACCGTCGCCGGCCTCCTTGGCGACGGGGCCGTCGGCCATGGGCCGGGAGCTGATCGGGGTCACGAGCTTCGCCGTTGCAGCCTCGGAGTCGGAGTCATCCTCCGATTCGGATCCGGATCCGGAACCGGAATCAGATGCGGGTTTGGATGGGGCGGGGGCGGAGGCGGCAGCGGAGGGCTGAGGCTTCTTGTTATCAGATCGCGGTTCTTCTTCGTCGTCATCGGACTCCTCCTCGCTCTCGTCCTCGGATTCTTCGTCTTCGTCGTCTTTGTTCTTGGTTGGGGTTTGGTGCTCAGGCTTCGAGGTGGCGGGCGGTTGCTCCTCGCCTGAGGAAGCTTCTTCCTCCTCCGACGACGAGGCGGGCGGCGACGGCGGCGGTGGGGGTTTTTTGGCCATTAGTGTTTGGGGGATGGAATAGGGTTAGGGTTTTGTGGGGGTTTGGGAGCGGAGAGCGAGGATGTCGATATAAATAAGGAGAGGGCTGTTGCGATTCCGGGGAAATTCTAAATGAGCACGCCACTTGACTTCGTGAGCAGTGCGTCAATTGGTGTGCTCATTTAGTATTTCCAGATTTCGGGAGTTTCTAAAAGAGCACACCATTTTTTGCTAAGACACGTCCGCGTCAAGTGGGCTAACGAGAAGAAGTGGTGTGCTTCTTTAGAAACTCCCCGGATTCAAGTTGAGTTTGTTTGATGATTAGGTACCGCAAACTCCTTTTGTAGATGTTCATTCAAAAAGGGTTTTGACTTTCAATTTAAGATTTGAAACGTGGCTAATCCAATCTTTGCATTTCCACAAAAACGTTAGTTCGAACAAATGAGAAGTTAAAAAAAGACAAACAAATAGGATGTAAACGAATTCAGATAATCCAATCCAAATCCGTTTAAAATCGAATGTGAAAAGAAACTCAGTGATATAATCGAATTTGGATTATAATTGAATAGCAAATCCTTATTTTAGTTGTATATAGATTTGAATTCCGATTTCAATTCTTAAATTGAATTTTATTTCTAATATTCTAATTTATGTAGTTATACATATCAGTAGGGGTGAGTATCAGCCGGCTTTTTCCAAATTTGGCAAAACCAAACCAATTAGAAGTAGAAATCGAAAACGAACCGAACTTATTCGATGCAGTTCGATTCAGTTAGAAACTGAACTTTAAATAAAACTTATTTAAAAATTATATTTTTAATATTTTTGCTAAGCATATTTATATGGTATTATATTGGTGTTGAATTATTTTCTATAATATATGCATATGTATAAGCTCAAAATAAAAAATCGACCAAATTATTTCGGTTCGATTCAGTATTGCTTATTTGGGTCGGTTTCAATCGGTTACTTTGATTTTAACCGAACTATGCTCACCCTATATACCATTATACCATAAAAGTGTTTATATCTAATATGAATATTATCATATATCCATTCATATTTTATTATTTACATGATGACATGTATTTACTGCTTAGTATGTAAAAATTTACAAGTTATACATTCACACAAAAATATAGCTATGAAGATTTATACTGCAGAGTGGCAAAATGCGGCCAAAAATTCAATTAGAGCAAGGCTCCAAACACCAGGCTAACAATAGCCTCAATATTAAGGTAAAAACACAAAACTAACCAATAGCCTCGTGTATCGGTTCCAAACATGAAACTAAGTGATAACCCCGCCTAAAACTTAAAACGCAAGGCTTGTTAATAGTCCCGTTTTGCTAATTGTTAAAATATACAATAATTTTCCTCACTATAATCCTCACTATAACTTCGAAGTTTTGGTGCAGTGGAAGGGTTTTTCAACATGGTATCAGAGCAACTCAGATTTGATTCCTGCCGGGTGTGCATTTAATTGCGGGTTTTAAAAAAATTATACCGCTGCGTAAAGCCCAGGTTTCTTTCCAAAATGGACCTTCAACCTGCGGGGGCGTGTTAAAATATAAAATAATTTCCCTCAACCCTCACTATAACTTCGAAGTTTTGGTGCAGTGAAAGGATCTTTCAACACTAATGTTTTAGTTGAACCGAAACTATTTCAAAATAATTATCAATTAAAGAGGTGGCTATTCTCTTATATTTAACCCTGAATTGGATAGTTTTTTTAATATTTAAATTCATCTTTAACAAGGAATTTCATTCTTATATTCAAGGAGATAGTTATAAAACTCTCTTAGCCACTAAATAGCTCTTAGAAGAGAGAATGATTTCTTTTAGATCTAGGAAAAAGAGATTCATAACTCTTGACTCGTTCGAATTGTGCAAGTAGACTCTCATGAGTTCGCCGGCCGACCTTCTTCCCCATCCACGATCGACGGGGCACAAATAGTCAATGAGGTGATATTACCACGAAAAGAATCCAGTACTAAGTAAAAGGGAGCATAACCTGATTCTCCTCTCTCTTGTATTTTTTTTTTTTCTTCTTTCCCTTTTTTGATAATTGTTAGTCGAATTCTTAAAATGGCAAATATGTAATTCACTAATTATATTTGTTATTCATATTTAAAATGTATAATATTATCTCATATCATATTAATATTTGTAAGGACCTACATTGCATCCATATTTGTTAACAAAAAATATGATTTTTTATGACATATGAACCATATATATATATATATATATATATATATATATATATATATATATATATATATATATATATATATATATATATATATATATATATATATATATATATATACTCTTTTAGCGTAATATGGATATTAAATTTATTATACATAGTGCATATGTATTTGTATCCCAAAAAATCAAGACAATATAAAAATACTCACATATTATTGGGGATTGAATCCAAATCACATTTCACCACATCGATCAAATGAAATGGAAAATACAGCAAATTACTAGAGGAACACAAAAATTTAACATGGTTCAACCATTAAGTTCGACATACGTCTATGGGGTAATAAGATAAAGGTTCACTATAAGAATAAAGATTACAACATGAGATCCAATTATCTCTTTACTTCTCTACCTCACCATAACTCTTTTCTCTCACAACAAAAAAGCCCTCGCGATTATATCACCTCCCATATATATATATATATATATATATATATATATATATATATGGGATTACTATAGGTGAGCCGCCAGCTCAGGAAAAGTTACGTGAGCTAGCGGCAAAACTATAATGATTCAATATTCTTTTTCAATTTTTTTAACAATTACTATTTCTAACTCTTTAACTTCTTTCAAATTAAATTTCATAAATTTTGGAATTCATCTATCATTTCATCAAGTGCATACAAAATGTTTTATTCATTGAAAACAATTAATTTTGTGTTAATTTGATGGAGGACCAAATTAAAACTAAAACCTAAGAAATTGTGTATGAATAAACCCTAGGGGGTTGAGATCATAATCCAAAAGAAAATTTCTAAAAAAGATTAGTGGAGATAGTGCAAATGAACTACAACTCAAATGACTTGCGTGAGCTGTCAGCTCATTTCCATCTCTCTCTCTCTCTCTCTTTATATATATATATATATATATATATATATATATTCTCCTCAGTCGCCATCATTCCATCTACCGATCTCCTGCCCTTTCTAACTGTACAACGTCGCTTTTGCCTGAATCGAACCGGGGTTCGCGGTGGTGGAGGAACCAGATCGGAAAAAAGAGGGATTATATATATATATATATATATATATATATATATATATATATATATATATATATATATATATATATATATATATATATATATATATATATGAAATTACTGTAGGTCAGCCGCTAGCTCAGGAAAAGTTACGTGAGCTAGCGGCAAAACTATAATGATCCAATTATTTTTCATCAATTTTTTTTTACAATTACTATCTCTACATTCTTAACTTCTTTCGGATTAAATTTCATAAATTTTGGAGTTTATTTACTCTTTCATCAAGTGCATACAAAATGTTTTATTCATTAAAAACCGTTAATTTTGTGTTAACTTGATGAAGGACCAAATCAAAACTAAAACCCAAGAAATTGGGTATGAGTGAACCCTAGGGGTCGAGATCATAATCCAAAGAATTTTTTTAAAAAAGATTATTGGATATAGTAGAAATGAACTGCAGCTCAGGTAACTTGCGTGAGCTCTCAGCTCATTTCCATCTCTCTCTCTCTCTCTCTCTCTCTATATATATATATATATATATATATATATATATATATATATATATATGGATTATTGTAGGTGAGCCGCTAGCTCAGAAAAAGTTACATGAGTTAGCGGCAAAATTATAATGATCCAATAATTTTTCTTCAATTTTTCTATGCAATTACTATCTCTCCCTCCTTAACTTCTTTTAGATTAAATTTCATAAATTTTCAAGTTCATTAACCCTTTCATCAAGTGCATACAAAATATTTTACTCATTAAAAACCGTTAATTTTATGTTAATTTGATGGAGGACCAAATCAAAATTAAAATTCAAGAAATTGGGCATGAGTGAACCCTAGGGGGTTGAGATCATAATCCAAAAGAAATTTTCTAAAAAGGATTATTGGAGATAGTGGAAATGAACTGCAGCTCAGGTAACTTGCGTGAACTATAAACTCATTTCCATTTTTCATATATATGTATATATATATATATATATATATATATATATATATATATATATATATATATATATATATATATATATATATATATATATATATATATATATATATATATATATGTATATATATATATATATATATATGTATATATATATCTATATATATGTATATATATATATATATATATATATATATATATATATATATATATATATATATATATATATATATATATATATATATATGTATATATATATATATATATATATATATATATATATATATATATATATATATATATGTATATATATATATATATATATATATATATATATATATATATATATATATATATACATATATACACATATATATATATATATACACACACACACACACACACACACACACACATATACATATATATATATATATATATATATATATATATATATATATATATATATATATATATATATATATATATATATATATATATATATATATATATATATATATATATATATATATATATATATATATATATATATATATATATATATATATTAAAAATTACTATGTAGTGAACTCATCAATAAGTCAAAAAGAAAAAGTGAAAAAACATTACGGATATAATCTTTTGTCATATAAGCATATAAATTATGTGAATAGTAAGGACTCGAATATTTCTGGATCAACATTACATGTAGAGGACAAAAAAATTCCATATAATTTCAATACAAATACACTGAAATCATATATATATATATATATATATATATATATATATATATATATATATATATATATATATATATATATATATATATATATATATATATATATATATATATATATATGGGTTTAATGTAGGTGAGCCGACAGTTCAGAAAAAGTTACATGAGCTAGCACAAAAACTATAGTGATCCAATAATTTTTCTTCAAATTTTTTCAACAATTAGGATTTTTATCTTTTTAATTTTAATAAGATTAAATTTCATGAGTTTTGAAGTTCATTTACACTTTCATCAAGTAAATACAAAATATTTATTAATGGAAACCGTTAAATTTTTTGTCAACTTGATGGAGGACCAAATCAAAATTAAAACCCAAGAAATTGGCATGAGTGAATCCTAAAGTGTCGAGATCATAATCCCAAAAAAAAATTTTACAAAAAAAAATTGGAGATACTGGAAATGAACTGTAGTTTAGGTAATTTGTATGAGTTATCAGCTCATTTACATATTTCTAATATATATATATATATATATATATATATATATATATATATATATATATATATATATATATATATATATATATATATATATATATATATATATATATATATATATATATATATATATATATATATATATATATATAGTGTTGCATTCCAAACAGCTTCTAGATAGCACTGGTGTTCAAACCAAATAGAATACTAATTATTTGACCTAAGTCCAACTGGGCCGCATTGATCATATCTGCATACTCAATAAATAAATTACACAAATACAATAATATTCACTTTGGCTTGTATCTGATGAGCCGTGCAGCTTAGAGAAACTCTGTTGTTCTCGCTATCCACTTCGTAGACATTCACTGTATATGAACCACGCTCTTCCTACCGGGAACAATTTATTCCATGATTGTTATTTCCATATTTGAATACTTATGATCACTAAACTATACTCTCTTTTGAGTATTCATGACCATTAAACTAGACTCTCTTTAACATTCACGATTGCTACACTATACTCTCTTTACTGAATGCTCATAATAACTATACTATGCTCCACCTTTGTCAAAACATAATGACTACCTAATCAATCGCAATCAATTCTAATGTCTTACACTAGACATATATAATACTACATCGTATTCCATCTTGATCGAAAAACCATAACCGTCTACAAAGACAAATACAAACGATTATATATTACCATATGCTACAGCATGTCACGAAACAACTACATCCATTACCATGAAGCACTTTGTCATATTTTATCATTATACAATTAACCAACCATCGACCATTGATAATTCCGGTCAACATTGACATCTCAATCACTATCGATCACTACTGATTTGTATAAAAGTCTGCTCTAAATAATAAAATTTGCCCAATTTTCATCCACTATTACATCTGGAATACCAAAAAAGAATGGATTCGACTACTGAATCACTACAATGGGACACTAGTTTCTCAATCCATGATTTGATCAACGACAATTGTCGATTTATGTCTCAGAATCCATCTCAATTTCTGTTGAAGGACTCTGCCACTGCACATTGAACCTGGATTGCTCTGATATCATGTTGAAAGTCCCTTCCACTGCACTAAAATTCTGAAGTTATGGTTAGAGTTGAGAGAAATTATTTTATTTTAACATGCCCCCGCAGGTTGAAGGCCCAGTAGGAATTGAACCTAGTAATTTTTTTTAAAATCCGAAATTAAATGCGGGTCCGGCAAGAATTGAAGCTGAGTTGTTCTGATACCATATTGAAAGACCCTACCACTGCACCAAAACTCTGAAATTTTGGTGCAGTGGAAGGGACTTCAATTTCAAGTAATCTTTTGGTATTTTCTATTCTGGAGCCAACAACAAATCCAATTAATCATCCATGTGACACATCATCCATAGTAGATTTGATTTTGTGTTTGTCTAAAAATCAAATCCCAAATACAAAAAGAAGAATTTAAGATCGTTTTATTGACCTTAGAAAAGAACCGTAGCCAACATAGCCAACCGCCACTGCCACTGCAGGGCGGGTTGACCCTGCACCATTGGGCGCATTGCCCAAGCATCGCTGCCCACTCTACCTGGGCACCAGCCCAGGCGTTGGCCTTACACGCTGTGGCCCGTATGTTGGCTGCAGGCGTGACTACGCTTCTGGCCATTGTTCGCCAGGGCTGCCACCCCCGCCTCCCCCCCCCCCCCCCCCCCCCCATGTTTTTACCTTCCTCTTCTTCTTACTCTTCTTGTTTCTCTTGATTTTAGAGTGTGTTCGCTTACATGAAAGTATAATGGATGTAAGACTAGTTCCACTACTTCATTTGTTTATTTAGCCAAGAAGAGAATTGGAAGTTACTTCCACAATTATGATGTGAATCTTATGTGACATCCCTACTTTTCATTTTCTCTTCCTCTCATTCTTTTTGTTGGAAATACTCTTGAAGCTCAAGAAACAAGGTAAAATATTATATTTTATTAGTTTCTCATTATTACTTTTCAATTATACTCAAATAACAAATAGATTAATATTATTATTTATTTTATTTGATAATAAAATAATATTTTTTCTATTACACTTTTTTACTTTCAAGAATGAGTACATAAACACTTGAAATCTATTGAATAACTATCTTCCTAAACTTCAATTTCAGATGATACTTTTTTTTTCTTCTCTACTTCATCCACTTCCAAGAACCAAACACACCCTTATTGTAGTTGCTTTTAATACCTTTATTAGCTGTTATTGTTGACTCGACATCAAATGTGTCATCTCACGACCTAAATTCTAGATTTATTATCATAACTTTGATACCAATTATCGGAGTTCGAATCCCCCAATTAGATATTGAAATACCACGAGATGAGAAAATAAGATGGAAAATACATTAAATCACAAGAACACAAGAAATAACGTAGTTCGGCCGATAAAGTTCAATCTACGTCCATAGGATAATAAGAGAAAAATTCATTATGAGAAATAAATATTACAATAAGTGATCCAATTATCTATCTACCTCTCTACCTCACCATAGCTCTTTTCTCTCATAACAAAATAAAAGCTTTCCTAATTATATCACATCACCCAAACAAGTAATATATGTAATGCTAAAATCTAAATCCTATCAGGACAGCACAATCTTCATCTATGTAGTATTTCAAACTAAATAGAATACTAGTCATTTGTCCC
The DNA here is from genome assembly GCA_036321105.1 of Dracaena cambodiana. Lineage (NCBI taxonomy): Eukaryota > Viridiplantae > Streptophyta > Magnoliopsida > Asparagales > Asparagaceae > Dracaena > Dracaena cambodiana. The sequence goes on from JAYEPQ010000017.1 coordinate 30,482,348, forward strand.
AAATCCAACAAGGCCTCATTATAATCCTGGATCACATTTGAATATTTAACGAATGAGAAACACACTCAACTTTTGATCCGTATCCGATCCGTTTCACTCCTATATACAAACCATTTCAGTGATATTTTAGTAATGAGACAAAATTTACTATTATTTTTAAAAATAAGCAAAAATATAAGTCGAACATGTGGCATAATTCTAGTGAACTTAATAGAATCCAATGTATGGTTATGATAGTAAAAATGTACTCAAATTTGTTTACTATTGCTTAAATATCTACGCTAAAATCAATCCATCAAAACTCTAAAAGTTATGGTATTTGGGCAATATTCAATTAAATGTCAATCCGATAGAATTAGATACTGCACTTCTCTTGAACTTTTTTTTCTTTTGTCCAGTATCAGGTTTAAAGGTAAAAATGAATAAGATGTCATCAATGAGAAGGATTTTGTTGGTGGGTTTGGTCAGCCTATCATCTCCTTTTTTCTGGTTATATTTATGATTTTTGATCGCATGGATACCTTCCATCAACATATTTCCTCCTGATTATTGTTTCTTCGTTATCTCATATAGCATAATCCAGTGCATATTTCCTTATTAAAATTGTCTTTTTAGACAATAGATCATTTGATAGTTCATGTGTAACCCCTCCCCAAAGCACGGAGGATTATCTTGTATAGTTTTCTGCATACTATATTAATATTTATCATAACTGACTAATTTTATGGTAAAGTTGCTGAAAGAAACCTACATGTTTGGCCATGTTTTTAGTCGATGAGCATCCAATACAGTGCTTAAAGAAAAATTGGACTAGATATATGCGTAGTTACTTTATTGCAGTGTGCTTCCTTACACACTAACCACTAATGGCTGGTTGACAAATGACATTTTCCACCCAATGATCATGGTTACCTTATATCTTTAATCCTGAATCTTGAGATCTAAAGAGGAAAGGAAAGGGAAGGGAATTCAAGTGTTCAATTTCTTAAGGAGGTCTTTGTGACTGTTACCTTGGATATGGAAAAGGAGGGGAAACTTGTAAAAGCAATTGATCATGATAATTTTGCCAAAATAGAGTGAGACCACTGCATAGGGTAGAAAAGAAGATTCTATTAGTCGATTATCTTCTTTGATGATGTTTATATGAAGTTAATTTCATTTATTCCTTTTCACATTTTCCTTATTATAATTGGTCTTGGTTTTCGACTTGTATTGCAGAGAAGATTTGTTTCCTTGAAAGCAAGCTTCATGGTTACCAACATGAAATTCGGAGAAGGAATGCCATCATTGCAGAACTGAAAGAACACTTTGAAACACAAAAAGCAAATAGCGACTTTCAGCCAAAAATTGTAGAAATATCCATTCTCTTTGTTAATTAACCTTATACATGTCATGTTATAATCATATGTTCTTTCCCCTATGGAGCCAACTAGTACCTTAATATTAGTACCTCCAGAAAGCTCTATTGATGAAAGAAGAAGTCATACAAACTTTAACTTCAAAGAAGCAAGTTTTCAACTGCAATGACTATATCTTATCCTGTAGTTATTAAGATTTCTAACATCTATAATTGCCTCAAGACCAGGTATTACATCTTGAGGTACAGAATCTGGAATGTAGCCACACAAGATCCAGGTTGCTGTTGCTAAGTCGAGTATAGAGTTTTATAATTCAATTCTTTCCTTAAACTGTAACATATTCTAGTATTCTAGCAGGAGATAGCTACTTTTTTCACATATTTACCAAAGCTTGAATGTAGTGGAAATAGTAGACCTTATTTTTTTTTATGTGTATTAGTTGTTAGTTTCAGGATCATTATGATCTTTCTCTTAGAGTAGAAGTTCAAGAAGCATGTGGAATAACTGATAGAGAAGAAAATGAAAAGTTAGTTTTACTGTGGTTCCAAACTATAAAACCTTTCATTTTTCTCTTCTTTTAAAAATCTTACTCTGCACGAATTTAGAGGTTGCTTGTTGGGTTTCTGGCCTTAAAATGCACGACCAATAAGGTAGGCTCTTGCCACTTACCTTCCAAATGGTCTTCAGGGACTTAATAACGAGCTCCTATTATCCATTGTTTTCAATGTCCAGGCATCTGGCATCTATTGGTGGGCTAATATCAGGTTTATGTCCTGTTGTATTATGTTACAAATCTTTCATCTGGCCTTCTGCTCCACAGCCATCCCCATTTTGATGGAAAAGATGATGATAATGAATTGATGATGATGGAAAAAGTTTTGTTTGTTTACATCTTTTAGCGTGGAGACCATCTTTCAGGCGACTGGAGAAGGCTCTTCAAGCCAAAATCCTGTTGGCGGTTCTACAGAAAATGCAGGTTGCTCCTTATATGACTTTATGTTATGTGCGATGACAATTTTACTGCATAATGTCTAGTTATCTGCTTTAAATGGATAAATGGAGATTATATTAGTTATATCAACTTTTCCAAAATGTTTTAAAAAATTATTTTCTGGTCCTTAACCATATTTCATGCATTTAAACATATTTCCATTTACAATAATATAAGATCAGGTGTACTATTTATCATCTGCAAGAACAGTAGGTTGTTGCTTCAAGAAAGTAATTTTCTTCAATCTCAGGTTGGCATCAAATTTGTTCGGCTAACTAATGAAATGGCATGCTTTCAATTTTTCTGCTATATTTTAGATGATTTTTGCATTCAATATTAGAGATTCCTTGGCTATAGGTTCTACCAATTATATCACACCAATGTCATTAAGCATCAATGTAATCCATTCTTAAAAATAGAAGCCAAGTCAAAATCGTGCACCTTTTAGGCTGTGTTTGGTTTGAAAGAAAATGGAAGAAAGAAAAAGAAAGAGAAAGAAAAAGAGAAAAGAAAAGAAGATGGAAATTGGTTTTTTCTTGATGTTTGGTTAATAAGGAAACAAGTGAAAAACCCGCACAGTGCTTGGTAATAATTGAAAGTATTGAAAAAGATAGAGTTCTTTCCATTCACTACTTACTACAATAAAAAATATTCTTATACATATATAATTTGCAAGAAATTATTGAAGATAGAAAATGAAAATTGTATATATTATTTTCAGTCTAACTGATATTTTAAAAGGATTTATAGAATTAAAAAAATTCTAAAATACTAAAACTCTAAAAAAAGAGGATTATATGTGTGTGTGTCTGTAAAGGTAATCGTAATGGGTTACGATTTTCATTACTTGTGGATTTAAGTTCTTCTATGAGTCTTACTATTCAAATTTATTTTAGATAAAGTTTAAAAACCTAATTAAATCATGATATTTTTTATTGTATAATTTCTAATACATCCATAATTTATTTAAAATGTTTTGTTAATTGCTATGTATATATGAATCATGGCATTCTATGTCAAGAATTAATTGCATGACATTATATTTATCTATAGTAGAGAATCTTAAATTAAAATATTTCTGTAATCAAAATATAGAATTTCAATTGGAGTATATGAATGTCAATTACTTCTGCAAGAATATTGAGACCAATTAACTTTCAATTTATTGTCATTTATTATACACATTTGAGATAATTTTATTATATAACAAACAACAACAACAACTAAAGCCTTTTATCCCAAGTATTTGGGATAAAAAAAGTATTACAAAAAAGTATCCCAACTAAGGCTTTTATCCCAAGTATTTGATAATTTTATTATATAACAAAAAAGTATTACTGGTCATCTCACACCAATTGCAAAAATTAAAACTTCTTTATCTTCTAATTTTTTGGTCTTCTATTATCTTGAAAATCTTTTTTTTCCGTATAATTTTAAAAATATCATAGAATTAACAGGTAGAATATGGAAATTTATAAGAAGCATTACAAATTTTAAAATCATATTGTTCTTTCTTTAGTCGCCTTCTTAATATAATTAAAAACATTTACGTTATGTTTTCTTCTTTCTTAGTCTTATTTTCCCCGATGTATATTTTAGTGAGTTTAATTTTCTAGTAGCAATATCTAGAATTGTATTGTTAGGAATCTAGAAAACATCAAAATGATAATGACCTCAAAATCATATTGTTTTGTAGTGCATCTCCCATTTCCTTAAAAACCACATTATTATTTCAAATAAGCAGGGTAAAAGTCTCATTATAAAAATTGAAGAAGAATGTACGTGAGAGATTGGGCTAACACAATTAATTAATTAAGATAAAATGTCATATGAATTCTATATCAAATATTATTCTCTTACATATCTATGTGTATTATTATAGGTTTTCAAAGTTATAAAGAATAGCCATAGCCATCTATAAAGATTTTAATACAATTTTTTTAAATTGAAACAAAAATTAAAAAATTAAATATATAATTATAATTATATAAATATTCTGTATATAGCTGTAAGGAGTTCAGACAAAAAATATTCCATATAAAAATAAAAACTTAATTAAACTATAATTCAAAAGAATACAGTTAATTATTATTTTGTTATATATATATATATATATATATATATATATATATATATATATATATATATATATATATATATATATATATATATATATATATATATATATATATATATATATATATATATATATATATATATATATATATATATATATATATATATATATATATATATATATATATATATATATATATATATATATATATATATATATATATATATATATATATATATATATATATATATATATATATATATATATATATATATATATATGCCTTCGACGTCATAGAGAATAATCATAGCCATCTATACATTTTTAATATATTTTTTCTTAAAATTCAAAATAAAAATATACAATTTTAAATATATAACTATAATTATGTGATTATTCTCTATATAGCAATAAATAGTTTGGGGAAAAATTATTCAATATAAAAATTAAAAATAATATAAATAATCATTCAGAAGAATCCGATTAGATATTAAACCTAGTACCTAATTGACTTTAGAAACCTAATTTGAGGGATACTTATATCATATCAAAATATATAGTTATGAAGAATCTAAATTATGAAAATTGTATGGATGCTTTTTTTTCAATATCAAGCCTTTATTTACATACCATATATAAACTTTAGTTTTAAAACATGAACACAACATGTTAGTAAATATAAAAGAAAATAAAATAAAAAACAGAAAAAATGAACGATCAAAGACAATAGAAGATTTTCATTTATAAAAGATCCCACTAGAAAGATGGAATGAAATGGAGATTACTATATACAAAATTAAATATATTATTATAATTGTATAATTATTCTTTATATATTAATAAGTAGTTTGGGCAATTGATATGCAATATAAAATAAAAAATAATTGAAATAATCATTTAGAAGAATCTGATTAGATATTAAACCTAGTACCCAATTGACTTTAATAACTTAATTTGGGGGATACTTGTTTCATGCAAAAAAAAAAAAAAAAAAAAAAAAAAAAATAT